>OW240915.1:195325206-195379807 GCA_933207985.1 Pelobates cultripes
CACACACATCACCCCCAGACACACACACAGCACCCAGACACACACAGCACCCCCAGACACACACATCACCCCCAGACATACACAGCACCCCCACACAGCACCCCCAGACACACACAGTACCCCCAGACACACACAGTACCCAGACACACACAGCACCCCCAGACACACACAGCACCCCCAGACACACACAGTACCCCAGACACACACAGCGCCCCCAGACACACACAGCGCCCTCACTCACACACAGCACCCAGACGCACAGCACTCTCCAGACACACACAGCACCCAGACACACAGAGCACCCCAGACACTCCACAGCACCCCAGACACACAGCACCCTCAGACACACAGCACCCTGTAGACACACAGCACCCCTCAGACACACACAGCACCCACACACACAGCACACAGGCACAGCACCCCTCAGACACACACAGCACCCCCAGACACACACAGCACCCAGACACACAGCACACTCCAGACACACACAGCATGCAGACACACACAGCACCCAGACACACAGCACCCTCAGACACACACAGCACCCTAGACACACAGCACCTCCAGACACACACACACAGCAACCCCAGACACACACACAGCACCCTCAGACACACACAGCACCCCCAGACACACACACAGCAACCCCAGACACACACACGGCACCCTCAGACACACACAGCACCCCCAGACACACGGCACCCTCAGACACACACAGCACCCAGACACACAGCACCCCCAGACACACAGCACCCAGACCACAGCGCCTCAGACGCACACAGCACCCCCCCAGACACACAGCACCCTCAGACACACAGCACCCCAGACACACGCCCAGCACCCAGACCGCGCCCCAGCACCCTCAGACACACAGCACCCCAGATGCAAAATAAAAAATATATTTAAATTTAAATAAAAAAATAAATTCACACACACACACACAGCGCAGACACAACACCCCCAGAGCACACACAGCACCCAGACACACAGCACCCCTCAGACACACACAGCACCCCCAGACACACACAGCGCAGACACAAAAGCGCCTCAACATACGCAGCACCCCCAGACACACACAGCACCCCCAGACACAAACAGAACCCAGACACACACTGCACCCCCAGAGACACACTGCACCCAGACACACACAGCACCCCCAGACACACACAGCACCCCCAGACACACACAGCACCCAGACACACACAGCACCCAGACACACAGCACTCTCAGACACACACAGCACCCAGACACACAGAGCACCCCCAGACACTCACAGCACCCAGACACACAGCACCCTCAGACACACAGCACCCTCAGACACACAGCACCCTCAGACACACACAGCACCCACACACACAGCACCCCCAGACACACAGCACCCTCAGACACACACAGCACCCCCAGACACACACAGCACCCAGACACACAGCACACTCAGACACACACAGCATGCAGACACACACAGCACCCAGACACACAGCACCCTCAGACACACACAGCACCCCTAGACACACAGCACTCCCTGACACACACAGCACCCCAGACACACACAGCACCCTCAGACACACACAGCACCCCCAGACACACACAGCACCCTCAGACACACACAGCACCCAGACACACAGCACCCCCAGACACACACAGCACCCAGACACACAGCACCCTCAGATGCACGCAGCACCCTCAGCCAGACACTGCTCCCTCAGACGCACGCAGCACCCTCACTCACAAAAATATACTCCCTCACACACACACACTGTGCCCCTCACACATACAATACGTCCAAATAGATATATACACACTACAGTACCCCACACACGGCACCACTACACACATTACGCTCCAGATACACGCTAGATCCCTTACCATATATGCACTCTTAATCCTCTACACACACACACACACACACACACACAATCTCCTATACACACTCTGAGTCCTTTACACACTAGATCTCCCACACACACACACTGCCCCGAGCCACACATATTACACCACAAACACAAATGAAATTGACCTATTTACACAATACCACACCACACTCTACACACACGCAATCCCACAAACAGGCTCCAAACACATGCACTATACACTTTCCTGGCCCTTTTGTCCTCTGGTATCCCACTTGTGGAGACACCAGAAACAATTTAAAAACAAACACAGCGCAAGCATGTTAATAAATTTGCTTGCGCTGCGCAGAACAAATACAGGGCCTTTTTCTAATGCTAGAGCTCTTCAGCGGGGCTCTGCGCATAGAACCAAAATGCTCACTTTGAGAGGGGGCGTGCTTGTCATTAATGATGACAAAACACACCCTCTCTGGCCCCACCCCCTACTTAGGGGGCAGCTCTGATTGAAAAATGCCTAATTTTTTTCCCAGTCCGGCCCTGCTCATAACACTGTCTTTTTCTTGATCACTGTGTGCTTGCCTTCTGTGCAATGTGAATATTTTTGTTATTATTTAATGATAAAATTAACTAATGCATATTGAAAGTAGTCTTCCAAATTGCAGCACGTTATAGCTTAAGCAGTCCACAATAATGTTTGAGTAAAAAATAATGAATATTCATATGCTTTGCAGATTCATACACACTGTGCAGTTATAGCAAATCCTTACTATAAAAATCTTAAACAGAAATCTACATTGAAGTTTCAGTAATCTTTTATAATTTTTCTTTTGTGGCATTGCATCTGTGAATGATATATTTGTCCTAGAGCCAAAAGAATTCATTTCATCCAATCTGTAATATCTGCAGAAAGCTAAATTAAAAATACATTTGTACTTGTACAGTTAAATGATCATATTTAATGAAATGTCAGAGATGAATCTTAGAAAACAGAAAAGAGCAATATTTCTAAAAGTGACATATTTTATAAAGGACAGCGAGAAATGAAAGGCAGCATAGGTTTGGCAAACTTTAACAAATGCTATATTGTGGGGAGACTCTGTGGTTCATTAAGGTTAACATAATATATGTCATGGTATGTTGCACATTTTAAGCATAAGCTCTGCATCAACAACAAAATTGAACACGACCCTCTTTCATGGCTGGAATTTTTAATTTTTTTCCTAAAGAGACACTGTAGGCACCGTAATGGCTTCCTTTCATTGAAGTGGGTATAGTGTCTGGAGCCCTCTGGTGCCCTTCAGTGTTCAGTTTTACTGCTAGACGAGATTCTCCAGAACACCATCCCATGGTGCTTGGGCTAATGTGGAAGTATTAGCCTAAGCAGCAACGTGCTTAGCCAAAGTGATTGGATGAACGTTTTAGTGGGGGCTGAGCTGTGGCCAGCCTTGGGCTATCATTTAGTATAAACTGCTCAAAAATGGTTTAACATTAAATGGAAGGACTGTGCCAGGGGACTACAGGAACTATAAGCAATTCAATAAAATGAAATGGCTACATAGTACATTTAAGTATTAAAAAAACCCCAAAACATTCATATCTTCCAAACAATCAGCTGTAGGTCAATGATGGACTCCAAATATCTGTTAGTGCAATAAAGACGGTATTAGACCTGCTATGTGTCTATGGCCAGGTGCTTTTGTCATGTCTACTGACCACTGTCTAAAGTCAGTAAGTGTTTTATGGTACAAGGAACATTTTGAATCCCCGAAGAACAAGTGTCCAAGCAACTGATGGAGTAGATAACATTTCTCAAGTTCAATCTACCCAACTAGGGTTTCCCTCTTCTTTTACTTACTTTACTTGATATGTCATCATTTGCTAGGTGAGATGCACTTGGCCATACACCTCTCTATTCAAAGTTGTGTCTAAATTTGTAAAAGTATTCTAAAATCTAATGGTGAATAAAAAAAATGCAATCTAAATTTCCCCTGCTGCAGCTGCATCTTTTCCCAAATGCCTCTCATTGTAGTCATTTCACCCTGCCTGACTACCACCACAGCACAGTTGGGAGAAGCTGATAGGGTCCTGGTGCAACAATATTTTGGGGGCCCCCTCTAGCACAAGAGTGGCCATGAGAAGGAATATCCCCATCTGTCGTACAACTTTCACAATGCTATACCAACTGGGGATCTACCATGTGGCCATCCTTTCTGTTGTATTTGTGAGCAGTGTTTGTGTTTCAATGTAAGCATGTTTTATAGTATAGAGCAGGGATAGGCAACCTTTGGCACTCCAGATGTTGTAGACTACATCCCCCATAATGCTCTTACACTCATAATGCTAACAAAGCATCATGGGAGGTGTAGTCCAAAACATCTGGAGTGCCGAAGGTTGCTTATGCCTAGTATAGAGTATTTGTATATATGTGCATGTATACATGTATTTGTGTGTAGTGTTGGCATTTGAATGTACGTATATGTTTGTTTGTACTGTTGCTATTTGAATGCAGGGGTGTACTTGCGTACAGTCTCTCTTCCTCTTCTCTTGTTCTCCTCTCTATCCCATGTGAATTGTTGGTAAGCTGAAAGGAGCTGACTTTACTCAATTCGTCCAAATACCGCGACTTTACATCTATAAAGGGCTTCTTAAAGGGCTGCGGGTGTCTGACCTGGCCCTTATGAGACAGGCGCCATCTGTTGTTTTTTTTTTAATTTCCATTAAGATATATCAAGGTTGATTTACACAAAACGAATCCCGCACTTGGTTATGCCTTCCTACGGAGACAATCTAGAATAATTATAGCAAATATACTATTGTTGTTGTGGGCTCCAAGAAAATAATAAATCCAAGAAGTGTTAAGTTCAAGTAATAGTTAAATGACTACAAAGGTACAGTGGAATAACATATCCAATCTCATCCAATCTCAAAAGCTGCAGGAAATAAAATAGAAAATAAAAGAATAAAAACAGCAGAATAGCAAAATCTATTAAATACATTTTACTTTTTAAATCATTAATGCATATTATCCAGTATACATTTTGAATCATTCACCTCTGTTAATGGTGTGGACCATATCGTATAAATTAGAGAGGCGACTATATTCCTATGGATATATAGTTATCATATTTATAGTATAGTATATTTAGATATTTGTGTGCTATATATTGGAATAATGATTTCATGATTCTTTGCTTCTGTACCAATTTGTGTTAATTTGTTACCATAGCCATCTTTCATTAAAGTAAATACAATATATTGATAAATGTATAAGTTTTGAATGTACTAGATGTAATACAACTGTGATAGGACAACGCTCTGGTATAGTTCTGTGGAGCCTAGTGGTAAATCCAGGTATAATTAAGGCTGTCAAGATACAGGATACGAAACAGGAACTAGCAGGGCTGAAACAAACATAGCGTAAACAAAGTGAAGCTCCAAGACAGAAAATACTAAATTGATTTAGTCTTCCATACCTGGATCGTACTATGTGAATTATCCACCATAATAAATAAGGACATAGGAAGCTAAGCATAGTCTGGATGGGAACACGGCCACATGATGCAGACAAGACAAATACATGAAACTGAACAAGAAGAGACAACAGGATGAATAAATATGGCATCAACAACTGGCGACATATATGTAACTATTCTAACCTCATGAAGCTAATATTAAAAACCAATAAAAGAAAAAGATCTGAAGGGGCTTAATATTGTTAAAGTAAACAGTGGCTACATATCTGCCGTGCATCATCTCATTATGAGAATGCGTTAGTTTAGTAATGATATGATTGAAACAGAAGTAGTTGCACATGCAAATTCATTTCAGTGATGCCTTAACATACAGCATTGTCATTTCATCACAGGAACGGCTAATGAAAGATTCATGTGGCTGACATTGTGTGATTGCCAATTCCTGGAGGCAGTTCTTCAGAGAAGCAAGCTCATGTGGCAAGATAAAACAAATATTGCTCCAAAATGTTGCCGCAGCATCTACAATGAAGAGTGAATGTATACTAATAAACCTTATTTTGAACAAAACAAAAAAAAACACCTTACATTTACGCTGATTTTCCAGATAAAACTATAGATTAACCAATACACAAAAAGCAACATTTCACTAAATAGAGACAATCACAATCTGTGTGCACTGCAAAAACTAAAATTATAGGGCTATGGTTTCTTGCATTTTCTAAAGTTACATACCTCTGCTATTAAAGAAACACTATAGCATAAATAACACTAACATGTATTCCTAACACTATAGTGTTTAACTAACTATTTAGGTCCCAAGCCAAACTTAGATCGCATAGGAAAGGTGATTTTACTCACATTTTTTCCCATGCCGCAGCTGACATCACCTGGTTACGTTGGCTACTGATACAGCCTTTTCAGGATAAATGTATCTGTTTGTCTGTCTGCCTGTCTGTCTCTCTATCTATCTATCTTTACATTGAAAAGCAATTTATTGAAAAACAATTTAGAATTCTGAATGTAGCTGTAGATTCCTGCTCTTGCAAAAATAATTAATTGTGAATCACTTGTTGAGTACAATAGGTAATGAAATTATTATGATATAATCACAGTATTAACTTTCTGGAAGAAGAAAAATACATCTGGGAAATAATCACATTTCAATTTTCTTCAAAATTAATTTACACTATTTAATCAGACCTTTATTTTTATAAGAAGTGGATTCCCATTGTATCACTGAACAATTATGAATTTGTTTATTTTAATGTTAAATGATGCAGCTTTTCATTTCGATTTCCATATAGTATCTGCCTAGTGATTGTCATTTGTTATGTTTATGCTCATTCTAACATTATTTAAAATCTTTATCAATACTGTTATGCATCCATCTAATTTCTGGCCCTACCCAATGTTACTATTAGTAATAGTCACTGGTGCCTAATCTGAATGTGTTGGAGTGCTTGCCATTGCCGATGACATTTGATTGTCTGTCCTCTGTAGTCAATGTGGTGCTCGTGAGGAGAGGAGTTGGCTTCTTGGCTTTCCCGAAATCCTCTCTCTCTCGCTATGCAGACATTTTGAATTTTCTTTCACTTTGCCCTTCAAAAACTTCAAATTTCAACAGATACTTCAGAAAGTTATGGCATCGAAGGATGAGGAGAGGTGAGCAGCTCTGAAGAAGTAAGGAAGTAAACCTTCTTTAACATTTTATTGCACTCAGGGGTAACCTGAATAAAAGTAGGAACAGATTTGTATTTCTAAAGCTATAGTGTTCCTTTAAGGAACTTGGAAAATAGAGTTACAATATAGCGGTTCAGGTATGTAGTTGCTACCAATGACAGTAGGTGTGTGGTATAAGCTTCTGGGTTTCTGATGTGCACATACTTGAAGAAACATTAATATGATAACAGTACATTAACCGAATACAGAGTCCATGAAATGGATTTCCTGCTCTCCTGTGCTCGCTATTTCATTTGTCCTATAGTTTTGTGTTGTATCTTTAGTATATCTTTGACATTGCTGCCTGGCTCGCAATACCTGTATGTATTTATCTATTTTCTATTTTAAGTAAAAATCTGTTTGTAGAACTGGACATGGTTCTGCTGTGTCTACATAATGAATACAAGACAGGGTACTACTAGCAGAGAGGGTACTAATGAACTGAATGAGGGGTTACCTCTCCATGCAAACTTGTGGAACACTGTACTGAAAGCCCTTTTGGGTGGGATCAGTCTTATTTGCAAATGGCCTGGTTCTTTTTGTAATGGTACAAGATGAGCGAAAATCAGCTTGAGATCTGTGTGGGGACCCATCGAAGGGCAGGCTATTTGAGCTGTTATCCAGTCTCTGTACTCTCTTGCACCTTGTTTTTTGTTCTCCCCAAGTTTAACCCCTTAAGGACGGAGCCAAATGTACACATTGTGAACAAAACAAAATGTAAACAAAACCTGGCATTTGCGCTACATGTCTGTCCAACCGTAATACACCTCTTTCATAGTAAATGCACCCACCCTTATTATATATCATTTTATTCAGGGGAAACAGGGCTTTCATTTAATATCAAATATTTAGCTATGAAACATAATTTAATATGAAAAAAATGGGAGAAAATACGTTTTTTGGGGATTTTTTTAGTTCTACATGACATTTTAACGGTCAATGTCATAATACTGTTTGCTTTTACTGCAATAAAATACACATATTTATATTCAGTAAAGTCTCACGTGTAAGACAGTACCCCCTATGTACAGGTTTTATGGCGTTTTGGGAAGTTACAGGGTCAAATATAGCACGTTACATTTGAAATTGAAATTCGCCAGATTGGTTACGTTGCCTTTGAGACTGTATAGTAGCCCAGGAATGAAATTTACACCCATAATGGCATACCATTTGCAATAGTAGACAACCCAAGGTATTGCAAATGGGGTATGTCCAGTCTTTTTTAGTAGCCATTTGGTCACAAACACTGGCCAAAGTTAGCGTTAGTATTTGTTTGTGTGTGAAAAATGCAAAAAACGCCAATTTTGGCCAGTGTTTGTGACTAAGTGGCTACTAAAAAAGTGGACATACCCTGTTTGTAGGTTGTCTATACAAATATTATCATATTTTTCATTCTTGGGCTACTCAAGGTAAAATGGCGAATTTAATGAAAAAATGAAGCATAAGTATATATTTGGCCTTTTAAACTACCATAAAACAATGTGTGGTCAGACCTAAATATTTGTGTTCAAAACAGTAAAAAGTATGCAGCAATAATATTGTCCGTGTAATGCTGTTTGTCGTGAAAATAAACTCACTTTTACTGGCGATATCATCGTTGTATTACATTTTACTGTTTTTGTTATATATTTGTGTTTCAGAGGAGATATACAGTGAACAGTACTAATATGCAGGTTTTATGGTGTATGGAAAGTTATAGAGTTTAGTATAGTGCTAGCAAATTAAATTCCTTTTACTTTAGAACATGGAGTTTAATCAGGCAGGTCCTGCTAATTGTAATTAATTAAGATACCTAATTATGTAAAAATATTACATAAATATATATGTAGAATTAATATGTGTATATATATATACGTATGTGTATATATATATATATATATGTATATATCTATATAATTTTTTAAAAATATTTTTATTTATATATAGGTATATATATAGTGATATATACGTATATATTTATGTATATAGATATATATATTATTTCGTTCTACGTGTATTTTGATATATATATATATATATTAATTTCACAAAACAGTTAGAACGAAATAACACACATCTATATATTTTTAATTATTTATTTTTAATTATTTTTTAATTTTATTTTTTAACGTATTTACATTTTTATTTTTTTTATATTATATATAAATATATATATAACAATAATTATATATATATTTAATCAGTATCAGTCTACGTGTAATTTGATATTAATATATATATATAATTATATATATATATTAATAGTAAAATACACCTAGACGGTGTATGTGTGTGTATGTATATGTGTATATATATACTTAGATCATATATATATAATATATACATATGATCTAAGTATATATTATTTATTTTTTACACTGATTAACTTTTTTAAATTTTATTTTCAGCCAGCAGGGGGACCACCTGTCATTACAGGCAGCCCCCCTGCTGGCAATGCAGAAGGCAGCCTACCCGGCCATGTGATTGTGGGGTCCTCGCTAGGACCCCACTCTCACATGGCCGGGGAGCACCGGAGGAGAAGGATCTGCCGCGGGGGGGCTCCCTGGGAGTCCCCCCCACCGTGATCGCCGGCGTGGGACCGCCGGCGACCGGGTAAGTTAACAAAAACCGGAGGGCGTACAATTATGCCCGGCGGCGTTTAGAGCCGCCTATAATAGGGCGTAATTGTACGTCCTCCGGTTTTAAGGGGTTAAAGGGTAATTCAGATGTGGAAGATGCCTAAAAAGGTTGAAACGATCATCTGGGGTTGTTGTATCTCTCATGCAGAGAGAGCTGGCCTAGATTTTGGATCTGTTCTGCACTTTTGGGTGGGATCAGTCTGATATGCAAATGGTTTCACAATATAAAAAGTCGGATAAAAACAAATCACACATGTTTATTTACTAAAATCACAAAGTGAAATGACAGGTGAATTCCAAACAAAAAGGTGAAATATACAAGCAGACAAAAGTAAAAAGTAATACATTGCACTGGCTGGAAATATTTTTCAGTTTGAGTATTTTGATCTAAATTTTGTAATTGTCTACTTTAAACCTCCAGTTCCTGAGGTGTGGAAAAAAAACCCAAGAAGATGGGATAAAGGAACACCAAAGATAGATAGAGTGTGAGTAAAGAATGGCCCAAGGGCAGGGAGATGGTACATACAAGCAATATGAAGAGGAATTGGGAGCAAAAAATTGGTTGAGACGAAACAAAAAAAAAAAAAAAAATTACAAAAAGAAGAGAGAACAAGACACAAGTCTGATGACAGAAAAAGCTGACACCCTAGTCATGTTTACATTGTAGTAATGTGTTTTTACAATATTTAAATTTATAACAGCATGGAACATTGCACTTAAGAAAATGTATGCCATAGGCATTAAAAATCCCAACAGACGTTTGTGTTTCTCATAATGCACTAAGATCATTTTCGCTTAATTAGGAAGGGAAAAAAAATCATCCTTAATTATTATTGTTTTGTATTTTTTTTTACTCTATCATATGCTAGCTGCCTGATTCTGGTAAATGAAGTATCTAATTTCAGCATTAGTTTGACCGTAGAAAGAGATAATAATGTCAAAGGTCTGACAATAAAACATTATTTTAAAGGAACAGTAAAGAAACAAATAAGATGTATGTTTGAAATTCCCTTATTAAAAATACAATCTTTAATTTGGCAAGTCCATAGTTGCAAACCATTTGGAAAGGAAAAAACCCAGGGACACTTTCAAGCTGAGTATTTAAGTAATACTTTCCAATATCTGGAAGTATGAAATCAGGGCAGGATAAGCAGGCCTAAAGAGGTATGGTAGTGATGCCACTTGCATTCCTAGAAATGACCAAAATGGGCAGTCCTGCTTTGGAAGGGTGCTGGATCAGCCCATAGAAGATGTTTTTCCTCCTGGCATGAATGCACACCAGACTGACTGAGGGCCTCTTGGTGACAGACTTGCTTTCAGACCCACTTTCTCTCTTAGTTTCACTGTAGATCTCTCAGTCTCAGTGTCTGTAAATAATCACTCTGCAAGTTACACAATCTATGTCACCCTGTGCCTTTCCTTCAATGTCATGATGCCATAAATATACCTTAAACTTCTCCCCAGAAGACATGGACACCAGAATCAAAGTACCACTATAGTCACCAAAACTTTTAGTTTAATGAAGCAGTTTTTGTGTATAGATCATGCCTCTGAAGTCTCAATGCCCAATTCTCTGCCACTTAGGAGTTAAATCACTTTTGTTTCTGTTTATACGGCCCTAGCCACACTTCTTCTGGCTGTGACTTACACAACCTGCATGACAAAAATTTAACTTTCAATCAGATGCAACTTATTTAATTACTTAATTTTCACATACAGGAGGCTGCTGCAGGATCTAGCAAGCTATTAAAAGAGAATTAATTAAGAAATTCTAAATTAAACAGAATTTGCAATGAAGAAAGTGTTAACGTTAGAGGACTCTTTACAGTAAGTGTTTAGGAAGGCTGTACAAGTCACATGCATGGAGGTGTGCCTAGGGCTGCATAAACAAAGTTATTTACCTCCTAAATAACAGAGAATTGAGCAATGAGATTGCAGGGGCATGATCTATACACCAAAACTGCTTATTTAGGCTAAAATTGTTTTGGTGATTATAGTGTCCCTTTAAAGTGGATAAATCTTATGGCTTTAATAATATTATAAGTACTTAAAGTTAAAACAATGGGTCATTGCCAAACATAAAATTTGAACATAGACAAGTAAGTACATCCAAACCTCCAACACCACTATACCCACTGAGACCCATGACATAAAATAATAGACATAATCAATATAACAGTATATAAATAACATAACACAAAATACAGCCACCACAGGCAACATAATCCAACAGATTTAACATTGTAATGGTATACCAAGGTACCCGTACACCCCCACGTTGAAAGCCACAAACGGCCTCCAACCTACCAAATACCAAATTTAACCAAGTGAATATTGATACTGAACTTTGCAAGATCCCAGCTACCAATCATACCTACTCCCAATTTTGTATTCATCACCCATTGCCGAAACCTAGGATAAAGGAAGAAATAAACCCAACTCAAAAACAAATAAATGGAGGGAGGGTGGGACAAAAACAAATAAGTAAGGATTAATTAAAATGTCCCCTAATCTAAAATGTCTGTTATTTAAATAATCCTATAGGCCCCGCACCGACATATCCCAAAACCAATCAAAAAATGTCCCACCTACATGCTTGCCTCCTACCTCTGTCAAGGCCTATTCCCTTAGCTTCGATGGTCCCTGGGCTACATTCTTTCCCTCTGTCACTCTCTTCCTGACCTCCATGTAATTTTCTCCCTTTGTCTCTTTCCTTTTGATCTCCATGCCATTCTAACCCTCTGTCACTCTCCTGAATTCAATGCTATTCCTACTGTCTATCACTCTCTTCCTGACCTCCATGTCATTCTCTCCCTCTGTCACTTTTACACTTTATTTCCCACTCTCCCACTCTGTCATTCTTTGTCACTCCATCTTTCTGTTTGCCACGCTCTCCCTTTGTCACCCTCTCTCAATGTCACTCTTGACTGGTGTCTCCATGCACTCTTTTCCTTACTCGCTACCTTTTGCACGCTCTCTTATTCACTGTCTCTTTCGCTGGAATTACATTTCAAGTTACTGTAGACATATAATTTTCTGGACCCAGCCCCACCAAAAATAATATAATTAATGATTGCCAAGCCTAAAGAATACAGCTCCTTTCTCCAAGTGGACTTGAGAAGAATGACATCAGTTTTACCCACTCAACATGCCTTCACCCTACACATTTTTACTGATATCTTCTCTTTTTATGATCCTTATCACACTCAATAGGCCCTGGTACTATTAATTTTCAATAAAAAAATTACAGTACAGTGGCCTGGCTAAACCCAGGAGTCTGTTCTGTACAGGATACTGCAGTAAGCTAGTATACTCTTTAGTGTGCTGAAAAACCCTCTATATCTTGGTTCTCCCCCTCAAATGTTGCTATTTGATTTCAGATAACATGGAGCACATATGTTTGTTTAAATACAAATTAAAATTCTATGTCATTTGAGGGGGATCAGGTAAACTGTTTGAATAGAGCAAACAGTAAATAAAATCATATCTATCCATAATTCAATTGGATTTCTTGAGTTCCCATATATTGGGCTTTTTTTTCTCAAGCCTACTCCATAGATGTTTCTAAATTATTATTTTGTTGTGATTCCAAGGAAAGCTCAATGAATAAAACATCCATATTCACATTGTTTCAGGGTATTACTTCATCAAATGCTTCCAGCCATTTGTGAAACTGGAACAAACAAGCTTTAATATCTGTTAATGGCGCAGTAAATGACTTGCTCTTTGCACTTGAAGAAAAAAACACAAGCATTTCCTTCTCAGAGCCCTTAGTAATATTGTAAAGTCTCTGAAAATATAAACAGAACAAAGACACAGGGCAAACAGAAGATTGTAACTAATACTGAGAGATAAGTACCAGGAGCCTTGGTCTGTGCCCTGTGTAGATCAGTCAGCCTTAAAGGGTTACTCCAACCATCGTAACCACTTCAGTGATTTGAAGTGGCTATGGTGGCAAGAGTCTGGATGTGCAGTGTTTCGCACATCCAGAGTTATTGTTAATTGTGTGCTGGGGGCTAGTAGCACCTGATGACAACTCTGGTCATTAAAAATGTTTATTGTCAGTGCACACTGCACACTGCTGACCAGTGGTGTATTTTGGATCTGTGCTGCCCTAAGCATGACGAAACTCAGACACCCCCTAATTTTACTTTGTCCCACCCCTTCCTGTCAAGGCCACACCTCTTCCTGTTAAAGACTAACACACACTTTGTCTGACAGACACACATTCTCAGATACACTGACATACACACACACTCACGGATTTGACACAATCTGACAGACACACACAATCACTAACAGATAAACTCACTGACAGACACACACACACTCAGTGGCATACACACACAATGACTCGGACACACACACACACTTACTCACTGACAGACACACACACACCCACCTTCACTGACAGACGCATACACACTCAGTCACAGACAGACACAAACACTGACAGACATAGACACATTCACTGACAGACACACACACTGAAAGACACACACTGACACACACACAATCATTCAGACACACAGGCTCCCTAACAGACACACACTTACAGATATACACATTCACTCACTTACTCACTCACTCACTCACTCACAGACACATACTGACAGACATTCACACATTCACCGACAGACACAAACTCACAGACTCACACTGACAGACACACTGACACTGACAGGCTAAGTAATTGCCATCTTGGTAAACGTGCTTAGGCAATAGACTTAGATATCCACAGCACTCTACTTTAGGTTGGGCACCAAGAGAAAATTAGTATCTGAACTTTACTTAAAAATACAAATTTAAAACGTAAATACAGTTTACTGTAGTGATCATCAGATTTATACAGAGATAATCACCTTTATTTATGTGTCCATCTTTTCATTTCATATTATTTGTCTGGGTTACTCCTTGAAATTCTATTAAATAACGTTTTTATTAACTTCATCACAGCAACTGCCTGTTTTTTTTTTACATCATTAATTAATACTCCTAGAATACACATATAAAAATATGATTTTTATAAAACACATAATAAGGTTGTTTTTTTGAAACATGTTTTATTTATGAGTTATTCATGTTGTTACCTTGAGTAAAAAAAAAAGAACAAAATTAGAAATTATGGGTGAAAATATTAATGATCGCCTTTCAAATTCATCATCACTACAAAATACTGATAAGAAATTAATGTACCTGCCAAAGCAATATAGACATCAGTTAAAGGTCAGCTCACTAGCATTCCATGAGATTTTAAGCTTTTTGCTGCGGTAAGATGAGAAATTGATTATGTCTAAAAACCTCAGAGGTGTTTAACGATCTGTCAGTTCCTCTAGCTGTCCTTAAACTAGTTTTTCGGTGAAAACAGCTGCTTTATTGATACTTGTACAACACAATATATATCAGTTTAAACAAGAATCTCATCTCCATCCTTTTGTCTATCAATCGTGATATATGAGGCTTCATATGAGCCCTGTCATGTGCCCCTATGATTTGACGAACATTTTAATAATCAATATTCCTGTGTTTCCTTTCAAGGAATATTAGATTCTGGGGGCACATAACTGTCTCTTAATTTTGTCGTGAGCCAGTAATTTGTCTCATAGGATTCATTTTAACCTCTAAAGTAGCTGCAATATAATAGACTAAAATGGCAGGACAAAGGAAGGACAACAGTGCAGAAACTGAGAATTGATTTTATAGTCAGCGCAGATTGCACTGAATTAAATACATATACATACATAATTAAAGTTTGCCTTCCATGGTACATACAAAATATGCTATTATATTTCAAAGGGACAATACAGGGAGTGCAGAATTATTAGGCAAGTTGTATTTTTGAGGATTAATTTTATTATTGAACAACAACCATGTTCTCAATGAACCCAAAAAACTCATTAATATCAAAGCTGAATATTTTTGGAAGTAGTTTTTTAGTTTGTTTTTAGTTATAGCTATGTTAGGGGATATCTGTGTGTGCAGGTGACTATTACTGTGCATAATTATTAGGCAACTTAACAAAAAACAAATATATACCCATTTCAATTATTTATTATTACCAGTGAAACCAATATAACATCTCAACATTCACAAATATACATTTCTGACATTCAAAAACAAAACAAAAACAAATCAGTGACCAATATAGCCACCTTTCTTTGCAAGGACACTCAAAAGCCTGCCATCCATGGATTCTGACAGTGTTTTGATCTGTTCACCATCAACATTGCGTGCAGCAGCAACCACAGCCTCCCAGACACTGTTCAGAGAGGTGTACTGTTTTCCCTCCTTGTAAATCTCACATTTGATGATGGACCACAGGTTCTCAATGGGGTTCAGATCAGGTGAACAAAGGAGGCCATGTCATTAGATTTTCTTCTTTTATACCTTTCTTGCCAGCCACGCTGTGGAGTACTTGGACGCGTGTGATGGAGCATTGTCCTGCATGAAAATCATGTTTTTCTTGAAGGATGCAGACTTCTTCCTGTACCACTGCTCCCAGGAACTGGCAGTAGGACTGGGAGTTGAGCTTGACTCCATCCTCAACCCGAAAAGGCCCCACAAGCTCATCTTTGATGATACCAGCCCAAACCAGTACTCCACCTCCACCTTGCTGGCGTCTGAGTCGGACTGGAGCTCTCTGCCCTTTACCAATCCAGCCACGGGCCCATCCATCTGGCCCATCAAGACTCACTCTCATTTCATCAGTCCATAAAACCTTAGAAAAATCAGTCTTGAGATATTTCTTGGCCCAGTCTTGACGTTTCAGCTTGTGTGTCTTGTTCAGTGGTGGTCGTCTTTCAGCCTTTCTTACCTTGGCCATGTCTCTGAGTATTGCACACCTTGTGCTTTTGGGCACTCCAGTGATGTTGCAGCTCTGAAATATGGCCAAACTGGTGGCAAGTGGCATCGTGGCAGCTGCACGCTTGACTTTTCTCAGTTCATGGGCAGTTATTTTGCGCCTTGGTTTTTCCACACGCTTCTTGCGACCCTGTTGACTATTTTGAATGAAACGCTTGATTGTTCGATGATCACGCTTCAGAAGCTTTGCAATTTTAAGAGTGCTGCATCCCTCTGCAAGATATCTCACTATTTTTGACTTTTCTGAGCCTGTCAAGTCCTTCTTTTGACCCATTTTGCCAAAGGAAAGGAAGTTGCCTAATAATTATGCACACCTGATATAGGGTGTTGATGTCATTAGAGCACACCCCTTCTCATTACAGAGATGCACATCACCTAATATGCTTAATTGGTAGTAGGCTTTCGAGCCTATACAGCTTGGAGTAAGACAACATGCATAAAGAGGATGATGTGGTCAAAATACTCATTTGCCTAATAATTCTGCACTCCCTGTAAAGTCACCAGAACAACTACAGTTTATTGTATTTGTTCTGGTGAGTATAATCATTCCCTTCATGTTTTTATAGTAAACACTGTTGTTTCAGAGAAAATGCTGTGTTTACATTACTAGGGATACCTCCACTAGCCACTGCCTCAGATGGCTACTAGAGGTGCTTCCTGGGGCAGTGCTGCACAGAATGCTGATTGGCCAGAGCTGTGTTTGACTTGTGCTGGCACTGCCCCTGATCTGTCTCATTGACACTCTCAGCCAATCTAGTGCTTTCCTATGGGAAAGCATTGTGATTGGCTGAGAGAATCACTTCTGATGCTGTCAGCAAAGGAGGCAGAGCCAGCAGCAGAGCAGGGGGGCTAGAAAGGGATTTTAACACTATAGGGTCAGGAATACATGTTTGTGTACCTGACTCTATACTGTGTGCTAGCCTCCTCCTATCAATCAAGTATTGTCATACATGTCTATGCTGTGGATTGATCGAAAGACGTGTAATACTGTGGTTTCTGTGATTATTACTGGCACCTGAGACTGCACAAGTCTCTCATTTTACTTGAGGAAAGTGGGAAGAGATGTAATTCTGGTGACATGTCAATGGAGCCAATTTATCGGTGTGGGATAGGCAGGCATGATGACATGCTTCTATTGCAGCCATGAACATAACCATGAACTGTGTATTATGTATGCCATCAAGGCACTTTGGAAACACATGACCAAAGATTGAGTTATTTAGTAATATTTCCATATCCCAGATATGCTTTTTTGTCCTGTAACACCGTTCACCATTATATATCTTTTTGATAACATTATATTTTTCATTTGGGCTAGTGCAAGCATGTCAATGTGGCTATGACCAGCTGCAGGACAGGAAAGATATTTCCTCTCTGATCCTTGCCTTCCCTCCCATGGCCACTAGAGGGCAGAGTGGCTGCCTGTCTGCAGATCAGGCAGGCCACTCCCCCTTCCCTCATGCTCAAAGTGCCAGAGGAGCATCTGGCCTGCTTGTAGAGAAGAGCTGGGCATGAAGGCTCATCATAAAGGGACACCGTAGGCACTGTATCTGCTTCATCTCATTAAACTGGTTATAGTGTCTGGAGTCCCTTGGTACCATCATTTCTTTCAGCATTAAACAGTTTTTAATGTTGTAATGTTTTAGTGCTAAACAAGAGTCCACGGCAGTCTATCCCCTCTGTGCTGCTTTGGCTAATCAGGAAGTATTACCCTGAGCAGCAATGGGCAGCTGTGATTGGCTGAGAGTGTCAGCTGACTGCTTTTAGCCTGTCAGAGTTCCAACTGACGGTATGAATGGGTATGACAACAAGGAAGTGTGTAATCTCTGCTTTAGCTACACATACAGAAGGGGCCGGACTGTGGGTGGCCAGGGACTCTTATTTTGTAGCATTCTGCACAAACATGGTTCAATACTGAATGGAGGGACAGTGCCAGGGAACTCCAGGCACTATAACCAATTCAAAGAGACAAAGTGGTTATAGTGACTACAGTGTCCCTTTAAGGTAGGAGAAGAGAGCCTTGGGGGACCTTCCTGTAGAGTGTATTGTAATTTGGGTTGGGAGGGGGCCAGTGTATTAATTTAAGGTAGAGAGGGGGACACTGTATTAATTTGGGGGAGGGTGCCACTGTATTATTATTATTATTATTATATTTATATAGTGCCATCAAATTCCACAGTGTATTACTTTAAAGAAGGGAGGGGGCAGTGTATTCATTTGAAAGAGGGAGGGGCAGTATATTAATTTGGGAAGGGTGGGCGACAGTATTAAATTTGGAGGAGAGGGTGGGCACTGTATTAATTTGGGGAGGGAGGGGGCAGTGCATTAAATTGGGGAGGGGAAGTAGTGTATTAATTTGGGGTAGGGAGAGGCAGTGTATTAATTTGGGGGAGGGAGGTGTCAGAGTATTACATTAGGGGAGAAAGTGGGGCTTTGTATTAAGAGTGGTGGAAGGGGGCTGTGTATTAGAGTGGTGATGGGGGCAGTGTGTTAAATTGGGGCAGGGGGCAGTGTATTAAATTAAGGGGAAGGAGGGGATAGTATATTACATTGTGAGTGGGAGGGCAGTGTATTAAATTAGAGTGGTGGGGGCAGTGTATTCAATTAGTGTGAAGGGAGGAAAGGCAGTTTATTAGATTAAGGGGCAATGTATTAGATTGGATTTGGGGGCAATGTATTGGATTTGGGGGCAGTGTATTATAATGGGGGGGGGAGGGCAGTGTATAAGATTGGGTCTACATGGAGGTGCTGAAAGCATTTGATTGGCTGAGATCATCAAGTTTGATGATCTCAGCCAAAGTGCAGCACACACTCATAGGACTTCAAAATCAACAAGATAACATCATTTGTTTATTTACAGCTGTGCAACAGCATGCATTCACAATTTCAGTCCCATTACCAAACTTGTCTTAATATGTCAAGGTAGTTGGACTGAAACATTGGTTATATTTAAATGCATGTCTCCTTAAAATAAATTAGCTCTTTTGTTTACTTTGAAGAGTGTGAGGGCGTCCAATGTCAGTGAGGCAACTTTTTTATACCGTACATTTTGAAATAGACCTATGTTTCTATGAAAACTGAAGTTTTAGTTTTTCGCTGCCCACATAAACTTAAACCTTGTTTATTTGGCCCGTGTTAACCTTTCAATTTGACATGCTTGGGCAAGTGTTAAGGTAGGATATGGGTCAATGTTTAGTGCAGTGAATAAAGGAACACTAATATTAAAAATAAATATATTTATTTTCAAACTAGAAATGTTTTTTTTTTTTTATTATTCACCTCTTGATAAAAAAAAAGCAACTCAACATACCTTAATACAGTTGCGAGATGCATTCCTTGCTGAAGCCCATCATCTTACAATGAGATCATCAATTCTGACGATCTCTGGTCCAATCTAACAACAATCCAACAATTCAATGCTTTTAATAGAGAGGCAGTGAAAGCAATGGTTTTCTATAAGAAGCATTATCCACGTTCATTAAAGATATCGTGCTACCTAAAGTAAGTGGATGATATGGAAGCTATTTCAGCTGTTTTCATAGTGTAACTCAGCTATTTTAGGGCAGATCTCAATGTGTATTTCCTAGTTTTGCCCAAGACTAGGGGCCCAGGTTGAACAAAGATGACTTGTGCATTATTACCTGTGAATTATGGGAAATAATTGCACTAATGACATCACAAACCATGCTGGATGAACTTTGAAAATATGACTTGTCCTTTATTTTAAAATATGTAAGCCTGTGGCCACTAAAATGTAATTGATGGTATAACAGTAAAAGCAAAAAAAATATCACTCTGATAAATACTGCTATCCGTCCTCTCAGTTAATTTCTTTAACTCACATGCAGTAGTCCTGACAGCCTTCTACAGGCCAACAAAGTACGCTCAAAAGGCTATTTTCTTCATAATTTGCAAGAAAAAGGTTTGTGGTTTTAGACATAAATAACTCAACTTTTGTGAAGAGCAGCAAGCTCTATACCCACACCTACTAAGTAATATGTATATATATGTGTGTGTATATGTATATGTATATATATATATTTTATTTTTTATTTTTTTGTGTGTATGTATTCATTTTCTTTGTATTAGATGAATTTTTTTAGTCCTGGGAAAATATTCATTATGTTTTGATTTGGCATACTACTTCATCATAAAAACAGAAATGCAAATTGTATTTCAGAATGTCAGTATGTTGTTTTGCTAACAATAAAATAATGAATGTGTCTTGGTGGTCACCAGATTTTTAATTTTCTTATTTCGCTTATGCCTTTGGCCACCAACAATAGCGATATGGATGATTTGAGAAAGAGTTTTGCATAAATAGGTTATTCTTTATGCCAGTAGAATGCAAAGCAGCATTGACCCCTATAGTAAATCATGTTAATACATCTTTTTTCATGCTCTGGAAACCGGATCCATTTATTTAAGTAGATATAATAAAAGCAGTCAGCGATTCATTCATAAGATCTTAAAGATTTCTTGTGCACATTGACCTTTCCGTGTTTGCATCTTGACAGGTAAGCTCTTGCAAATGTCCCCCAAGAGATATAACAAGGGCAAAAAGGTCAGACGTGTTAATGACAATATTACCATTTACTTCCAACTCAGCAGGCTCAGTGGCTGACATTATAAATGTAGGTAACCTCTCACCTGGAGACTTGCTTTTTTTTTTGCATTGTTGCAATGGAAATTGTAATGAGATTAGCATGCTCTGAAGGGTTTACTTTGTTTTTGAAAGACAATTTGAGATTTTTTTGGGATTTTTTCAGTGGACTGCATGCACCTGTAAGCACAAGAATGCATTTGACATATTTAAATCCTGTTTTCTTTTTGTAATGCTAGATACATATTTAAAAACAAAAGTATAAAAACAAACGGCAGATCATATGTTCAAATTCCATAACTACATAGTGGGTGATTGCATTATGTAATTGTCACTCTGAAATGGGATGCCCTAATCTCAGAGCAGAGTTGAGACATCCATCTTTCAGACTGCACTGAAGTTTTACTCACTCTGGAGAAGGTAGCGCATCTAGTGGACTTTAGGAAGACAGCGACTAGAAGTGGATTTAGCCCTAAAAATAATAATGACAGGACTTCTACACCCAGACCACTTAATTGAGATGAAGTGACTATAGTGTTTCTTTGACTGCTAAAAAATCTAAGATATTAAAAAATTTCTTTATGCACTTTAAATTTTTTTTTTTATATATAATATGTAATAAACAGAAACCCTTCAAGAAACACTCCGAGCACTATATCAACTTAATCAAATTCACCTTTTTTATGAATGGAGAGCTACTGGTTGGCTTAGAGTGTCAGCCAATCAGCATGATAGCTCAAACTAAGTTGCAGAATATGGATGTTGCTGGGGGCAGGGAGATCCAGCCCTGGAGAGCAACCTTTCAGGTTAAACCATTTGTGAACAGTTTAACCCCTTCGGGTAAAAAAGTGACATGGACCTCTTGGCATCATAACAACTTAATTCAAATAAAGTTGTGATGGTGCCCATACAGTCCCTTTTAAATTACGGAGGAGTAATTCTAGGTTCTCCATTTTAGGTTCTGTTTTAGTTCAGATGTTGGGTAGATGATATCTGAATGTGTTATGATTTCTTTTTGGCACGGATCTTCTATCTGAGAATTCAGTGTTGCAACATGCAAAGTGGTGTAATGTATATGTAATTACCGGTAATCCTATTGTTTATAATTTATTCAATTTTTAGCACTGGCGGGTTGCACTGGTAGCAATTTACTAATCAAATAGCCAGTTACTATTACATTTTATAACTGTGCAAATGTATTCACAAATTAAAATTATTTAAGCACATGGGCATACCACATGGGAAAACTATACAAAACACAACAAAATGTGTAACAAAAGATGTCTCTCAAAATGAATAAATATAATTAAATTAGAACTTTTGTTGGGTTACACTGCTGAACAGATAGATAGATAGATTTAATGATTTTGAGTCCTAAGAAAGCTTTATATCAACCCCTATTCCAATCTATATGTAAAGAAGGGTAGGGACTGGTAGAAGTGAGACATAAGGATGTCATACAACATACAATTTAAATATGTTGGAAGGGTTTTACGTGTGCACTGTTGAGAGTTTCATGAGTTGAGAATAAAATCTGATAAAAAGTAAAAAGATTGCACATAGGGGCTGTGGTTGTGCTAGATAGATAGATATATAGATAGATGGATAGATAGATAGATAGAGAGATATAGAGATAGATAGATAGATAGATAGATAGATATAGATAGATATATATAGAGATAGCTAGATAGATAGATAGATAGACAAACAGATACATAAAATGATTTATCCTGAAAAAGCTGTATATCCAACTGCTGTTCCCATTTAGATGTAAAGGAAAGGGGTGAGACATAAGGATGCATTTGGCTTGATTTGATGGCAATGATAATAGGTAATGTGTTCTTTGGTAACTTGTGCAGAACAGAAAGAGGAGTGAAGGGGAAACCTCATCTGAACGTCATATTTAATATCTTACTAAAATCTGAGTTTGCAACTTCTAGCCTATGAGAGGGAAGTAAAGTGTCAGATTGTAATGGGGATTACTATAACATCTCCTGATTGTACACAGTTAGTATGCTTTCTTTTCTTTTGTTTCTTTTTCAGGAGACTCAGACTTCTTGTTACACATTTACAAAATTAAAGAGGCAATGGGAAGCCAATAATAAAGGAAAAGTGTTGGGGTAGGTAAGTCACCTAACGACCCAGAAGCACTTCTAGTGGCTCTCTGGCAGACAGCCACTAGAGGTGGCTTTAACCCTAGCAGGTAATATTGCAGTTTCTCAATAACTTGCAGAGATAAACTGACAGGGACAGTGCACTCAGAGCAGTCTGGGTGCCTATAATGTCCCTTTACAAATATGCTAGCCTGGAGTGCCTCACAATGTACATTTCTACTCTCCATGGCTAAATTATTACCTGCCAATTGGTGGTAGGGAGTGGAAATTTTGAGCCCTGCATATATTTGTCTACCTTGAGTGGTTTTGGGATACACTACTCTGCATTAACATATCTTGCAGCGTGATCATGTTAAACAGCAAAAAAATACTTGCAAATATAATAAAAATTAGGAAACAATTTCACAGCAAAAACATCAATTTTTGCTAGTTGTCATATTTGCAGGATCAAAAACACAAAATGTACAATGTATCACATAAGTATATTTAGTGAAAAAGAGCTCACTGAAACAACTTTTATTGTAAGGAAGAAAACACATTTGTAGCAGTGGTCTTAAGTTTGAAATGCTGAGAGATTTTTAGTCTTTCAGATATGCATTCGGAATCTCTGTAAGGCAGGGAGTTACAGAAATCAGGAGAAAGTCCATATTTAAATCAAATGTGATGAAAGGGCACTGGCAGGCAGGTAATTCTGTATGGCTGAATAGGCAAAGTAATTTCCAGGCTTATCAGATCATGTTCCACTTGTCTGAATACACTTGTTTTAGTTCTGTACATCAACATACACTCAGCTGCCAACACTGAATAGGACAAGGCACAAAGCCTCAAGTGTGCCTCTTGTACTGTACTTGTTTACCCATATCCGATCTTTGCTCAACAAATAAATCTATTCAATACATCTCGCTCTCTCAAAAATATAAAACCAAAATACAACACACCTATAGGTGATAAGATAGTAATGGAGGTACAAAAAAATTGATAAAAACTTTTACCCTTTCCACTTAATGATTGTAGATCTAAAGACTCCTTTAGGTCGTCTTAAACCACATACAGAGCCAGTGCAAGTATTTCTGCCACCCTAGGCAAAGATCCTTTTTGCCACCCCCTCAAGTCACTCACTCACTGACAGACACACACTCACTTACACACACACACACACACACACACACACACACACACACACACACACACACACACACAGAAACTCACTGACAGACATACACTCACTGAAAGACACACACACACAGACACTTACTGACAGACATACACTCACCTAGTGACACACACACACACACACACACACACACACACACACACACTTACTGACAGACATACACTCACTCACTGACAGACAGACACACACACACACACACTCACTGACATACACTCACTGAGAGACACCCACAGACACACACTCACTGACAGACAGACACACACACACACACACACACACAGAAACTCACTGACAGACATACACTCACTGAAAGACACACACACACAGACACTTACTGACAGACATACACTCACTTAGTGACATACACATACACACACACACACACACACACACACACTTACTGACAGACATACACTCACTCACTGACAGACAGACACACACACACACTCACTGACATACACTCCCACTCACTGACAGACAGACACACACTCACACACAGACACTCACCTACACTCACTAGCTGACAAACATACACTCACTGACAGACACACATACACTCACTGGCAGACACACTGACAGACAGACACACTCACACAAAGACACTCACTGACAGACATTCACTGACACACACATACACACATACATTCACTTACTGACAAGCACACACACACACACACACACCACTCACTGACATACAGACACACATACACTCACTCACTGACAGACACTCACTGACAGACAGACAGACACACACACACACACACACACAGACAGACACTTACTGACATACATACACTCACTGACAATCAAACACTCACTTCCCTGGGGTCCAGTGTGGGGCAGCTCCTCACTTCTCCAGCGCGTCGTTCAGTATGCTGGGGCTGGAATGATGTCATATTCCGGCTCCCAGCATCATAGAGGGCGCACGAGGGAGGAGTTGATGTTGATCCAAAAGAAGGCAAAAAAACCCAGTTTGAAGCACAATTTTGCAACAAGCTAGGAAAAAAATTCCTTCTTGACCCCAGAATGGCAGTCAGATTTATCCTTGGATCAAGAGGTTATTACCCTACATTGAAAGATTATATCCTTGAATATTCTGTTTTTGCAAGTATGCATCTAGTAGCTATTTGAACATCTATATGGACTCTGATAAAACCACTTCTTCAGGCAGAGAATTGTATTGGCCCCGAATATATTTGTATAATGTTATCATATCCCCTCTCAGGCGACGTTTTTCTAAACTAAATAGGTTTAAATTTGTTAACCTTTCTTCATAGCTGATATGTTCCATTCCTTTTATTAATTTTGTAGCCCGTCTCTGCACTTTTTCTAGTGCCATAATATCCTTCTTTAGAACAGGTGCCCAAAATATATGCACAGCATATTCAATATGTGGTCTTACCAGTGATTTAGAAAGAGGCAAAATGATATTCTCGTTCCGAGAATGAATGCCCTTTTTGATGCATGACAATAGAAACATAGAAACACAGAATGTGACGGCAGATAAGAACCATTCGGCCCATCTAGTCTGCCCAATTTTCTAAATACTTTCAATAGTCCATGGCCTTATCTTATAGTTAGGATAGCCTTATGCCTATCCCAGGCATGCTCAAACTCCTTTACTGTGTTAACCTCTACCACTTGAGCTGGAAGGCTATTCCATGCATCCACTACCCTCTCAGTAAAGTAATACTTCCTGATATTATTTTTAGACCTTTGTCCCTCTAATTTAAGACTATGTCCTCTTGTTGTGGTAGTTTTTCTTCTTTTAAATATAGTCTCCTCCTTTACTGTGTTGATTCCCTTTAAATATTTAAATGTTTCTATCATATCCCCCCTGTCGAGTCTTTCCTCCAAGCTATACATGTTAAGATCCTTTAACCTTTCCTGGTAAGTTTTATCCCGCAATCCATGAATACCTTACTGGCCTTGGCCACTGCTGATTGACATTGCACATTGTTGCATAGTTTGTTGTCTATAAAATTCCCAAGGGTATACGTTGCTTGTGTATTATTTACGCCGAAGTGCATAACTTTGCATTTTTCAACATTAAATTTCATCTGCCATTTGAGTGCCCAGTCCCCCAGTCTATCTAAATCCCTCTGCAGCAAAGTAATATCTTGCTCACATTGTATTATTTTGCAAAGTTTTGTGTCATCTGCAAACACTGAAACATGACTTTCAATGCTGTCTTCAAGATCATTTATAAACATGTTAAATAGAAGGGGTCCCAGAACAGGCCCCTGATGGACACCACTTGCCACCTCTGTCCAGCTTGAAAATTTACCATTAATGACAACTCTTTGTACTCTGTTTTTAAGCCACTGTTCTACCCAAGAACAAGCATTTTCATCTAGACCGCATTTTATCTTTATTAAAACAAAACAACATGTTTCTCTCTCCATGTGACAGCTTTTAAGATTCTATAAAATTACTAAAACAAGTGTCAATTGAATTAGATTATACAAAACAAACCTCTGATAGCAGGTGTTAAACATACAAAAACTGATGTGCTTATGAAAAACTTAATTAAAATTCCCACATTTAGCTTTGATCACACTATTTGTAGCATCATGTACAACACCTATATTCTGTCCACTATTTGGCGTATCAGCCCACATTATGACATTTTCACACCAATTTCTGACTCTGCCACTGACTAAATAGTCACTTTCATTTACACATACACATTCAAATTCACACATACATTCATATACATCGACAGATACACAGGCACACACCTTGATATGCATACACACAGACTCATACACAAACACAGTCACAAACACACTCATATACACAAAACACATTCTTATATACACACAGACTGCTATACACACATTCATACAGGGATCAATTTGTGGAAAAAAGGTGTGATAACTAACCCAAGATTTCCACATAAATAAATTATAGGTGTGTTTGTGTGGTTTAGATAGATAGATAGATAGATAGACTCATATATACATAGACTCTTCTCTCATAAAATACAGTGCAACATTTATTGTAAAATGCCTTTGGTGAGAAGAATGGCGTCTGCAAGCAGAGGCAGATAGGAGATGTAGTAATTATATATACAGGGAGTCCAGTGTGTGTGGGGGGATGTAGTGGGAACATAGGGGCTGCAATGTGTGTAGTGAATGCAGTGTGTTTGTATAGTGAATGCAGTTTGTTTGTGTGTGTCTGTAATGGATGTAGTGTGTGTAGTGTATGTAATGTGTGCATAGTGGATACAGTATATGTGTAGGCAATGCTGTGTGTGTATATAGAAAATGCAGTGTGTGTTAATTTGTAGTCTGAGAAAGGGGCTGTGTTGTTTGGGGGGTAAGAGAGAAGCAGTTTAAATTTTAGTCATAATTTTTTTTTGGAGGGTTGGCTTTGTTTAACCCCTTATTGACGGCGGACGTATTAAGTACGTCCGACAAAAAAACGGTGGTTTGCGACCTCGGACGTACCTGATACGTCCACGGCAAATTTGAGCACTGGAATCGATCGTGATCGCTTCCAGCTCCTCTAACGGTATTACAGCGATGCCTCGATGCCGAGGCATCGCTGCAATACCTCTCTTGAGTGCTGGGCCGCTGGGTGATCGATCCCCAGGAGCGATCACTTCGGGTTGCCCCACGTGGCGCTTGGCAGTGTAGCAGAGCTTCGGAAGCCATCGGGTTGCATGTGTGCTGAGTGCTTCGAGGGGTCGAGGCACTCAGTGAAGATAAAATTATAATTTTTTAAAGTAAAATTGAAGTATTAAATCCCCCGCCCCCCAGGACCGCCGACGTACCTAGTACGTCCTCGGTATTCCTATTTACTAACCACATTGCCGCCGTTTCCCCACCAGCGATCGGCAGGGCCGGACTGGGAAAAAAAGTTGGCCTGGGCATTTTTTTATCACAGCGGCCCACTAAAAAGGGGGCGGGGCAGAGAGGGTGTGTTTTGTCATTACTCATAAAGTGAGCATGTTGGTTCAATGCTCTTCCAGGGCAGACCATGCGCAGAGCTCTGCTAACGAGCTCTAGCATGAGAAAAAAGCCCTTTATTTGTTCTGCACAGTGCAAGCAAATTAAATAACATGCTTGCACTGTGTTTCCTTGCAACTTGTCTCTGGTGTCTCTATAAATGGATACCAGGAGACAAAAGGAAAGAGTATTGTGCATGTGTTTGGAGCCTGCTTGTGGGATTGCATGTCTGTAGAGTGAGCTGGTCGTGGTGTGGTATTGTGTAATAAGGTCGGTTTTAGTCTTGTTGTGTTTGTGGTGTAATGTAATGCATATGTGGCTAGGGGCTGTAGAGAATGTGTGTATAGGGGATGTAGCAAGTGTGTGCAGGCTATAGTGTGTGTGTGTATAGGTGATGTAGTGTTTGTAGAGAGTGTGTGTTCAGGGAATGTAGTATGTGTTTGCGTACAAGGAATCTAGTGTGCGTATAGGGGATCCAGAGTGTGTGTGTGTGTATATAAT
Organism: Pelobates cultripes; assembly: GCA_933207985.1. Taxonomy (NCBI): domain Eukaryota; kingdom Metazoa; phylum Chordata; class Amphibia; order Anura; family Pelobatidae; genus Pelobates; species Pelobates cultripes. The sequence goes on from OW240915.1 coordinate 195,354,073, forward strand.
GTGTGTGTTTGAAGGACCCAGAATATGTATAGGAGATCTAGTGAGCATACGTATATAACGGATTCAGAGTGTATATAGGGATCTAGTGTGTGTATGTGTGTAGATGATCCAGAGTTGGGTAAATGATCTAGTGTGTGTCTGGAATGTAATGAGTTTAGGGGTGCAGTGTGTGTGTGAGGGGTGCTGTGTGTGTGAGGGTGCTTGTGTGTGAGGGTGCTGTATGTGATTGATTTGTGTGAGGGTGCTGTGTGTGAGGGTGCTGTGTGTGTGGGTGATGTGTATGATGTGTGTGAGAGTGGTGTGTGTGATGTGTGTGAGTGCTGAGTGTGATAGTGCTGTGTATGATGTCTGTGAGTGCTGAGTGTGATGTGTGTGAGAGTGATGTGTGAGAGAGCTGAGTGCTGTGTGTGAGAGTGTTGTGTGTGATGTGTGTGAATGCTGAGTGTGATAGTGCTGTGTATGATGTGTGTGAGAGTGCTGCGTGTGATGTGTGTGAGAGTGATGAGTGTGATGTGTGAGTTCTGAGTGTGATGTGTGTGTGAGATTGCTGTGTATGATGTGTGTGAGAGTGATGTGTGAGTGCTGAGTGTGATTTGTGTGAGAGTGCTGTGTGTGTTGTGTGAGAGTGATGAGTGTGATGTGTGTGTGAGTTCTGAGTGTGATGTGTGTGTGAGATTGCTGTGTATGATGTGTGTGAGTGCTGAGTGTGATTTGTGTGAGAGTGCTGTGTGTGAGAGTGTTGTGTGTGATGTGTGTGAGTGCTGAGTGTGAGAGTGCTGAGTGTGATGTGTGTGAGAGTGCTGACTGTGATGTGTGTGAGAGTGCTGTGATGTGTGTGAGAGTGCTGACTGTGATGTGTGTGTGAATGCTGAGTGTGATGTGTGAGATTGCTGTGTATGATGTGTGTGAGTCTGTGAGAGTGATGTGTGTGAGAATGCTGAGTGTGATGTGTGTGCGAGTGCTATGTGTGAGAGTGTTGTGTGTGATGTGTGTGAGTACTGAGAGTGATGTGTGTGAGAGTGCTGACTGTGATGTGTGTGAGAGTGCTGACTGTGATGTGTGTGAGAGCAAGTGCTGTGTGTGAGTGCTGAGTGTGAGAGTGCTGTGTCTGATGTGTGTGAGAGTGCTGTGTATAAATGTGTGTTGGGGGTAAATAAACAAATAAAAAACTAAGTGGGGGTAAATATACAAATAAAAGAACTAAGGGGGGTAAATAAACAATAAAAAACTAAGCAGGCATTAAATCTCCCTCTCCCTTCTTACCTTCAGCCTTGGAGGGGGGACAGGCATGGTGGTATCTGGGAGGGAGGGGGGACCGGCACTCGCACACGATCCCTGGTGGTCCAGTGGTGAGTGAACTCTAGCCTGAGTGCTGACTGTGATGTGTGTGAGAGTGCTGACTGTGATGTGTGTGAGAGTGAGTGCTGTGTGTGAGAGTGCTGAGTGTGAGAATGCTGTGTATGATGTGTGTGAGAGTGCTGTGTATAAATGTTGTGTGTTGGGGGGTAAATAAACAAATAAAAAACTAAGTGGGGTAAACATACAAATAAAAAACTAAGGGGGGTAAATAAACAATAAAAAAACTAAGGGGGGGTAAATAAAAGAACTAAGGGGGGTAAATAAACAATAAAAAAACACTAAGGGGGGTAAATAAACAATAAAAAACTAAAGGGGGGTAAATAAAAGAAATAAGGGGGGGTAAATAAACAATAAAAAATCTAAGCAGGCATTAAATCCCCCCCTCCCTTCTTACCTTTAGCCTGGGAGGGGGGACAGGCATGGTGGTATCTGGGAGAGGTGAGGGACCGGCACTCGCACACGATCCCTGATGGTCCAGTGGTGAGTGAACTCTAGCCTGAGGGCTAGAGTTCACTCTCGCGAGATCGGGGCGTTGCCATGGCAACGCTCCCGATTTCGCGACAGGAACCCGGTGGAGCTGCAAGCTAGAGCTCCGCCGGGTCCTGTCCCTCCCTCCCCAGCCGCTGGTCTATTTAAATGGGCCGGTGAGGGAGATCTTTGATCTCCCCAGAGGCCCTCCATGGAATACAGCGGGGCCGGCGCTCGGATAGTGCTGGCCCTGCATAGACCGGCATTTGCCCGGTGTGCCCGATGGCCAGTCCGGGCCTGGCGATCAGTGTTCCTCTCTGTCTGGGGGGACATCCCAGAACATCCCCCCTCGGCAAATTAGGACACCGCGGGCCATGTGATCGCTCTGAAAGAGTGGTCATATGGCCGTAACAGGCTTCCATAGTGCTGCCTGCAGGGGAAAACGGGCAGAAAAAGTTATAAAAAGTTTTAAAATTAAAAAATAATGTTATTAAATGTTAAAAATATATATGTATATATATGAGATATATATATACTATATCTATAATGTGCATATATATATATATATATTATATATAATGTCATACTAAGAGTATTTTTTATTAATATATACATATATTAATATAAAAATATACTTAGAGTAAAATTACATATGTATATATATATATATATAATATATATAATACCTATATATGGTATATATATATTTTTATAAAAAATAATTAAAAATAATTAAAAATAACTTAAAAATGTAAATATAATGATAAAAAAATTATATATATATAATTTTATTCTAACTGTATTTTGATATTAATATATATATATATATATGTATATATATTTATATCAAAATACACTTAGAAAGAAATTATATATATATATCAATGTATATATAAATAAATAAAATAATATGAAATATCCATATGTCCATATACATAATTAAATACAAAAATTCATAAATATATATGTAGACTTCAAATATATAAATATGTATATTCTATTCTAATACTATGTGCATTTTTTTTTTTGGTGGACCCAGGACATACTTGAAAACAAGAGAAATGTCAATGTATCTTTCCTGGTAAAATATTTTCTAAATAAATAATTTATGTAATATAAATAATTAAGTAATTTTATTGATTGCAAATTGGGGGACCAGCTTGACAACCCAGGCTGAAAGTCCAGAGAATTTAATTTGCTAGAACTATATTTAACCCTGTAACTTTCCAAGACACCCTAAAACCTGTACATGGGGGGTACTGTTTTACTCGGGAGACTTCGCTGAACACAAATATTACTGTTTCAAAACAGTAAAACATATCACAGAGCTGATATTGTCAGTGAAGGTGACGTTCTTTGCATTTTTCACACACAAACTGCATTTTCACTGATAATATCCTTGTTGTGATATGTTGTTATATTTCTAAACTCAGGACAAAATTTAGAAACTATTTAGCACGGGTGTTTCTTGGCGGTGGTAGATGCGTAACAGATTTTGGGGGTCAAAGTTAGAAAAAGTGTGTTTGTTTTAATTTTTTCATCATATTTAAAAAAGAAATTATAGTAAATTATATGATATGATGAAAATAATGGTATCTTTAGAAAGACCATTTAATGGCGAGAAAAACGGTATATAATATGTGTGGGTACAGTATATGAGTAAGAAGAAAAATAACAGCTAAACACAAACACTGCAGAAATGTAAAAACAGCCCTGGTCCTTAATGGTAAGAAAATTGAAAAACGGTCTGGTCACTAAGGGGTTAAAGTTATTCCCCCGTCCCTGAATGTTAACTATTTCCGGGGGGGAGGGAGAATGGCGGGGGCAATACACTAAATTCCATCGTAGTCCGGTGCCACTGCACAATCTCCTGCTTGGTCTTCCGCTGGTTGCCTAGACTCTTCTTGCAAACTCTGGCAGACTGAGTTGAAGAGTTGCCGGCAAAAAAAGGCAGAGTAAATGGAGGAGAACCAGACAGACAGCCCCCCGTGCTTCCTCTCCCACAGCATGGAATTTTATCCCTAGTTGCTGCTGGAATCCATATGTGCTGATTGCCCAGCTTCCTTGAGCTATGTACTGAGGGCCGGGGGCCTGGGGTGACAGCACAGCATGGCTTACATCATTAGTACAGGGCTAGCAAGAAAGCTGAGAAACACAGCGATCCCCCAGCCCTCTCTCCGACAGCTCCACAGCCACTCACGTGCGACAGCTGCAGAGCAATCACCTGCTATACGTCCACACCAACAGCAAAGAGCCACTAGGCAGGAGCTGACATTCACCCTTTGGGTTTGAATGTCACTGCTTAAATGCATTCCCCAGAATTAGAACTCTTCTAAACCACTGTGTTTTTGAGAGAAACCATGAGGAAAGTATCTATAGAAGTATGGCACAAAACTACTTCCATGAGCTGCCGGGGCTCTGATGCTTACAATGTCCATTTAACTGTCTGCATTATACAAAATATTTGTGTTCTGAATGTAAGCAATGCTCAATGATCATGATGTAATTTCCATTAAAAACATATTCTTTAAATATAATGACATCAGAAAATATATATTCTTTAACTATGATGGTATACGTATGGAAATATCGTAGATTTAGTATCTTTCTTTGCTCCAAGAAATAGTACAATTAATCAAACTTTTACAGGTCATATGTATTTCCTAATAAAGATATAACAATATTATTGAGAGACCATTAAATATAATATACATTCTGGGGGCTAAAATGCTTATTGTCATTACCACAATGAAGTCATTTGCTATTCCTGAAACTCATTAAAGTCATATCTATGCTTTTTTTCCCCATACATTATTTTACTCTGGAAGTGTTAAATAGAAAATGAGTAGAACACAAAATCAATTTAAAAATAAAAATTACAATCAAAATGTCTATTACATAGTCATCAATCACACAGACGTGATAGGTGTTTTAAAGTAGTACACACCCATCCTAAATTCAGAGGTGTTAAAATGGTGACCTCCCTCCAATGTTTAGAGTAGGTATTTATGAAACAGCTATTTGCTTTAAAAGAGACAGATAAAACATACAAAATGAAATATAAACCACTGAAGGGAAAATAAAGTTAAAGGAAAAATATATTGAAAAAGACTGTTACTTAAAGGACCACTATAGGCACCCAGACATCTTCAGCTCAATGAAGTGGTCTGGGTGCCACGTCCCCCTAGTTTTACCCTTGCCGCTGTAAACATAGCAGTTTCAGAGAAACTGCTATATTTCTATTGAGAGTTAATCCAGCCTCTAGTGGCTGTCTCCCTGGCAGCCACTAGAGGCTGCTTCCGCGATCCTCAATTTGAAAATCTCATTGAACCTCCTCTCTGACGAGCTAGGTGTAGCGAAACGCGCGCGTCAGAGGATTGTGGTGTGCTGCACTCCTTGGATCCTTAGTGCAACACACAGACTAGCGACCGCGCTGTTTTCACTCTATATTTCTACCTAAACATATATAGTGTCTATTCCTATTTTTGCAGATCTTATTATTTTTTATAGCTCTATCTTGACAAATAGATCTCTGGGGGGTTGGAGCTAGGTGCCCTCGAAGGCACGGGACACATATTTATATAGAGGGTGTCACCTTTTCTCATATTGTTAACTATTTTTTGTATCATTGGACGTTCTTGGTATATGATACTTTGTAGCACTGGTTATTGCTACTTGATTTATACATGTGTCTTTGTTCTACTCTCTCCCTCCTAGATATTCTTATGTATGCTTTACTGTCGGTGCAGTGATTTCTGGCTGTTGCCGTTCTACATATACTCTTTATATCTAGCTAATTAGTGGTATCCTTTTATTTAGATTACCACTCTAGCCACTTCAATACTGGTTTGAATATCAGCTCAACGTTCATTTAATGATCTTATTTTTCTTTTACCGATATTTATGGTTTCATTAATCCATTAAAATAAATATCTCAGATATTTAAAGGACCTATATAGTCCAATAGCATTTTCTGACATTTCAAGCAACAGACTTTATAATCTATTGTTGAGCCACCAGGGTGTTTGAATGTATGGCACATTATTAGCCACTATGGACAGGAACAGCTTTCTAGATTGTGTCACATTTACTTGTTGATAGGACCTACATCGATCTACAAGCTTAGTTTTGGTTTCCATAGTACCAGACCACACTACTGATTATTGATCCATCAGATCGGCATTCTGCTTTTCTAGCCTGACTAATTACCAGCCACTACCGATAGTAATAGTTTTGCATATTTTGATCTGCAATTATATTTTGTTTTTATTATTTTCAAACGACCTGTATTTATACTTATATTTATATTTTTAATTTTTTGGTGTTTATATGGTAGCACATATTTGGGTTACATTTTTGTAGTGTTTAATAAATCTTTATTATTTTTTGTTCTTTTATTTTAGTGGTTCTGTCTGGCCTATATAGTAGGCCTTTTGTTGGCTATTTTGAACCCCTTCTCTTGATGCATATATCTCGCATCATGTATTAGATACATTCCTCTTTTTGTACTTTCCGTTTTCTACTAGGGGTTACCCCCCACTTCTATTGTGTATCTAATTTGGCTCCACTTACTCAGTGTTCTTTTCTCATTGAACCTTCGCTGGACGTCCATAGAAAAGCATTGAGAAATGCTTTCCTATAGGTGGTCTGAATGTGCGCATGTGCATTTGGAGCTGACGTCGGCAGGTGGAGGAGAGGTCACTGGATTAAGTTAAGTGGCTGAATCGGGGCTCTGAGGGGAAGGGGGGGGGGGCAAGGGGAGAACTAATAACCCTATAAGTGCTAATAACCTCCAATATAGTTGTGAATCATTGAGTTAAAATCCAATAAAACCAAATAGAACCAGTGGAGTAGTGCTAATTACACTGTTACACTGTAACTTCCATGCAAAAAACACACACACATATCTATATATTAATATATATATATATATATATATATATATATATATATATATTAAAAAGATAATCAGTTTAAAATACACCAAATAATAGTAAAACAGAATAAAATGTGATCATCTGGACAATAAGGCAATTAGCCCGAAGATTTATATAATAAGCCAGTGAGGCTAGTCAATACAATCCAATATTATATGCTGGTTAAGAACATTCATCTTTGTAATTTCAAATATGCATAAAGTGCACTAACACAGCAAAGTGCTGAAAAATTATGTGAAAACATTTAAATCTCTGTATAGTGCAAATAAATATACATAGTTTCAATAAAGTGTTTACAAAAATACTTTATAAAGTGCTTGTGCAAATCCAAACCATAGTATAATGTATATATTATCACACTTACATATAAATACAACCCTTTTCTCATATGAGAAGTGAATTCAAGAACACAAATATACCATTCCAAAATGCAGGATAAATGTCTTCTAGCAGACAGTAGTAGATAAACCTCCAAAGAAAAAGAAGAGATATACAATAGTGAAGTAAAACAATAGCAAAACAATTACAAAAATCTGGAGTATCAACTGACATTTTGTAAGAGCCTTAAAATATTGGCTCTATTAATGCAGCCTGAAGTCAATTATGGGTAACTCCCTCCCTTTATCTATATGTAGCCTCTTCCTCTCTCTATCGACATATGCAGCACCAAAGAGGAAAGAAAAAGAACAGTGAAGTGTGCAAGGACCCGATTATTAACATTAAAAGCAGTATCATGTAAAATAAATACTGGGTTTATGATAGAACAATACTAACTATGTATAATGTGAATAGCAATTTTTGTTTGCTGAGAGAGGTGATTTTAAAGGAACACTATAGGATCAGGAACACAAACATGTATTCCTGACCCTATAGTGTTAAAACCACCATCTAGCTCCCAGCCCTTCCCCCTGCACCCTTAAATATAGCAAAATCTTACCTTTACTCCAGTCTGCTGCTGCTGGCTCTGACCCTGATCTGCCTGCTGGGCTGATATAATCAGAAATGGTGATCTGAACCAATCACAATGCTTCCACATAGGAAAGCACGCATTGTCTGAGACTGTCAAGGAGACAGATCAGGGGCAGAACCAGCACAATCCAATCACAGCCCTGGCCAATCAGCATCTCTTCATAGAGATATTGAATCAATGCATCTCTATGAGGAAAGTTTAGTGTCTCCATGCAGAGGGTGGAGACACTGAATGGCAGTGCTGCACTTATAGTACTCATGGCCAGTGGCGGTAACCCTAGGCTGTAATGTAAACATTGCATTTTCTATGAAAAAGGCCTGCAGGGAATGCTTATAATCACCAGAACAAATAGAATAAGCTGTAGTTGTACTGGTGACCAGGGCCGCCATCAGAAATTTTGGGGGCTCTAACTCAGCTCAGGGTCTGGGCTCCGGGGGCTCGCCTCCAAGCCCGCCCACAGTGACCGCCTCCAAATCCCGCTCACAGGAATACACACACAGACACAAACACACGCACTTATACAAAAGGACACAGATACACACACACAAATATACACACATACTGACACACACACAAACAAACGTACTAACAGACACACATACTGAAACAGACATACACACATATAGGCATACATACTGACACACACATACTGAGATATACACACATATACAGACACAGACATACATAGTGACACGCATACACATACTAACATACAGACACACATACACACATAAGGACATACAGACACACACACACATACATACATACTGACATACATACAGACACTGATATATATCCAACACAAACATACATACACACATACAGATACATACATACAGACATACAGACACACACACATACATACATATATACTGACATACATACAGACACTGACATATATACATACACAAACATACATACAGACATACCTTCATACATACATACATACTGACATACATACTAATGTACATACATACTGTCATACATACAGACAGACAGACAGACTGACATACATTCATACATACTGACATACAGACATCCATACATACATACATGCAGAAATACATGCATACAGACATACATACTGACAGATATACATACAATCAGACATACTGACAGACATGCTGACATACATACTGACAAACATACTTACATACAGACATACATACTGACAGACATACATACTGACAGACATACAGACAGACATACTGACATACATGCTGACATACAGACGTACAGACATACATACTGGCAGACATACATGCATACTGACATACATACATACTGACAGACATAAATTCTGACATACATGCTGACAGACATACAGACAGACATACATTCGGACAGACAGACATTCACACATACATACTGACTGACATACTGACATACATGCTGACATACAAACTGACATACAGACATACATAAATACATGCTGACATACATACATGCTGACAGACATGCTGACATACATACATACTGAGACATACACACATATACAGACACACAGACATACATAGTGACACACATACACATACTAACATACAGACAGACATACACACACACACACACACACGCATAAGGACATACAGACACACATACATACATACATACTGACATACATACATACACTGACATACATGCATACACACACACAGGCACATACATACAGACATACAGACACACACGTGTACGTACGTACATACAATCAGACATACTGACAGACATGCTGACATACATACTGACAAACATATTTACATACAGACTTACATACACTGTCAGACATACAGACAGACAGACAGACATACAGACAGACATACTGACATACAGACAGACATACATACAGACATACATACATACTGAGATACATACTGGCAGACATACATGCATACTGACATACATACTGACAGACATACAGACAGACATACATAAATGCTGACACACATGCTAACATACAGACATACATACATACATACATACTGACATATATACATTCACACATACATACTGACATACATACTGACATACATGCTGACATACAGACATACATACATGCATGCTGACATACATACATACATGCTGACATACATACATACTGACAGACATACAGACATACATCTCATTTTTCAGCCATCCTCCTGTTTCTTACCTTTTCCTTGCAGGAGAGTGGCTGGGGCTGATGGGAGTCGGCGTGGCACTCCCTCTTCACGGCCTCCATGCTGTCTCTCCTCCCACGCAGAGTGAGCTGGGAGGAAGTGAACGGCCATCACTTCCTCACAGCAGCAATTGCGGTGTGGCTGCAATTTTTTTAAAGGGGCCTGGTCGCGCTATGACACTGACCGGACCGCTGAAGATATAGGGACCATAGGGTGGCCCTAAGTGCGTGGGCCACCCGATTGGTCCGATCAGCGTTTGGGCCCCGGTGCAGTTGCACCAGCGGCAGTTCCGGTGCTACACATGGGGCCTGGACGGCCGGGCCCCCCAGGGCTACCGGGTCTGTGACAACCGTCATGGTTGTCACCCACTGATGGCGGCCCTGCTGGTGATTATAGTGTATGCGCAGTGTTCCTCAATCTGTATTTTGTGTATGTTTTGGTCTTTATGGCAGAACCACTACTGAGAAATGCATGTTCTGGGTATGTGCCCAACTCCCTTTCTTTGACTGCTACTTACTAACAAGATTGTAAACAAGCTCTGAGTATGCTGATGGTTGATAACTAATCATAACCTTTCAGAGCTCTAAAGTACAACTCCAGTTGCAGCACTGATTAGAAACCCATACAAATTCATTAAATTACAATAAAACCATTAACATAACTTAATGGGACCTGGAACGAGTGCAATAATAATAATAATAATAATAATAATAATAATAAGGATAAAATTCAATACCTTTATACTTGGAAACTTCCAAATTTGGAGTGGATCCAAAGAATGTCTCCATGGATCTCATTTGCGATTGACTCAATGATTAACCCACCCCTTCCTCATCTGATATGTAATAAAATATGGGTAGGAGAATAACTAACCACTACCCCTTTCTTCTTAGTAATAAGTAATGAGAAGGAGGCCCGTAGACTTTCTATGCAAAAGAGGACAAGGGTGTGTAAAAACTGCAATATAAATTCCAATAGCAGTTCCCTTTAATTGGCTTGTATGGAACTCACTTTCATTTATTTGTGATATACTGTATTTATGCCATTACTTTTTTTATGATAATTTGCTGTAATTAGGAAATGTCCGTAGTGCAAATGGACTGAAATAGATCACTGGTGTGATTTTGCACTTGGGCACAATCATTATAGCGGTGATGGGTTGCACCTAAACAAAACAGAGTCTGCTATGCTGGAGGACAGGGTGGGTAGAAGGTTGGAGGAGATTTTAAACTATTGTTAGAGTGGAAGGGATACAGGAATCTACAAAATGGAGACAGGAGAGAAAGGAGATGGGCTTTAGCTCAGCACAAGGGAGTGGAGATGGGTCAGGGGCAAGATAAGAACAGAGGAGGTGTGATAGTAATAAAAATTCACATAACGTACAAGAGACTCAAGATGATATTAAATGTATGCTTACTAATGCAAGGAGCCTACATAACAAAATGGGGAAATAGGGGCAATATAATATACTAAGCAATTGTAGGCATTAAAGAAACCTGGTGGAAGGAGACAGATTATCAGACAGCTAGCTTAAATGGTAATACATTATTTAAAAAGGATAGAAAAACAGGAAAGGTGGTGGGGTATGTGTGTATGTCAATCATGTGTTAAAGACAAATATGAAGCAAGTGGAATGTGATGAGGAAAATGTAGACGCTCTATGGGTAGATATCTGCTTGAGACAAAAGAAAGGAAATCAGTTATTGGTTGGGATATGTTATAAACCACCTAATGTTAATATCGATGAGAAACTACAGCTGCTTGAGCAAACTGGAAATCTGCACATCCAGGTAACATGTTAATTATTGTAGATTTTAATTACCCAGACATAAATTGGGAAAGAATCATCACAATATGGTGTCTTTTGAAATAAACTCACAGAAACAAATGAACACGGGGCATAATAAAATATATAATTATAAAAAGTCAAATTTCAATAAGATAAGGGTAGCTTTACAACATATTGACCAGCATAAACTCTTTAGTGAAAAAAAAAAAAAGTCAGTATAAAGGGAATATCTTCAAACAAATATTTGAAAGGTACACTTCTCAGCAAGTGTAATAAATATGAAAGAAAAAAATGAAACCAATGTGACATTTAAAACATTTATATCCGACAAATCAGAGGCATTGTATATAAGATTTAAAGAAGCCAATAACACATGCAAAAAGGCAATTAGATGGGCTAAACTTGAAAATGAGAACGTGATAGCCAAAGAAAGCAAAACCAAACCCCCAAAATTGTTTAAGTACATAAGTTCTAAAAAAATCTAACAATTTAAGCGTAGGAACACTGAAAACAGAGATGGTTAGTTAATGAAGACCAGAAAAAGGCAGAAACTTTAAATAACTATTTTTCTTCCGTATATATTAAAGAGGAACCTATGGTAAGATATATGCAAATGATTGCTGCAAAAAACTTGCAGAAAAATTTTGACTGGATGACTCAAGACAAGGTGCTGCACCAACTAAAGAAAGTTAATGTAAACAGAGCTCCAGGGCCTGATGGCATTCATCCAAGAGTATTTAAGGAGCTAAGTGTGTAAATAAGTAATCTTTCAGGATTCTTTTCTTTCAGGAATTGTACCGGAGGATTGGAGGAAGGCAGAAGTCGTTCCTATATTTAAAAAGGGTTCAACATTTTTGCCTGGACCATTTAGACAGGTGAGCTTAACTTCTATGGCTGGTAAAGTATTTGAAGGGTTACTAAGGGATAATATTCATAAATTCATTGGGAAGAACATTTTTATAAGCAAAAATCAGCATGGCTTTACGAAACACATTTCATATCAAACTAACTTAATTGTATTCTACTAAGACGTAAGTAAAAGTATAGATCAGGGTGTTGCAGTGGATGTGATATACTTGGATTTTGCCAAGGTGTTTGATATGGTTCCACACAATAGGTTAGTAAAAAACTAAAAAAAAAATTGGTCTAGATGGCAATTCTTGTTCTGGGTAGAACAATGATTTAAAGACAGAGTACAGAGATTTGTAATTAATGGTAAATTTCAAGCTGAACAAAAGTGGTAAGTGCTGTCCTTCAGAGTTCTGTTCTGGGGACGCTTTTATTAAACATATTTATAAATAATCTTGAAATAGGCATTAAAAGTCATGCTTCAGTGATTGCAGATGACACAGAGCTTTGTAAAGTAATACAATATGAGCAGGATACTACTTTGCTGCAGAGGGATTTAAATAGATTGGATGACTGGGCACTCAAAGGCTGATGACATTTAATGTAGAAAAATCCACTTCGGGGTAAAGAATGCACAAGCAATTTACACCCTAAAATGTAGTGATTTTGGGATAACAACACACAAGAAGGATTTGGGAATTGTTACAGACACCAGAAGGCAACAGTGTGCAATGTTAATCAGCAGTTGCTAAGGACAGTAATGTATTGTCATGTTTAAAAAGGAGCATTAATTCTTAGAATGAAAATATAACTTTGCCTCTTTATAAATCAGTGATAAGAACACACCTTAAATACGCTGTTTAATTTTTGGCACCTGTTCTAAAGAAGGATATTAGACTAGAAAAGTGCAGAGGTGGGCTACAAAATTAATAAAATGAATGGAATATCTTAGTTATAAAGAGGGGGAAATGACAGTATTGTGCAAATTTATTCAGGCCAATACAAACCATTGTCTGCAATTCTATTCATAAACAGGACTATGCATACGTCAAAAGGTCACGCATTTAGACTTGAAGGAAGGGGATTTAGTCTAAGGCACATGAAATGATTTCTTACAGTGAGAACATTAAGGATGTCGAATTTGCTGCCTGAAGAGGTGGTTTTATCAGATTCTATACAGATTGTTAAGCAATAGCTGGATGAATACTTGCAAAAACTAAATATTCAGAGATATAGTTTTTAATTTGTGGGCATTAACTTCTTGATCTGACTGCCATTCTGGGATCAATAAGGATTTTTTCCGTACTTTGTTGAAAAATTGGAAAGCGCTTCAAACTTTTTTTTTTTTACTTCTTTTGGATCAACAGCAAAAACAGATGTGAGAAAATATAAGGACAGGTAAACCAATAACCAGACAATATATATATATATATATATATATATATAAAACAAGAGGGGGTTGGCTGCACTCACCTTAACATGCATAAATGGGGGTGCACTATGTTGCAATCCAAAACAGCAACTTCAATGTAGGACCTGCCAAAGATGGGGTACATTGACGTTGTGGCAGGCTTATGCAATGTATGATCATATAATGTAACTAAACCCCATTATTTTTGCCTAGATTAGGTGTTTTTAAAAAAACAAATAAAATCTTTCAACATTGAAGTTGCTGTTTAGTGGATAGGTGAGTACGCTGGATCTTGTGTATTGTATTATTTGGCCCCCAGCAGCACCCCCATTTATACATGTTAAGGTGAGTGCAGCCAACCCCCTCTTGTTTTATATATATTTGGGAGTCTAGCAAACTCCTTGGTTTTGCACCCCTCCCTGTCACAGGTGCCTCATCCCAGGGCCCTATTTAGCCTTGTACTGCAGAGAGCCCCAGATGGAATTTCTTTCCCCAGGTAGGTTAATGTCATAAGAGCAGACATTAGGCTGTTAGTGTAGGACCTGCCAAATATGGGGTACATTGACGTTGTGGCAGGCTTATGCAATGTATGATCATATAATGTAACTAAACCCCCATTATTTTTGCCTAGATTAGGTGTTTTAAAAAAAACAAATAAAATCTTTCAACATTGAAGTTGCTGTTTAGTGGATAGGTGAGTGCGCTGGATCTTGTGTATTATATATATATATATATATATATATATATATATATATATATGTATATATATAAAACACTGTTATTTTGTAAATCTGTTAATTGTAGGAAACATAAATTTATTTACCCATACTTTAGAAGGATATCCAGATAAGCAGGTTATTCTCAAAACATCTAAATTTGCCTAGATAACCATAATTTATTGAAAATGACCCAACCAGATTGGTAATTCTCACATTTACTAAAGCCAATCTAGTCAAAATTCTGACATCCCAACCAAATCTCCACCATTTAGCCTGAAGCATTCAGTATCTGGTCTAAAATCAGTGCTTTTCACATCTGAATCCTCTATAAAGTATAGGATCCAGAACATTTAGAATGCATCAGTTTTAAACTAAATTGGGACACAATGCATATGATAGAATACCTAGCCACAAATTATCATTTACTTGCTTTTTATAAGAGTAATTAGGTTTTGGTACGATAAAGGTGGGATGGACATATGATTATCCACTTCTCATTTTTTAGGATCAACCATCCAACAACCCCCAATAATAATGGAAAACAACTTAGCATCAGAGGTTTTATTTTGTCTTTTTTTTTTTTCAATCACACCCAACAAAAAAACAAACAAACAATTAAAAATACATAAAAACAAATTATGGGCAATGTTAGTGCCACGTGTCATATCACTGGCAACACTCCCTCAGACATTCATCCAGCCAGTCCCAATTTTGCTATCCTGATTGTTAGGAGGTAAGGGAGGGGAAGATGTGAACCAGTCATTATGTGATTCCACAGCCTCCCATAGTTACCCAGCAACCTCCTTGTAGTTCTAAGTCCCATCTAGATATGAGGTACCTTCTTGACGAAACCTGTTTCCTCTAAATGACCCTCTAAATACTGAAATAATTAATTTGTACAAACAGTACAATAACTTCAAATAAATGACAAGTATGATCAGCTCACAAAAAAATGCAGTTTCCTTAAAACAGCAAATGAACATTGCAAGGCAAACAGCTAAACGTTAAAAACACTTAAAAATGCTAAGTGAATATAGAAAGTCTGGTTATAAAAATAAATCAAATATGGTATGAACCAAAATCATTCAAAATCTGATAAATTGTTCCAGAACACTGTGTGCCTCCAACTCAATCATTGGTTACAGCACTATAAATTCACAAATGTGCAGTTGTTTTGTATTGTTTACACATTTGTAACATATGACCAATGATTTTCAGAAACATTTTCTGTTATAGTACATAGCTTAATGATAAATAACTTAAGACACAAGTAATGTTATGGCAGAGTACTCAGTAAATGCCAATGCCAGTTCTCTAAGGTATGTGAACTTAGCCTGAGATTGACTGCCCTTGTGCTGGTGTTGTCTAGAGAACTATTCAGTGCTTCTCTTCATGCTCTAATAACTCTTTCTAATTGACAAATAATCCCTTCAGAAATGAGCATTACATGAAAATCACAGAATCAGCTTCCAGGTAATACCCATCTATAAGAGGATTATTGCTATTAAAGGTCACATTTGATATACTTAATAATGCTACCATTTGGCTGGACACGTGTATGGTTGGCTGCTTTGACTGTGGTCTGCGATATGTAACACATATGCTAAAGAAAAGTTGTCTCTTTCCTTCCCTTCCCTTTAAGATTGTGTAAGGAACGCCCATCTTGCTACTCATTCCAGAGCTTAACCTTCTAGTTCATTGGTCTAGAGATGTCTATTACCTATTTGCTCCAAGAGTATGCTTTAATGTGTAAGGTTTTATTTTAGCAGTTTCTCCTGATCCTGGATTTTATCATAAATATAAATTATATATAGCATTGATTTAGTAATTTAAAGGAACACTATAGGGTCAGGACCACAAACATGTATTACTGGCCCTATAATGTTAAACTCACCATTTAGGTCGAACAAAACTTACCTTATTTTCAGCACCGCGCGAGTCCACCGGTGCTTGCCCTGGCCCTGACCCGCCTCCTTGCTTACATCATCATCATTTATAATTTCAGCCAATCCAATGCTTTCCCTATGAAGAAATGCATTGGATTGGCTAAAATCATAAATAGGAAAAACACTGGATTGGCTGAAATCAGCAAGGAGGCGGGATGAGGCCAAACACTGGCTTGGCCAATCAGCACCTGCTGATAGAGATGAATTAAATCAATGCATCTCTATGAGGAAAGTTTAGCATCTCCATGCAGAGCCGGAAGACGCTGAACAGCAATGATGCACAGTGGGCACCACTGCCCCAGAAAGCACCTCCAGTGGCCATCTGAGGAGTGGCCCCTGGAGGTGTCCCTAAGGGACAATGTAAACTCAATGTAAACACTTTTTCTCTAAATGCCAGTACATAGTTGTGGGAAAGGAGTGACCCCTGTAGTTCTGTTCCAATAATCCTCTGGAGATGCTTAGAATAACCACAGCAACTAGTGCCAGCCTTGGGACATTATTTTATTTCTCGCAGGTATTACATTTGTAAGTGCAGTCCTTCATTTCTCCCTAGTTTTGAGAACTAGAGCTTTTTCCTGCAGATATGCAATTCAAGATAAATACAGTTATGGAAAAATTCTTCAGTATTTAGTTTCACAGATTTACATGGTAACTACCATTAACTAGCAGAGACTCTTTAAATGTTCTGTGTTCAGTGTACTGTGTTCAGTAATGGAATTTTGCCCAATTAGAAGAGGTCTTCCAGTTTGTCTCTGACTCCTTTCAAAGACCTAGGCTTAAATTTGATGATATTCACATCCAAATTGGAGAGTGGGTTTAGGATTTTCAGCTCTTTAATATGTAGCCCTTTTTTCAAAGGAACAAGAGCAAATACAAAGGGTTCACCACAAGCTGCAAACCATTCATAAGCCTCAAGAATAGAAAGGCCAGATTAGACTCTTCCAAAAAACATCCAGCTCAATTCTGGAACAGCATTCTTTGGGCAAATGAAACTAAGATCAACCTGTACCAGAATGATGGGGGAAAAAATATGGAGAAGGCTTAAAACGGTTCATGATCCAAAGCATACCACATAATTTGTAAAGCATGGTGGAGGCACTATTCGCCAGCGGACCGTTCGGGACTCGCCACGCAGGGGTGGGGGCTGGGGGGGCAGTAGGTCCTCCCCCTCATTATCAATATGGCCCCCACCCGCCGCGCAGGGGTGGGGGTGGAGGGGGGACAATAGTTCCCCCCTTATTGTTCATTTTAGGGCCCCCACCCACCGCTCAGGGGTGGGGGCCGGGGGGGACAATAGGTCCCCCATTATTGTTCATTTTAGGGCCCCCACCCACCGCTCAGGGGTGGGGGCCGGGGGGCACAGTAGGCCCCCCCCTCATTATCTTTATGGCCCCCACCCGCCGCCCAGGGGTGGGGGCCGGGGGGGGGGAGGATAGTAGGTCTCCTCCCCCCCTTCAACCAGTAAGAGTCCCTGTGGGTTTTAAAATTTGCCTGCCTATTGAAGTCTATGGTGGTTAGCCGGGTTCGCGAACATTTCCGGAAGTTTGAGTTCGCGGTTCGCAAACCGAAAATTTCATGTTCGCGACATCACTACTGATGATGTGCCAGAAGACAGAAGCAGCCGGATGAATTTTGAAGTGTATAGGGATATATTATCTGCTCAGATTCAGACAAATTCAGAAAAGCTGATTGGACAGTGCTTTTTTTTTTTTTTACTGAGGAACAGTGACTCAAAACATACTGCAAAAGCAACAAAATAAGAGAATTCAGTGCTTATAGACGGCATAACAACCAAATTCAGTGTCTTTCCAATAAAGTCAAAGTCAAAATATAGGAAGGAGGTTGGTGTGGCGCCTCAATTGGAGCTGAAAGGACGCTCCAGAAAAGTGTAAGTATACATCTTATTTACCTTATTTCTCACAAGCACATTTAAATATACTACACTATCACTTCCTGTCTTGTTTCCTTCTTTTCATTGCATATATCTCCTAAGATAAAAAATGTAAAAGAGGTGAGGGCTGCGCCTAGGGCTAATAACAATAGTCTATAACAATAAGAACCAGACTAAATGGTCTAAATGAAGGTACAACTAACAAGTAGGTCTATATATATAATAGGACAGTGGAGGATAAAAAAAGTCCCAATAAGACAACAGAATAAAATAGAAGGGTTATCCTCAGGAGTTGATCCGTCCGGATAATAAAATGTTCATATAAAAGTCATATAAAAAAAGTCTCACTAATATATCAGGATAAGGTGGGGATGCAATCCTTAGGAGTTGATCCGTCCAGATTGTTAAAATATCTGTGTATGTGGAGAGACAAAGGGGAAACGACAAAACAGCCGATAGTGTTATATAGCTATGATCCAGTGATAAAATGAGTAAAATAAAGGTAATAAACTCACATTTGAGAGAGCTCTAACCAGCTCTGGGGTGAAGGGCATGTAGTGGTATGATCCCCGCTAAAAGATATAGTGGAGAGGTGCGTCCGTCAATCTGGTCTGATTTTTCAATGCTCCAGGATATATATAAAAGACAGCAATAGTGCTCTCAATATATAGAGGAAAAGTAGTAAAATATGTAAAATGTACTTACAAGTATAGAGCAGAAGGTACTGCTTTATTAACACAGCGTTGGTGGAATCCCACCTCAGTATGCTTGAGTACAGGATTCAGTAAAATAGAATAAAAATGCCAGGGAAAATAAAAAAGTGCATATAAAATACAATAAAAAGAGAATTGCTACAGGAAAGTAGTAACCAAAAAACTTTTATTGTTTAAAATACACAATTAAAACCAATTACACGTTTCACCTTACAGGGCTGGTTAGAGCTCTCTCAAATGTGAGTTTATTACCTTTATTTTACTCATTTTATCACTGGATCCTGGCTATATAACACTATTGACTGTTTTGTCATTTCCCCTTTGTCTCTCCACATACACGGATATTTTAACCATCCGGACGGATCAACTCCCACCTTGTCCTGATATATTAGTCAGACTTTTTATATGACTTTTATATGAACCTTTTATTATCCAGACAGATCAACTCCTGAGGACAACCCTTCTATTTTATTCTGTTGTCTTATTGGGACTTTTTTTATCCTCCACTGTCCTATTATATATATATATATATATATATATATATATATATATATAGGCCTACTTGTTTGTTGTACCTTCATTTAGACTATTTGGACTGGTTCTTATTGTTATAGACTATTGTTATTAGCCCTAGGTGCAGTCCTCACCTCTTTTACATTTTTTGAATCTTGTTTTATAAGGGTCTTGAGGGATTCCCTTTTTTTGGTTGCTGCCCTTTAGTTTGTTATCTAGCGCAGACTCTTCCCCCCTGTTCTTATATATCTCCTATGGACTACTGAGGCGCCACACCAACCTCATTGCTATAATGCAAAAGCAACCCAGGACTATTTTAAGGCAAATAAATTGAATATTCTGCAATGGCAGAGTCAATCACATGATCTCAACCCGATCAAGCATTCATTTCACTTGCTGAAGACAAAACTTATGGCAGAAAGACCCATGACCAAACAACAACTGAAGACCGCTGCAGTATAGGCCTGGCAAAAGCATCACAAATGAGTAAACGCAGTGTTTGGTGATGTCCATGCATTCCAGACTTCAAGGAGTCATTGCCTGCAAAGGATTCTCGATAAAGTATTAAAAATTAACATGTTATTTATGATTGTGTTAATATTTCCATTTACATTTGAGCCCCTGAAATAAGGGGACTGTGTATGAAAATGGGTGCAATTCCTAAACTTTTCAAACAATATTTTTGCTCAAACCCTTGAATTAAAGTCTGCACCTCAACTGCATCTTGGTTGTTTCGTTTCAAATGTATTGTGGTTCCATATGGAGTCAAAATTATGAAAATTGTGTCAGCATCCAACTATATCTGTGGCTAAGTTTACATGTTATTTCCTATATGTAAAAATATTTAAATCTAATAAATGTATAGTAATAAGCCCCAAGTTCAAACTTCCACTACTCTTGGGTGGCAGCAATGGCTATAGTATTCATCAGCCCAAACATATAAACAAAACAAAAAAAGATATGCACATTTAAGCAACATAATTTTTAGTACCACTGGACATTGCAGTGATATTATAAAACATATGTTAAGTAAGTGTGCATTAGGGATTTGGGTCATGTCTGAAGTATGAGAATATTTTATTGTCTTAGTGTTTCTAAAAGATGCTCTCATTGAAGACAAAAAGGAAAAACGTGAGTTTTAAAAAAGTATTGAACTTCATGACCCTGGAGAAGTTAAGCAATTTTATTTCTGTGTTATCAGTTTTGCCAGATTATTTGACATCAAGGGGTTAAATATTTTCATAGCTGTTGGTAGTATTTTGTCAATTCACAAAACTGCATTGGTTTTATATCAGTATTGGCTTAATTTGTGTTTGAAGACAAGATCACATCTTTCCTTTGTGTATACACATTTCTTAGAATAACAACAAACTCATTTCCAAACAAATAATGCAATAAAACCAAAATCATTCATCTTGATAAACATTTTAGTTACAAGAGATAGAATTCCCTTGCATTATGCACAATAGCCCTCCTCTCCCGTACCGAGCATTTTCTGCTGTGACAGCCTCACATTCATATTTCCTTCTTCATTTCATGGAAATAATCATTTTTGTTTAAAGTTTATTACATGGAAAAGTACATGATCCCAGATTGAATACTGAGGTTGTAATTCAGTCTCAGGGCTACAAATTTTGCAGCTCTATCCAAGGCCTTAAGCTATATTGTTGCAGACTTGGACATTATCCGTATCCTTAGATTGAATTACAGTATTGTACACATCCCAGTTGTCACATTGTACTATACAATTAGGTCTGGGAGAAATGGACTTTTTCTTGCATCAAGAAATTTTATGATCATTTTCTTAAATCAAAAGTTAGATACTATGACATACCTTTATGTGACATAAAATAATAAAGTCTGGTTAAAAATACTGTACATGGCTCTAAGGTAGCTGCAAATAAAATATGTTTCTGTTTTGCCTGAATCATTGTCTGCTTTGGAACTCCAGAGCCATTAAATAGAGCAGCTTAGTACTGCGCAAGGTAACTGTGCTTTTACAACACTCAGTTCTGGTGGTAGTCAAAGGCAACAGATACAGAGGGGGTTAGGTGTAAACAGCAATTCAGGTGGGTAGTTCTTGTGGATGGACAGTCACCAAGGAAATGAAAGGGAGGTTTGTCCACCTGCATTCTAGAATTGTGGTAGAAAGTGTGGCTTGCTTCCATTTGGGGTTGGGTTGGCTTCACGCACAGCGACTCCATTCAGAACAGAAGAATTATTAAGTGTGGAATTTTGCTTGCACAACATATAAATACCTGAAAATAAACTTGTTATTGTCATTTTTTGTGGATGTCAGAGCCAATTAATTAAACTGCCTTTATTGGAACAATACACACCAGCAACCTTTCAGTAACCTACTGTGACCTTTCTCAAGTCTTGGCTTGACAAATGTTACAGTAGGTGACCAAACATTTGCCGGAGTGTAATGTTCCAATAAAGGCTGTCATACTTTGAAATTCTGGGTAACTAGACATCTTCTGCATATTAAAGGATCACTATAGTGTCAGGAAAACATAGCGGTTTTCCTGACACTATAGTGCCCTGAGGGTGCCCCCACCCTCAGGGTCCCCCTCCCGTGGCGGTGAAATGGTTAAAACCCCTTCAGTTACTTACCTTAATCCAGCGCCGGCGCTGGTGACCTCTCCTCCCCCGCCAACGTCAGCTCCCCCCTCTGACGTCATTGGAGCCAAATGCGCATTTCTCAATGCTTTCCTATGGACGCTCTGCGTGATGGAGGCATAATATGCCTCCAGCGTCGCAGATGCGCCTCTAGTGGCTGTCCGGAAGAGGCTGGCTTAACCCCAAATGTAAACATAGCAGTTTTTCTGAAACTGCTATGTTTGCATCTGAAGGGTTAAAACCTTAGGGACCTGGCACCCAGACCACTTCATTGAGCTGAAATGGTCTGGGTGACTACAGTGTGCCTTTAAGTATATTGGGAGCTGTGGCCATCTCCATGATCTTGAGCTCCATGTGTCTTTATATTTTTGTACTTTATTATTTGAAAGTAACCCTGGTTAAGTGCGAATAACCCTTGTGATACAGATCCAACGTAATAAAGCAATTGGCATTTGTAGTAATTCTTAATTATTAATGAAGCACTGTAAGCACCACAACTGCCGTGTTCTGTAGTAGTCAGGGGCCCAGCATGCTCCGGCCACCATCCCATAGTTCTGAGCAGACCCGAACTAAAGGACAAATTGTTCCCATAGCCAACCCGCTGGGCATAATTATTGTTGAGATAATGGTAAAACAAGATATAGGTGGCGCTTAGGGATATACAAATATGGTGCTGCTAGATCACCCAAGTATATTGTCACTTTATATACTTAAAACAAGAATACAATCAAAAGATATAAGGTGAAAGCTCACAAAAAAAGGAAAATTATGACCTTAAATATATAGTACACTTGGTAAAGGATGGTGAACTTACCGTGGGACTCATCCTATGGAGGAAGGCTGTTTATGTCCTTAAAGGAGACATATATGCTCTATAAGTCCAGAGCCAACTTTAATGGGCTCAAAAAATTGTAAATTGTACCATCTGTTATCAAGTATACCAAATATTTAAGGAAAATATGCCATCCTTTACCAAGTGTACTATATATTTAAGGTAATAATTTTCCTTTTTTTTGTGTGCGCTTTCACCTTATATCTTTTGATTTTATTCTTGTTTTAAGTATATAATTATTGTTGTTAAATCTCCACATAATAGCAATTTGTTCCAAATTTGGAAAGCATTCATTGGTTGAGCATGCCAGTAATGTGTATATTTACCTAAATTTTTCATCTAGAAACTCTAGGACTTGCTAGCTCTCTGTCTGTCGACACGTTAGTCTGTCTGTCTCAGAAATGTGACATGAGGCGATGATGAAATTTACATGGAAAATGTAATATCTTTTGACCTCCAGTGTCAATAGAAAGAAGGTACTAGCCTATGATTATGTTTTCCCAGTTTTAATTAATATTTCATGCTCTGATAACCTTCTGAGAAGTACATGGATCACAAAGAAGAAAATATATTCATTACCTAATTTATATTCTTTAATTAGGGAGAAATCTCTTAACATATTTTTTAGAGACCACACTTGATTAGGAGAGAAAAAAAAAACTTTTTTTATACCAAGGTAGTAATATATAGGGCAATCTCATCTTGTGTAATAATTCAGAAGAGTGAAAATAAAAAGATGAAATGTCATTAAGGAGCTCTTCCACACTCCGGCAAACATTCTGGATCAGCTGTACTTGCTGTTAAAATACACATAAATTATTGGTAGGCTGAAAGTTTATATCATTCATAAATGCTGCTGTTAAATAGTATATCTTGCTTAGCATGACTGTATCGTTTGCAAGTGCAATTATGCATAATAAATGATTTTTATTTAAGCTCATTGGATTCAGCACCAGTGAAAAACAACCTCTCATTCTTTGGCCAATGCAGACTACTGCCTCTGTTACGTTAATCCAGCCAACAAGCTGTACAGGATGGTATTCTAGAGTATTGTTGCCCAAAAAGACCAAATACTGTGAAAAGATTGTTTGTAGTTTAGTTATCTGAAGAGCTAAGTTTACTATTTTAGGCTTAAATAAGAGAAAATACAAGGACTCTATTCCTTTAGAATGTTGTCATCAAGTTGGTTACAATTTCGAACTTCATTTGAGCAATCCTGAAATGGAGCGACATTCACTAGTGTGCCATTTTCTAACACTTTAAATGTTACAGCCTGCTGGGAACTGCTACTCCCATCAATCTCATTCAAATGTTAGGGCTAGAGGGATCAAAACAGTACCTTGGAGTAGTGATCTTTTATATGGCTATTGGAAATATATATTTAGGATCAAGGGTTTGGTCATTCACATTGGTCCAATTACTTTTAAGGGGTAGATAGCACAGTAGGTGTGCCACATGACATATATCGTCACGTATATTGGGTAAGGGGGAGCATATTGTTGGGCTCTGCACATTTAACCCCATGTCATTATGCCCTATTGAACACCATAATCCTATAGCTACATTTATTTGGGAAACAACAACCAAGAGGTTTAACTTTAACCCCTGATGCTGTTACCCAATGGCTGCCCTAGAAGACAGAACAATACAGAAATCTGTTGTTTATGATGCCCAAGACCTGATGAACCAAGGCAAAGCCAAGAGGTTATGTCAGAAATCCTAGAACAGACAAAGTATATCTGATGTACCTAATCCAGGTGAAATGGATTAAAAAAAAACAAAATGGAGGCACAGATGTGAGAAGCATAGGATGAGATATCACAAACTCATACCTCCCAAGTGTCCTTATTTAAAAGGGTCAATCCCTATTTTGACCAACATCCCTCTGTACCTCTTGTTTACCCTGATGTCCCTCTTTTCTAGGAGCTCCATATTGTTGGTGTGTGTGGAAAAGTAATAATACTCACAGTAATGTGTCTTTAAACTACAATAAATATGTTTCGAAATTAGTCTGTGTAGATCAGATGCATTGCTCATGTTCTAAACTACATTTTAGTTGAATAAATTATCAGTCACCTAACATCTCTTACAAAAAAGCACCGCCCCTTGCCACAACCCCACTCACACCCCTAAAATTAAAGTCTCACTCTTTGTCAATATGATATGTTGGGAGGTATAAAAAACCCTTGTTCTTCTTAGTAATTTCAGCAGAAAATTCTGTGAAATAGTTAGGAATTTAGAAACTCCATAAATGAAACAAAATGTGTGCATAATGTCATATTGTAAAGGTAAAAGCCTTCTAACAAAACACACACAAAAATGCTCACACATTTAAAAGCACCCTTACAAATTACTGCATTTCAATTTTAAGTGAACACTCTAAGTACCATAGCTACATGATCCCATTCTTGGTGTTGCAAATGCATTTATTGCACAGCACTTGGATTAGAAAGTATCAACATCATTTATAGTCATGCACACTGTTGATTTGGTGTGTGTGTGTGTGTGTGTATATATATATACAGGGGTCAAGTCCTGTGGAAAAAAGTGTGGGAACTCACCC
>OW240915.1:195379907-195663900 GCA_933207985.1 Pelobates cultripes
ATGGGTGTTTGTGTGAGTGCTGGATGATGGGTGTGCGTGCTGGATGATGTGCGTGCTGGATGATGTGCGTGCTGGATGATGTGCGTGCTGGATGATGTGTGTGTGAGTGCTGGATGATGGGTGTTTGTGTGAGTGCTAGATGATGGGTGTGTGCTGGATGATGTGTGTGTGAGTGCTGGATGATGGGTGTTTGTGTGAGTGCTGGATGATGTGTGTGAGTGCTGGATGATGTGTGTGAGTGCTGGATGATGTGTGTGCCGGATGATGGTGTGTGAGTGCTGGATGATGGGTGTGTGAGTGCTGGATGATGGGTGTGTGTGTGAGTGCTGGATGATGGGTGTGTGAGTGCTGGATGATGGGTGTGTGTGTGTGCTGGATGATGTGTGTGTGTGTGAGTGCTGGATGATGGGTGTGTGAGTGCTGGATGATGTGTGAGTGCTGGATGATGGGTGTGTGTGCTGGATGATGGGTGTGTGTGTGTGTGTGGGATGATGTGTGTGTGTGTGCTGGATGATGGGTGTGTGAGTGCTGGATGATGTGTGAGTGCTGGATGATGGGTGTGTGAGTGCTGGATGATGGGTGTTTGTGTGAGTGCTCGATGATGTGTGTGTGTGGGGGGGGGGGATTTTTTTTTACTTTATATATTTTTTTATTTTATTCCCCCCTCCCTGCTTCTTACCTTGTCAGGGAGGGGGGAGATCGCCTGGTGGTCCGGTGGAGGGAGCCAGCCGCCGCACAGAGGGGCCATCACACGCTGTGTTCCCTCTCCAGCTCTAACTCTCGCGAGACTCGCCTGTGCGGAGCGTTGCCATGGTAACAGCCGCGGGTCTCGCGAGAGTTATAGCTGGAGAGGGAACACAGCGTGTGCTGGCCCCTCTGTGCAGGTAGCAGGGCCGGTCCTGCAGGACAGGTAACGGGAACGGCGTTCCTGCTTTGGAAAAAGTGCAGGAACGCCGTTCCCATGCGTTCCTGCAGGACTCGAGCCCTGTATATATATAATGTTGCTGGTTGTTTTTTTTTTCTTTTGTTTCTCTCCAGCTAAAATCTTATATAAAACCAAGTATAGAATAGTGAGATAACTAAGTGAAGGAGTTGTGCAGGCAAGCCACTACAAATGGGAAACACTCCCTATATCCCTCCAAAAACCAGTGCACAAAGAAAACTGTATAATAACAAAGTCAAAATACAGTGTAGGGCGCCACTATTGTAAACTGAGTAGTAGAAATAATTACCATATAGATGAGCATGAAGAACTCACATGAAAAAGAAAGGAAAACATCATAGTGCAAATCTTAATTACAAGAAATTATAAAACAAATTAAAACGGGACACACGCAAATGTCGTGGCACAATTGAAACCAATCAATATGTGCACAAGCGCTTTTGCCTCAAATAGGCTGATTTGTATACACTGTATTTTGTCTTTGTTATTATACAATTTTCTTTGTGCACTAAAATGTAATATAATAAATAATGCTTAGAGAGATTTACAAAATCTTCTGACCCTGTTTGTCTGATGTTCCTAGATCTCCTCCCAAAGATTTGCAGTATGTTGGTGCAAACAATCTAGAGCAGATCTAGAGCAGGGGAATCCAACATTGGATGCTGAGTACATTTATTTTTCTCTCATTTTGAAAAATCTCTCTTAGCTAAAGCTGCAGGGCCAAAGCTGGATACCCCTGGTCTAAAATGACCAAGTCATTGCTGTCTCTTTGGTAGCAATGGCAAAATCATCATGATTAGTAGCTATTTCTAAGCTTCCCATGTCTCTGTGACTAATGTGGGCTCAGTAACTCCTCTTGTTTCGCATGAGAACATGTAGCTTGCATATATTGTACTGATCTGGGCTTATCTCTTTCATTACTTAGCTGATATCTCAGTGTCCTCTGTACAACTCTGATTGACGCTATATGCCTGAAGGCAACGGAAAGATTAATAGTGCCATTGAAAAATATCTGCTGATAGTGACTATTAAAAATCTTACGAGAAGCCATTGGCAAAGCAGAATTATATACTGAAATTGTTTTGTTTTATAGCTTTATTTTATTCTTTTATATATGACATAGAATTTAAAGCTATTTTAATAAACCTTTTTGTGATGCCACTATCTGAAGAATGTAAAGCCAACAGAATATAGAATTTCACATTACTACAGCTCAATTTCTTCTTCAAAATCAAATGTCATATTCAAGTCATTGGTTTATTTATTTTTTAATAAAGAGGCACTAAATTCCCATATACTATAGCTACCAGGATTTATTTTCTTTCAGCCAATTAACAACCTAGTGAAAATGTAGCTAACTTGTATCAAAGACAAGTTAGAATGATGTTATAGATCTTCTCACTAGTATAGGTGGGGTGACTGATTGCTCCCCCAAGTACTCTAATCAGTCTAACTTGTCAAGTAAGCAGCTTTACTTTTATAGTTGCACTTGGGTGGTCTTTCTTGATTCCTAAGGAGGGTGAGATGGTGTAACGAACCTGAAATAAATGTGTTTATCTCCATCTGGACAAAATGTATCCACAAATTCCCCCGTCCATTTCATCCCATTTCCACTGAACGTTCTACCATTCCCTTTGTTTTGGTATGTTTGTTCAACAGAACCCTGACCACCCTCTTGGCTCGTTAACATCAAAGAAACCACAAGGTTAAGTGCTCTTTCTAGGTGACTGCCATTTTGTCTCCCGGAAGCAGGCAGCGGGACTATGTCTGCGAGTGCCTGGAACTCCCTGTCGGACACCATGCCTCGCGAACACCGGTAAAATCATATCGTTGCCTGCTCCGTGTCCAAACAAGCCAGAAGACCGATTTTCAGGGAAAACATTCTCTCGAATGAGGGGAACATTCGCTACATACAAGCCAGGGAGAAACTTTGTTTATGTCTATATAGGAACTCCTGAAAGTGGACTGGTCACAAGCACCTTTTGCCTGGAACTATTTTGGGCAGCAGCCACGTCCTGTCAAGCCTTTACCCCTGTGGTGATTCGGTTATAATATACCGATCCAAGCCCTATTTGGACAACTTGGGCGCTCAGATCTGGGCTATCCGGGGATTTAACATTTGTAGGGGATCCTATTCACCTTGTATGTATTTTGGGGTGTTTTTGTGTTTTGTAAGGTATTTTGAGTGCCTGTGAGATAATTAGTTTAAGGAAAAGCCTGGGCAGGCATACTGTAAAACTGAATGGAGACCCCCATGCTGGGGGTCTGTGTATATAACCTGACAACTTGGCCCTAATAAAGCATTCTGATTTACCCTTCATCATGTCTTGGCTGATGTTTGGGAATGCAAGAGCTATTTTACACTTTCACTCTGCGGGACTTCAGTGGATACACTCAGTCGGAGTATAGGGGATCCGTTACAGATGGTTTTTACTGAATTTATTCTGTGTTTGAGGAATTTTAGATTGCCAGAGTATATCCTTGTAGTGATGATTATTGCTTACCATGAAAATGTATCCATGAACCAAAAACTGAAAGATGCAAGTTTTCACAATAACCCGGTGTGGCAAAAGTAACCTCGCCACTGGTTTTTGGAGGGGCCTGTTTGCCAGCCTCCTACCCTGTGACTATGGCCCCTGTGGTAAGCCATGGTTGAAAACACAAATTTGTGCCTGTTGGGACTTGTAACAGGAACAATTCGAACTTTCAAAGCGCACTTCAATCTCCCGAAGCATTTCGAAGTGGCATTCGAACATGTGGTGGCGGCCATCTTGTTCGCATGGACCAAAACCTCGAATAGACTTCAGGGGGACTTAGCTGCGAATGCCCTAGAACTATTTTCGGCATGAAAACTTTGCGGCTCCCGGTAAGTTCTCCAGCGGCACTTAGCCGCGATTCTATGGAACTAATTTCAGCCTGAAGACTTTGCGGTTCCCGGTCGGTCCTCCAGTGGCATTTAGCCGCGATTCTATAGAACTATTTTCGGCTATGGGACCATGCCTGCGTTCGGTAAAAACTATGACTTCCATAAAATTTCTGAACCCCTGAACTGATTTGGGTGATTTTTGGATATGTTGGTCACCCAGATAAGGGCTATCAGGGGATGTAACTGGGATTGTATGTGTTTTAAGGTATTTGTGGGGATTTGTAAAAATCTGTGTTTTTTGTGTTTGGAGATAATTAAGTTTAGTATAGTGCTTGACTCAATTATCTCCTAAGTAAAGTGGAAGGCTTATTGTATTATGTGTGGGAGTGTCATGCATTATACCTCTGTTATTATTGGTTTGTAAGTTTGTGTCCCTGTTCCCAACAAGGTCCATGTGGGTTTACCCCTTGCATGGGGACTGTCCTAAAAGGCCAGTGTGGAACCATTAAAATTCAGTTCCTCTTCAGTCTCAACATAGAGCCTCGTCTCATGTGTGGAGGGTACAGCTAAATTCACTCTGGGGATAGTTATACAAATTTTTCTCCAATAGGTTCTAATCATTAGTTCTTATAAGAGCTGTTCCTGGTACGCTCTCTGGAGTAGGAGAGGTTCACCCACTGGAAGCTGGATTCTGGTCCAGGGTGGGTGGAGGACGGCGAGACCCCAACCAAGCTGCGGCAGTTTGTCTGGTCTGCGGTGCTTATGGTGTCTGGTAGAGTGCTTGGAGTCCTCACTGAGCACTAGGAGCATCGATTGACGGAGGCACCCGGTCGGAGTGCCGGGCGGTCCGTCAAATTTGGTGGCAGCGGCGGGCTGGCTTCCTAGTGCAAGGAGAAGCATCCTGGAGACACTGGTAACATGTGGATTATACTGAGGGCAACACTAGCATTCTTG
Source organism: Pelobates cultripes (assembly GCA_933207985.1). NCBI lineage: Eukaryota > Metazoa > Chordata > Amphibia > Anura > Pelobatidae > Pelobates > Pelobates cultripes. The sequence goes on from OW240915.1 coordinate 195,384,671, forward strand.
CAATGCCCCTGGAAGCAGAGGTGCCCACAGGCTTGGAGCAGGCAAACACGGCATCCTCTGACTTTCGCTTAGAGTTGCCGTTCGAGGTGCGGCAGCAACTGGCCTGGTATGGCTCTAATGTATCAATGGGGACCTTCCGGGAGATCTGGGACCAGGTGACCATCGAGAGACAAGCCAAGAGAGACCACGAGTTCCTGATGGCTAAATCAAGGGGAGCAGAAGGTGTCGTCCTTCCTCCCCAGCAGCAGAGTGTGTTATTGGCAGGACCCATCACAGGGAGAGGAGACAACTGGTCTCTCTCCCCAGCGGCAGCCGGAGGTACCCAAAGCAGAGGATCTCATAATCTGGTCTTGGGAGGAACCCCAACTGGCAGGTGGAAATGGGACCGAAGTCTCTACACCGGCCCTACAGGGATGCTGGGCAGCCAACCCAGATCCCCAGCTACAGCCGGAATTACTGGGAGTGGAGACAATGCTCCCCAGCAGCAGTATGCCGTACAGGGAGCGGAAGGTGTCATCTTTTCTCACCAGTGGCAGTGTATCCTACAGGGAGCAGAGACAATTGGTCTCACTCCCCAGCGGCAGTGTGCAGTACAGGGAGCAGAAGGTGTCGCCCTTCCTCCCCAGCAACAAAGTGTGTTATTGGGAGAAGAGACAGTTGGTCTCTCTCCCCAGCGGCAGACAGAGACACAGGTACAGGGACTCACTGAGAGATGCATAAGCTTACTGACAGATGCCTAGACTCACTGACAGATGCATACACTTACTGACAAACACAATCACTCAAACACACACATTCACTGGACACACACACTCACAGACACTCACTGACAGACAGACATACACACACACACACACTCACTGACAGACACACTCACTTACTCACACTCACTCAAATTCACTGACACACACACTCACTCACATACACTGACACACACTCACTCACATGCACTGACACACACACTCACTCACTTCCTCACATTCACTGACACACACACATTTTCCCCCAACACAATTATTATTATTATTTTTTTAAATTTAAATCCACCCAGCATCCCTACTTTTGGGATAGCTGGGGGAATTTTTCACCTGGGGTCCAGTGGGGCTGCTGGGCAGGAAGGTGGCCGGATGTGCAGGTGGGCGGGCACTCTAAGTTGTCAGAGAGGGAGCTGTGATCTCTCTGCTCAGCTCCTTCGCGTGCCGCAGAGTGATGCCGGGAGTCGGACTGATGTCATATTCCGGCTCCCGGCATCACTGCGGGGCAGGTGCCAGTTGCTTCCCAGGCGGGGGGCGTGGGAGCACTTTCCCCTGAGCTCTCTCTGCTCAGCTCCCTTACCACCCGCCCGGGAAACAACTGGCCGCCTGCCCCAGAGGAGCCCAAGGTGACCAGCTGGCCAGCTCTTGGGCCCCCATAAGACGAGACCAATAAGGCATTAGCCTGGTCATTTGGGGGCGGCGTATTTTGCCGCCCCCTGAAACTGCCGCCCAAGGCAAATGCCTTGTTTGCCTCATGATAGATACATCCCTTTGTGGTGGGACTGTGGATTGAATTAGTTGCTAAAAGAGCTACTTGCTTGCACTTGCTCCCTCCCTGACAAAAGTTGCCAGGCTTTCCCTATTACAGACAAAAAGTCAAATGTCTATTCTACTCCTTATATTTTAATATTAATATATGATGCTTCCATTATTTTGTCCACTTCTCGCATATATAAAAAATTTTTCCATCTAAAATGACTTCTTTATTAATGATTTTATGGTTCTTGGTTGAAATGGGAAAATCATTAAAATTATATGTGTATAAACATAGGGTGAAATTGGTTATTATTTTAATTATTCTCAAGTGGGGATGTTTTAGAGCTCCACTGATTAGTATCAAAAACACTCATCCCCAGTGCTCTCATTTGCAAATTATACGTTTTTAATATGAAATTTCACATAGAAACATGCCTATTACTAGAATCCATCATTTAAAAAAAAATAAGCTGTATTAGTAATAAAAACAAAGATCAGTGATAAAAATGTGTGCGATAAATGACTGTCTAAAGTCTAGCAATTAGAGAAAACCAAATGATTAATTTGCAGCGTGATATTCCATTTCTTAATTGCACTTAATTTACTGTGAAGTTTTAGCAGTAACTCCTGTGGATAAGAATATAATGCTTATCTGCCCGTCCATTACACTGGGCTAATTTGTCAGACGATAACTGATCGCAAAGTCAAAGGGGTTTGCAAGCTAAAGAAGAAAGACAATTAAAAAGATGTCCAATACCGTGTCATTTTCCCGTAAACATTGTGGAACCATAATTAGCAACCATCATTATGATCACTTGTATGCAGTCATGGTACACTGCAGATAGATTAATACTTAAAACCAATAGGATATAATAATTTAATGTTTTCATCATCCTTATATTATATTAGATTTGAGACAGCCGTAACTGATTTGTTAATTTATTAGTGATTATGTTATGTGCTGGACTTTGCAATTGACAGGAAGAGAGATCAAGCTGTCAGCAAATTATCCCTTACATCTTTAAGACAAGGGAGTTAAGACAAGCAGCATAAACAGATGTACTACAGATGTGTCTAACCATTTTTAGGTATTTTCTCTTAAAAGAAACTGCAGTTTTTAGGCAAACAATATGTTATTAAGGCTTGGTCTTTTGCGTTGGCTCTTGGGATTGTGAAGCTCTGTAAAAAAGAACTTCTATGAGATTTTGTGGAAAGACTAGAAAACAAAATTTGTATTTTACCTTATAAATGAATTTTCTTTCAGGTGATGAGAGACTGAGTCATGGGATAAAATACCTCTGAAATGGAGATGATGGAAACGCCCACAGTGCAATGTTTCAGCCAGCTCCTCACTCGATAGCACCTTCTCTAGAATTTTCAGTTCTATGTATAGCCGAGCAGAGGAGGTTTAAGAGCAGTAAGAAACAAAAAAGTGAGCAGAGCAGTTGAAACACATGCAAAGTCACCAACATAAGGCTTTGAAGGCTCTAACCATCCAGAAGAGAATACATTTCTCAGGTAAGACACATATTTTGTTTTTCTTTTTTTGGATGGTGAGCCCATGAGCCATGCCATTTGGGATCTTATACCCAAGAGGAGCAGGACACAAGGCCACCTCAAAACATAGGATGGTAGTGATAGTGACTAATTGGAAACAACTGCCTTGAGCACCTTCCTGTCAAAAGTATCATTAAAGTATATTTGCCGACATTTGGACAATTTTGGCCAGGGGCAGATCCAGAACCTTATCTCTGGATGGGCACTGGTAGATTATTTAAAAAAACAATCCAGGCACAATTACAACTACAGCTCTCTGTAGTGGTTATGGTGCCAGGAGTACCGTGGTTCCCTCCCAGAATAAGTTGTCAAATCGCTTGACAATTTACCTGGGGTCTGCCAGGATAGGTGCTGTAGTAGGGAAAAGGGGCAGTAGTAGGGAATAGGGGCAGTAGTGTGTGTGTGAGGGTCACAATGCATGTGTGTTCGTGTGAGGGGTGCAGTGTGCGTGTGTATGGGGGGAAATGTGTGTGTGTATGGGGACAGTATGTGTGTATTTGGGGGCAGTGTGTGTGTGAGGGGTGCAGTGTGCATGTGAATGGGGGGCAGTATGTGTGTATTGGGGCAGTGTGAGGGGTGAAGTGTGTGTGTGTATTGTGGGGCAGTGTGTGTATTGGGGGGCAGTGTGTATGTGTATTGGGTGCAGTGTGTTTATTGGGACAGTGTGTGTATTGGGGCAGCTTGTGCGTATATTGGGGCAGTTTGTGTGTGTATTGGGGCACAGTGTGTGGGTGAGGTGTATAATAAATCTATATACCTTTTTTTATTTTATTAAGATAAATAAATATTATATCCAAGGATAGCCAAGTCGTTGCCTTGCAGAGTTGATTCATAGAATCCTTGTGGTGACAGGTCCACAAAGTAGACACTGCCAAATGAAACGAACCTAAGGGGCCCTGTCTGGAAGAAGCATTTTGACCAAAATGGGTCCAAATAATTTAACAAACAATAAAGAACACTTCTCAAAGGGTGTGGATATCTCTAAATAATATTTAAGTACATAAATTATATCAATTTACGCAACAATCTCTTTGTCATTTGTTGGTGAAGGAGTAAAAGAAGAAGCAGAAAACTCTTGGTTAATATTAGATGTAAGCACCTTTGACAGGACTCCACATACTGCAAAGCAAGGTGCAGGTGGAACCACTTGTGGAACACTGGGTACGCCATGCTATCCTTGGACAACTCCTGAACCATACTGGACTTAGCAAGGTGGACTAGGTGTACCTCAGTAGGGAACAAATCTTTACATTTAAGCTTGCAAAAAAATAAACAAAACTGTCTTACTTCACTTAGAGCTTCTACTAAGCTTTCTTTTCCAAGGGGCAGTCACGGGACTACAGATTCTAGAATTCTAGAGATAGCATTGCAATAAAGGTGTTTCTAACACTACGGTTGGGAGATACATTATTGCCACAACATGTGGGCTCAGCATCATTCAAGGAGGGAAAAAGAATTGCACTTTAAGTGACCGAGGTGATCTTCTGCGGTGGCTTATCTTTTCTGGAGTTAGTAGTTACTGATTTTACAGGAAGAACTGTTCCTAAAAACTGATCAATGGAGTGAGTCAACTGAAAGCACATTTTCTTATATAAATTCTTATATAAATTGATGCAAAGATGTTATTTTTATTGGATTCAGATCCCAAACTCAGGAGTAGCAATGGAGGATTTGAGACAGGTTATAAAGGGTGGTCACATATATCCACAGAAATATGGATACACAAACTTAGAAATATGCATACAGTGACAGGCAGAGGCATAACTAGAAACCGCAGAGTCCAGATGCAAGAATTAATTAAGGCCCCCTTCCACTCCTTCACCTTGTGTATTGGGTTGGCTGAGTTTGATTGCATGATGGCTAGCCACAGGTGACTGTATGTAAGCTTGGCTGTGTGTGATAGTGTGTGGGTAGCTGAGTATGATTATGTGTGGAGTTGGCTGAGTGTGACTGTGTGTGTTGAATGTGTTTGTGTGTGATTCTCTGAGTGTGATTGTGTGACTGTTTTTACTATAAACCTTCCCTCCTGCTTACCCTTTACCTGTGATCTAGTGGACGCTGGGATCATCTTTGGTAGTTCACTTGGCAGGATCCCTCATAGTCCAAGGGTGCTGGCAAGATCCCTGAGTGTGTTGTTGGCAGGATTCTTGGTAGCCCAGTGGGTGCTGGCAAATTGAGGGTATGAAGGCAGGGTCCATGGCAGTCCAATGGAGAACTGTGTGGTGTTCACCCGGGCGTGTGTAGACTACAGTACACACTCCCACCAGTCTGTACTAATTCAATGAGTCAGAGCATTGCTATTCCACCCTGGTGGTAGCTCTCTGACCGTGTGCTCCCTTGTAAACTTTAAAAGTTGTTGAACATTGTGGCGAAACCGACTTTGCCACTGGGCATTGGAGAAGACTGATTGCCAGCCTCCTGCCCTGTGATTATGGCCCGATGTTGAAATGCTGGATTTTCCCCTGCAAAGACCCGAAAACCGAGTCATTCGGTACTTTCCCTATGTGAGCAGTGTTACCCCAGATAGCTATGCCATGGAGCCCATTCGTATAACGAAAGACTATGTGAAAGACTTTGGCTCCATGGCAATTGAACTGTATGTATGTGATCTGAGCGCCATTCAGTAATAATTTGCGCTCAGATCTAAGCTATCTGGGGATATGTTGCATGTCTGTATTTTATGTAATAAATGTAACCTTGTGTATTTTATTGTATTTTACTGTCTTGTACTGCCATGTGGTTAATGGAGTTTTGCCTGTGTCCTTGGAGATAATTGGATTACTTCCCAATTATCTCCAGGATAGAAGACTCTGTGGAACTGGTTTTGGGCAGAAAAACCATGCTTCATTTGGTCAAATAGGACTTTCCCTTCACTTTTTAACCCCTGAACCGATTGCCCTGATTTTTGAATATGTGTTTATTTCAAGCATGCGGATTCTGAATATGTAATTTTTATGAAGTTTGGACGTATATTTTTAAAGTTATAGCACATGTATAACAACTGTATTTTTCCTGCTTGTGATAATTATCTTAACCCATTGTGTACCATAATTATATCACAGGCAGAGGGGAGGATTTTGTGTATAATTGCTGGGAGTGTTTTCTGTAATGTACGTGTGTTATTGGTTGTTCTGTAAAACCCTGTGGGTAGTACTAAGTTTGTGGATTAGGAATAAAAGAGGCTGTATGTTCTGCTTGACCTCAAAACGAAGTGTCGTCTCGTTATCGGGGGAATTGGATTGTATGCTGATTGCCAGGAGTGTAAGCTGATTGTATGCTTTTCTTGTTCAGCTGCTTACAGCATTCATATGCTTGAGAGCATTCATATGCTTCTCTGGTTCGGTGGTTGTGGTGTCTGCTGCAGTGCTTGGAGTCCTCAGGAAGCGCTAGGAGCATCCATCAACGGAGGTACCCAGTCGGGGTGCCAGGTGATCCATTACAAACATATTGCCAAATAATCGCAATATATTAAATGGCAATTTTGTTCCTCTCTTGACCAGCTGAACTTCACAGTAGCGACAGTTACAATCCTGGTAATTCCGCCACTGGTGACAATACACACATTTAGGTAAGCCACTTCTGCAGTGACACTTACACTGATGGCCTGCTTACAGCCTGACAAACCAAATGCCCCCTCTCCCCGGTATCTGTGACAGGTGTACTGAATGGTGGCCTGACAATCTTTTTGGAGGTAGGTATAATGGGACAGAGTGTCATTAAAATATAATTTAGACCTGTGCTGCCAGCCAGACATGCTTTCTCTTGGAGTAATTGGAGGGAGCATTTGTCCGTAGAGTCACCACTGTGCCACCACTTGGTGCCAGTCTGTGGGTGCTATTAATTAAAGTGAACGGTGGGATCTAGTGTCTCATCCTAGTCACTACTAAAAAGTGGTAAGTGGGTTACTAATGATATTAGCTTGGGAGACCTAGTGTTCCCTCATCCCTAACCCTGGAGCAGCAGGCAAGGGAAGGGTCTAATTTCAATAATGCAGGGGGGCACCTTATGTATGAATGTGAGCTAGTCTTCATTTGGAAATATGGCAAACATTGCATTAAATATATCTAATTAAACAATGACATATGATGTAAGCAATGAAATATATAAACTAATATATAGATTAAATACAATAGTGCAGGAAGGATAGTACATGAAGGATGAAATATGGCAATAAAAAAGCATAAGGAATAAAATATGGCAGAGGAATTGACACTGCATGTGGGGCAAAATAGAATATGGATAAATTATGGGAATTGTGTCATTCCACCTTCTTCAGCATTTCTAATAATGCTCTTCTCATCATCATAGAGCGATAACAATTCCCCTTTCAAAATTATCACACACTTTTTCATGTGTCTTATCTTTTCAGTCATTTTACTATATGTATCCTTAGTTTTAAATTGTTCACTCTCTTTTGGCTACTATTCCTTCAAAATATCAGTCGTAACATCTCGTATCCTAACTTAACAGATGTTTTTTTGAGCGATCTCCCTTCTTCACTGATTGTCTTATTTACCCTTTAACCTCATGCTAACCCTAAGCAAAACTAGAAAAATTACAGAGGCAAGCTACACAATGAATTAATTAAAATAAACATTAGTTATGAATAAAGGCTAGAAAAATTACATTTATTTACTTTAGAACCTAACACCTCAGAAGGGATGATAACACTATACCAACGTATACACAGTGTTAGTACAAATTGCTAGGTGCTAACATGTTCATTAGCAGGAATATACAACAGTCAAGAGGTTACCCTTTGAGACTAGAAGAAAGGCATTTTCACTTACAGCAGAAGAAAGGGTTCTTTGCAGCAAGAACGGTAAAGATGTGGAATTATTTACCCTAACAGGTTGTCTTATCAAATTCTGTATGGTTGTTGTTTTTTTTGTTGTTTTTTTAAATACAGAATATTTAAGGATATAATTAACATTCAGGCGGGTTGATGATCCAAGGTTGTTGATCAAAGGAGAAGAATTCTAATTGCCATTATGGTGTGAAGAAGGATTTTTTTTACTTTTTTGGGGATCAACAAACTTGTTTTAAAAGCTGAGCTTGGTGGACTTGCGTCTTTATTCACCCTAGATAACCATTTAACCTTGTAACCCTTAATTCTAAAACCTAACCACCCTTATACATATTGTACATTGTATATCGGTGTACCAGTGGTATTACAGTCCCAGGTACTTTCGTAATAATGGTTCTATTATGACACTGTTGACTTTTTCATGTGGAAACATTATCACTATTTTTAAAGTTGACATTAAGGACTCTTCATTTTAACCCTTAAGGTCTACCCCATCATAATAATCTATTATTTAAGGATCATATTCTAAAGTGTAATGATGGGCACAGTGTATGATCTCTGGACTATAGAGATTTGCCTAAGATAAGTGCACATGACATTATATGCTGGCATAAGGAACCGGATTGTGATGGTGAATTGGTAGATTCTCAGAGTATAGAGGCAGTGGTGTCTTATATGTAATGGCTTCATACTGGCAGCTGCTGAGCTGCTGCTGAGCATAACAAACACTTCAACTACTCCAGCAAACAAAGCAGAGTCAGATGTCCATCCAATACATGTATTGACAGTAAGAAAAGCTGTCCAAACATTATTTATTTTATTTGGAGTTAATATGTTGAAAGGGGCTTCCTTTTACCACATTTGGCTTTCAATAGCTTTTTTTAGTGTTGCATGTTGGTGGACTCTAAGATGATGAGGGGCACAGTTAACAAGATGAATAGGTTTAACTTACAGGAAAAAGGGACAGAACCTAATACTAGGAGTAAGGTTCAACACCCCAAAATCTTACAACGTCACCAGCCACACTGAATTTTAATACATACATTTTTTTTGTTAGAGATGCTTCCAAAAAGAACTTTAGCAGAAGTTTAATAAATGCTTAACATTAACCTACGAGGGCACTGATATTCAATGAGAAGAAAAAGAGTAAAAAATCCTCACACTTACAGTAAAATAAAAAGATCAAACTCTTAAATAGTACTATCTATCAGAATGCCATGCAAAATATGCAACTAAAACATGAACAACAATTGCAACAACCTGCTGTTTTAGGATCTTAATTAACCAATGTTCAATTGCAGACAGCTCTTTTGTGACAGCACAGCCTACGATTTGATACAGCATTGGAAATAACATTACAGGAGCACTATGGCTTTAGGGATACAAACCTGTATTCCTAATTCTATAGTCCTCCTGTCTATAGTTTAAACCTATATTTTCCCTCTCCATAGTTAGCTCCTTCCCCCCTTTTACAATAAATTGAATATGATAAAGCATTTCACTCATCTTTTTCCAACAGCAAGACTTGCAAGACGGCACTGCTCACCTCTCCGCCTCCTGCAACGTCATCAAGGTCCAATTCAATCTAATAGAGGAGCACTGGAAGCTGCTGTGCATGCGCAGAAAGCTTCGCGTGCACATCACATGCTTCGTAGGAAAGCATTAAATGCTATCCTATGCCCTTCCGCATCACATGACAAGTAGTGCCGCAGAAGCACTTCTATTGGCTGTCAGAAAGACAGTTATTAGAGGTGGATTTAACCCTGCAATGTAAACATTGCAGTTTGAAAAAAAAAAACTTTTCCTGGAGATCATGTGGTCTGGATGACTATAGTGGTCCTTTAAGTTAAATATTAACAATGATATGTTGCGATTAATGTGTAACAAAAACACCAAAACAGATATAAATAAATTCAAAAATATACAGTTGTATAACATCTACATCAGAATGCAGGATTTAAAAAAAAAAAAACTTGCTTCCAATATATGCTTGACAGCAGTGACCCCGTTGCCTAGCAACTAAAATGCCCAAATCTCAGCTTTGTCTGCTGATTTGTGAAAGGTCAACTGATGTGGAGATCTTGTCTTGTTAAGTATATTATTGTGGCACACATATTTTTTTTTACCTTATCTGAGACATAACAATAAACATTGTTGGTTATTTTACATATTTTACTAGTTTTGTTTTGTTGTTAATAGAAACACTAGCCAGAATTTGAAGGTATGACAAATTCAAAAGAAAAGTATAACCACAGGAAAAGAGAGAATAAAAAATATAATAATAAAAGGATAGAAATCATCTGACTGCTGACTATCCTGCTGAGCTGCCTCAGGCACTTACACATTTCCATTGAGTTATTTTATGATCAGGCCAGTATGTTATTGAAATATTATCTCTTTAGCCTTTCTCATTCTGTTAAGAAATGACAGTCTCAGAACAGTAATAGACATTGAGAACAAAATGTGAAGCTAGGAATAAAATCTAGCTCGTTTAGAGCAGCTCCAGATTATATATCCATTCCCTCGTAGAATTATACTTGCATTTAAAAGTTCATGACTGCTGAATGCACAATTACAGCGTGCAGATGATAATTATTCATTCATTAGTTTTAATACAGACAATTTTCATAGGTCCTGTAATTATAATATATAGTGAATGTGAATTATAGTATATAATGATAGAGGTGTATCAAAGGGGGAGCAGCCTCCACTGGGGACGCAGTTGTCCCTGGGGCATCACGGCTCTTGGTGGTCTGAAACATTGACAAATGGACTGGCCAACCAGGATACAGGAAAACGTATCAGTGGAATGTCTATGGTATGCAGTGGGTGTGATGGTGGATTGGGTATTAGGATTTTTAGGCAGGTTTGTAGTGTAAAGCAGTCTAGTGACCTCATTATAAAAATATTAAATACAAAAAAAAAAAAGAACTTGGCATAGGTAGGAAGTCCATGGCAGGTTTATTGGATGAGATACAGCAACAATATTTCAGCTCAATAAGAGCCTTTATTTTATGTGTGCCCAATTTATCTATATCTCATTACCTTATTATTGGTAACCGTACTGCTGCCAGTGATAATAAAATGAGCTGAAAATGGCTGGAATGGCTAGGCTAAGGAGGAAGACAAGAGTGGCAAACTGTTAAATTTGGGGAAGAGGTGTGAATTTGACTTTACATCATATCTCCTCTCTGTCTCTCACACAGGTCAGCGACACATGCTACGTACACTGATCAGCCACAACATTAAAACTACCTGCCTAATATTGTCTAGGTTCCCCTCATGCTACCTAAACAGTCTGACTAGTCAGCAGTTACGCAGCCTCATACTGAGCAAATTGTGATGCACTGTGTGTCCTGACATCATTCTATCAGGTCCAGCAATTTTTCAGCAATTCTGTGTGATCAGAGCAGGCAGGCGAGCCTTCGCTTCGCACGTGTATCAATGAGTCTTGGGCGCCATGACTCTGACTCCGGTTTACCAGTTGTCCTTCCTTGCACCACTTTTGGTAGGTTCTAACCACTGCATACCGGGAACACCCCACAATACTTACCATTTTGGAGATGCTCTGACCCAGCAACTTTTTGCTTGCTCATTTTTCCTGCTTCCAACACATAAAATTCAAGAACTGACTGTTCACCTGCTGCCCCTTGACAGGTGCCATTGTAACACTATAATCAAGGTTATTCTCTTCATCTGTCAGGGGTTTTAATATTTTGGATGATCAGCCTAGTTATTGTCAGTCTAGTTATTGTTGAGGCTGGGCACGAGGACATTCTCTAAGGCAGCTTCACATTATATTTAAGGTAAAAATACCTTAAAAATTTACAATTTTTTTTAATGCAGCTTTTGGGTGGGTAGTGGAGTTGAATGGGCAGGAAAAAGAATAGACGGAGAACATGAGTTAGGATGAGATAAAATACAGGGGGAGTGAGACAACATAAAGTGGAATGGCAATTAAGATTAAGGGAGCTTTGGGCTGCCATGCTGGATAGACATGGCGTAAAAGACATCTCCTGGTTAATAGTAAGCAGTCATTGGCTCTATTTTCATCACATCAGGAAGAGGTTGGTGCAGGGCTGGTGCAAGGATTTTTGCCACCCTAGGCAAAAGAAAAATTTGCTGACCCCCCCCCCCCATGTGACATCACAATGCCCCATCCATATGATCTGCCAAATGAACTAACGCCAGTGCTGCACACAGTGTGTGTTTACAATAAAAGGCCTGCAGGGACAGGCTATAGACACCGGAACCACTTTAATGTGCAGGGGTTCTGGGGACTATAGTGTCCCATTAACGTGAGGTAGATTAGAGATTAGTGCCACAAATAATATACTAGATTGCCTACTTAGAACCAGATGAGGATGATGATAGCCTCTTGATTTGTTTATTTTATTTCTCTTTATATCCACTGTTTTTTTATTCCTTGCGGCAGAAGTTGGTCTACATCCAGATCCACTACGCTGTGACTGTATTCCACTACATGTGGAGATATGCATGTATCTTCCATCTGTTTGTAAGTGCAATCAAATAAATTGTTTTTCAGTTTTTCACATACTTCACCATGTATGGCTTTTTTCCTTTATTCCTTTGAGGATTCTTAATTCCCAGGATCTAATATCAAATTCTTTCTACTTATGTTTGTGAGTTTGCCATCAGCACTTTATTTTTTTTTTATTTTTTTGTATTCTTTATTTTTGAGTGCATGGATAGACAAGACAGCTTACTCTGCCACAATAGCGTTCGTAAGCATAGACATATTGTGTTGATGTTACCGTTATGGCACTTGAGCAGTGCACATTTTTGTATATAAATGCATAAACAGAGCATATATTTATATTGGTTTGGCATTACGATTTCATTTACTAGCTTAATCTGCGCTTTATAGAAAGAGTATGCATGCTAAACAAGTACAGTGCTTGCAAGTTAACTGTGTGAAACATAAAGTGAGGGTGCTGCTAGGTATGCTAGGTTATGATATAGGCTCCTGAAGACTAATCTGCTGTGTTGCTGGTACCTGGCTAGTTGTACTGTATACTAGCCGGTACCTGGCTAGTTGTACTGTATACTTAACTTGTGTTGAATAACTCATATGCGATATATGCATTTCGCATATGAGTTATTCAACACAAGTTAAGGTCACATTAGGTGGGCGACATAGTTCTACATGAGAGGATATGGCAGAGGAAGTGGGCAGAGGAGTGACAAAAGAGCATGAGAACATGATATGCACATTAAAGGGACACTATAGTCACCTGAACAACTTTAGCTTAATGAAGCAGTTTTGGTGTATAGAACATGCCCCTGCAGCCTCACTTCTCAATCCTCTGCCATTTAGAAGTTAAATCCCTTTGTTTATGAACCCTGGTCACACCTCCCTGCATGTGACTTGCACAGCCTTCCATAAACACTTCCTGTAAAGAGAGCCCTATTTAGGCTTTCCTTATTACAAGTTCTGTTTAATTAAGATTTTCTTATGCCCTGCTATGTTAACCCCTTAAGGACTGGACTGTTTTTGCGATGTTGTACATTTGCGACCAGGAATATTTTTACACTTTTCTGGTGTTTGTGTTTGGCTGTAATTTTCCGCTCTCTCATTTACTGTTCCCATACAAATTATATATTGTTTTTTTCAGGACAAAAGGGGCTTTCTTTGCATACCATTATTTATATAATCTCATGTATTTTAATTTAAAAAAAATAAAAAAATATGATGAAAAATTGAAAAAAATACATGTTTTTTTACTTTTACTTGAAAAATCTTTTACTCATCTACAAAAGCGAATGAAAAAAACTGCTAAACAGATTCAAAATTTTGTCCTGAGTTTAAAAATACCCAGTGTTTACGTGCTTTTTTGCTTTTTTTGCATGTTATAGGGCTATAGGTACAAGTAGGATATTGCGGTTTCAAAACATGCATTTTTAAAATTTATCAATAGTGACATTGTAACACTATTATCTGTCATAAATCTCTGAATAACACCCCACATGTACATATTTTTTTTAAAGTAGACAACCCAGAGTATTCAATATGGGTTATGTCCAGTCTTTTTTAGTAGCCACTTAGTCGAAAACACTGGCCAATGTAAGCATTCATATTTGTTTGTGTGTGAAAAAAGTAAAAAAACGAAATTGAACGCAAATTTTGGCCAGTGTTTGTGACCAAGTGGCTACTAAAAAAGACTGGACATACCCCATTTGCAATACCTTGGGTTGTCTTCTTTTGCAAATGGTATGCCATCATGGGGGTAATTCTCATTCTTGGGCTACCATAAGCTCTCAAAGGCAAAGTAACCAACCTGGCCATTTTCAATGTAAAAATATTTGACCCATGTATTTGACCTTGTAACTTTCAAAAATGCTATAAAACCTGTACATGGCGGGTACTGTTTTACTCGGGAGACATCGCTGAACACATATATTAGTGTTTAAAAACTGGAAAACGTATCACAACAATTATATCATCAGTAAAAGTGCTGTTTGTGTGTGAAAAATGCAGAAAAAGTAACTTTCACTGACAATATCATCGCTGTGATATGTTTTACTGTTTGAATCACTAATATTTGTGTTCAGCGAAGTCTCCCGAGTAAAACAGTACCCCCCATGTACAGGTTTTAGGGTGTCGTAGAACGTTACAGGGTAAAATACAGTGCTAACAAATTAAATTCTCTGGAATTTCGGCCTGGGTTGGCAGGCAGGTCCCTCAAATTGCAATCAATAAAATTACTGAATTATGTAAAAATATTACATAAATACGCACTTGGAATTTAAATATATATGCATATTTATATATTTGAAGTCTACGTGTATATTTAAATAATTATTTATGTAATTTTGTATATGGACATATGTATATTTCGTATTATTTTTATTTATTTTTATATATATAGATATATATACAAATTCATTCTAAGTGTATTTTGATATAAATATATATATAATTTTAAAATACAGTTAGAATAAAATTTCATATAGCTATATAATTTTTTAAAATTTTTTTATTATTATTTTTAAAAAAATTTATTTAATTTAAATTACTTATTATTTATATTTTATAATAATATATATATACAATCTATATAGTTATTATATATATTATATATATACGTGTGTAATTTAATTATAAGTGTATTTTTATATTAATATAAGTACATATTAATATAAAAATACACTTAGTATGGCATTATATATATGATATATAGACATATATTATATAGATATAATATATGTCTATATATCATATATACACATATATAATTTTTTTTATTTTTTATTAACACTAACTTTATTTTTGATTTTACACTAGCAGGGAGACTGCCTGTCAGCACAGACAGTCCCCCTGCAGGCAGACACATGGACACCTATTGTGACCATGTGATCGCTGTGTTAAGCGATCACATGGCCACAGGGGTCCTAAATCAGTGTGGGGAGACTGTCTGGGCTGCAGGCAGTCTCCCCACAACCGGAGCCACGCTGATCGCCGCCGGGGGAACGACGGCGATCAGGTAAGTAACGGAAACCGTTAGGACGGTTCAGGACCGTCATCGGTCCTCAATGGGAAAATCCCGATGACGGTCCTGAACCGTCCTCGGTCGGGAAGGGGTTAATAGCTTGCTAGACCCTGCAAGAGCTTCCTGTATGTGATTAAAGTTCAATTTAGATTGAGATACAATTATTTAAGGTGAATTACATCTGTTTGAAGGTGAAACCAGTTTTTTTTTCATGCAGTCTCTTTCAATCATAGCCGGGGAGGTGTGGCTAAGGCTGCATAAACAGAAACAAAGTGATTTAACTCCTGAATGACAGTGAATTGAGCAGTGAAATTGCAGGGGAATGATCTATACACTAAAACTGCTTTATTTAGCTAAAGTAATTTAGGTGACTACAGTGTTCCTTTAACGTTTATAGTGAAAAGGGAGACGTTTGTGAGCCGTATGATTATGCAGCATGCTAGGTTAGATACTGTGTAAGTAAGTACCCAAGCACACTGCCTGCTACGTTTTTCCTGAATGCTTCAAGCAATTACAATACTGTAAAATAGGAGGCTTCTCAAAATATAATTCAACTTAAAAAAAAAAAGACAACAGAGATTCAAAAGACGTAAGAGTAAAAGTAAACACGCTTAGATTTTGATAATGGGTAGTCTGCTGAGGATATGCCCCGGAGAGAGCAAACAAATAAGAGTCATGTAAAATGAGGGTAATACCACTGGGTGATAGTGGGTTGATATGCCCAGATGGCTCTAGTCCTCGGGACTGACCGTTTGTGAGTTATTCTTTATTCAGGCCACGCCAGTCAGGCAAAGTCCCAGCACCCTTAGATAGTGTTAAGTAGTCGAGGTTCTCCCTCTCGTGGGCCGCGGAGGGGCTCTCCGCCTGTGTCTCCCGCCAGTTTCCAGCTGCTCTGCCTCCTGGTCAGCGTTGCGACCGGCACTGTGAGTTGTAAAGCGTGAGGTTGCACCTTGCTGGGTGAGGGTAGTTGGGACCGCTGAGGTGCGTGCGGGTCGGGCCTGTCAGCAGGACCATCCCTGAAGCGTGGGGGTGTGTGTGCTGGTGCCCATGATACCTGGAGCTGTTTCCCTCTGTGCTGGTCCTCGGCTCCGGCGGGGAGGCGCCCTGGAGGTACGAAAGGGACACCCGCCTAGACGGCGCCGGATTGCCGGGCGGATCCATGCCGCCACCACTCTTATCACCATCTGAAAGATCCGTCTCTGGACATGAAGCTTTTTCCAAAGGCTGGTGCAGATTCGCTCGTAGAACTCCTGTGGTTGCTTGGGAGGCTTGATTAGTGTGCGTTTTGTGGTAAGCTGTGTCCGTGTCGCCATTTTGTTTGGGCCTGGACAGTCCCATGTTGCCATGGGCTTTGTGCGCCATTATGCCCTGCTCTGGTGCTGCAGGCTTGCTGTGTGGGTTCGTCACTCTCTCCCAGGGTTGGATCGGGATAACCTCCACCGATCCGGGGGAGGGGGGGGGAGCGCCATGCAACCCAGGCTGCTAGCGAGAGGACAGGGAAAGCTGACGTCTCTCGCCAGTTCCCGCGCCCACAGGCCGCGTTCATGCATCTTTGGATTCCGTGCACTGATTTTTTTCGAGTGAGGTATCCGGGTGTTCTGTGGGGCACACTGAGTCCAGGTAGGATAGTCTCGTGTGGGTGCTCCCCGATTATTAAGTGGTTTTTCAGTTTTAGTTGCAGGAGCTCTGCAACCATGCGTGTGGTCAGGGAGCTGGTCAGGCTCCGCCCCCCCATCAGCACTTTATTTTTCATTCATCTCTATACTGTATTATGCTATGTTATGTTTACTACTATTTTAGATTTGCTGTAAATCCCACACAGGATTCACTCGGCCTGGACTTATTTTTCCAGGTTGTACTAGTATTGTATTTGTACGTTTTTTGGGTGTTTTTTCCCACCTTCTTTTGTTTGTTATTTACTATATTAGGTGTCAGTGATGTACACCTGGGAACACTCTAATTATACGTATAATCATTTGGTTTTTAGTGTGTATACTATTTCTCTTATCACTGATGATGGGCTCTGGCTGCAGTCTGGCTCCAGTGTTCTGGTGTAGAACAGGCTGCCTGGCGGCTGTTTGTAACTGTGGTCACAAAAGTCAGTGTTGTGGGGGAACGTGAAGAAGCTCAATTTTTTGGGCTCCTTGCATAGCTCAAGGTCTGGGCCCCCAGGGCCTGATGGTGCGTATGCCCATAAGGCCCACCCAAACGTCCACCTACATGTTCCACCCATGAGTTCGCTCACAGGGAGTGGAGTGTGTAGGGGATGTGTTACATGTTAGTGTAGAGGATCTAAAGTGTGTGCTTATGGAATGTAGTGTATAGGTATACCAGTTTGTGTAGGTGATGCAGTGTGTGTGTGTAGTGGATGCAGTGTGTTTTTGTGTAAGGGATAGAAAGCAGTGAGTGTTTGTGTGTAAGGGATGTATTATGTGTTTCTGGTTGTGTTTAAGGGATGCATTGTGTGAACCTGTATTTGTATGTGTAAGGCATGCAAGGTGTGTTTCTCTCTGTGTGTGTAAGGGGTGCATTGAGTGTGTGTGTAAGGGGTGCATTGGTGTTTCTGTGTGTGTGTAAGAGAAGCAGTGTGTGTTTGTGTGTGAGTGTGTGTGTGTGTATGTGTATGTAAGGGATGCATTGTGTGTTTCTGTGTATGTGTGCAAGGGATGCATTGTCTTTGTGTATAATGGATGCATTGTATGTTTCTTGTGTGTAAAGGAAGCATTGTGTGTTTCTGTGTGTGTAGGGATGCATTGTGTGTTTCTGTGTATGTATAGGGAAGCATTGTGTGTGTAGTGTGAAAGAGAGAGTTTGTGGGCTAGTAGAGGAGCTGAGTCCTACCAGCCCCTTTGTGCTTTTCTTTCCCCCCCCCTTCCTCAGCCTCTTTCCCCTCTTGTCTCTTACTGTTCTTCCCTCCTGTCCCTTAAGAGCTCTCCCCTCCTGTCCCTTAGTGCTCTCCTGTCCCTTAGTGATCTCCCCTGTCACTTAGTGATCTCTCCGCCTCTTTTCCCGTAGTTCTCCCCCTTCCATCCCTTAGAGCTCTCCCCTCCTGTCTCCTAGTGCTCTCTCCTACCCTCCCCCGTCCCTTGGTGCTCCCCCCATCTCTCTGGCTCTCTCCTACCCCCATAGAGCTTTCCCCCACTCCATTAGTGGTGTCTCCCCTCCCCACCCTCAGTGGTCTCTACTCTCCTTCCCCGCCTCCCTTAGTGTACTCTCCTTTTCTTCCCCCCTTTCCATTAGTGATATCTCCTCTTCCCCCTCCCCCTTTAGTGGTCTCTACTCTTGTCTGCCTCACCCCCTAGTGGTCTCTCCTTCCCCTTTCCATTAGTTATCTCTCCCCCAACGATCTCTGCTCTCCTCCCCCGCCTCCCTTATTGTACTCTCCTCTTCTCCCCCTTTCTATTAGTGATCTCTCTTCTCCCCCTTAGTGGTCTCTGCACTCCTCTCCCCCTTTAGTGGTCTCTGCTCTCCCCTCACCCTTACTCCCTTCGAATTATGAACTACAAATCCCTATCCCTCCCATGAACCTCACTACGGAGGTTCTTTTTTCTGAGTTATTATCTTTTGCATATTTGAGAGACTCTAGCTGTTATATTAATATTCAAGGGGCTCAACACAAAATGGTCGCCAACTCTGAACCTGAACCTTTTCTCACATTTTTGTCTGAACTGTTGAGACCAAATCCCACTTTTTCTTTTATAGGCTTAGGCTGGCCTATCATCATTTTTAATTGGTACTGGTTACATGCCTTGTTTGTTGTTTTTTATTTAGTTTGCACATGTAAATATTTTGTTTTGTTTTTGCTTGATAGAGTCTGCATAAATCTCTATGTATGTGTACAATAACTAGCTCCACAGTCGCAGAGGTGTTTCTTCCCTAGTTACAAAAGTGCAGATTTCTACCTTATTCTGTGCTCTTTGCTAACTAGAATCTTACCCTAACAGCCTCCTTATGGCATAATTCTGAATGTTGCCTTTTATTCTTTTGAATAAGCTAAGGCAACATTTAAACTTGTATTTTCTCATCATACTTCTACAGTGAGGGAAAAAAGTATTTGATCCCCTGCTGATATTGAATGTTTGCCCACATTATAAATCAATAATTTTACAGAAAATCGCATGTCAAAAAAGTTATACATTGATTTGCATGTCAATGAGTGAAATAAGTATTTGATCCCCTATCAATCAGCAAGATTTCTGACTCCTAGCTGTATTTTATACAGGTAACGAGTTGAGATTAGGAGCACTCTCTTAAAATGAGTACTCCTAATCTCAGCTCGTTACCTGTATAAAAGACACCTGTCCACAGAAGCAATCAATGAATTAGATTCCAAGACCATGACCAAGACCATTGAGCTGTCCAAGGATGTCAGAGACAAGATTGTAGACCTACACAATTCTGGAATGGGCTACAAGACCATCGCCAAGCAGCTTGGTGAGAAGGTGAGAACAGTTGATGCGATTATTCGCAAATGGAAGAAATACAAAATAACTGTCAGTCTCCTTCGGTCTGCTTCTCCATGCAAGATCTCACCTGGTGGAGTTTCAATGATCATGAGAATGGTGAGGAATCAGCCCAGAACTAAACCGGAGGATCTTGTTAATGAACTCAAGGCAGCTGGGACCATAGTCGCGAAGGACTGAAATCCTGCAGTACCCGCAAGGTCCCCGTGCTCAAGAAAGCACATGTACAGGCCCGTCTGACATTTGCCAATGAACATCTGAATAATTCAGAGGAGAACTGGGTAAAAGTGTTGTGGTCAGATGCGACCAAAATCAAGCTCTTTGGCATCAACTCAACTCGCCATGTTTGGAGGAGGAGGAATGCTGCCTAGACCCCAAGAACACCATACCCACTGTCAAACATAGAAGTGGAAACATTATGCTTTGGGAGTGTTGTTCTGTTAAGGGGACAGAACAACTGCACCGCATCAAAGGGATGATGGATGGGGCCATGTACCGACAAATCTTGGGTGAATACCTCCTTCCCTCAACCAGGGCATTGAAAATGGGTCATGGATGTGTATTCCAGCATGACAATGGCCCAAAACACACAGCCAAGGCAACAAGTGAGTGACTCAAGAAGAAGCATATTAAGGTCCTGGAGTGGTCTAGCCAGTCTCCAGACCCTAATCTCATAGAAAATCTGTGGAGGGAGCTGAAGGTTCGAGTTGCCACATTTCAGCATTAAAACCTTAATGACTTGGAGAGGATCTGCAAAGAGGAGTGGGACAAAATCCCTCCTGAGATGTGTGCAAACCTGGTGGCCAACTACAAGAAACGTCTGACCTCTGTGATTGCCAACAAGGGTTTTGCCACCAAGTACTAAGTCGAAGGGGTCAAATACTTATTTCACTCATTGACATGCAAATCAATTTATAACTTTTTTGACATGTGTTTTTATGGATTTTTTCTTTTTGCTATTCTGTCTCTCACTGTTAAAATACACCTACCATTAAAATCATTTCTTTGTCAGTGGGGAAACGTTAAAAATCAGCAGGGGATCAAATACTTTTTTCCTTAACTGTATCATCAAATTTCAGTTAGGCTGTTTCGGAGTAAAATTGTATACACATATGCAAGTTATGCTAACTGAAATGTATAGGTTATGTTGAGTGCCTGCTTAGTAAATGTAAGTGCACTGTAGAATTATGGTGCCAGGAGTCTCCTGCTGCCAGTCTTCTGGTCTCCTGGACTCTAACCTTTCAAAACATTAAACCTCCAGGTTTCCACGGCCCAGCCCCTCTTCACAGATTTTGCTAGAGTGGAGCTTCCCCTACCACATATTTATATCACTTTGGATGATATTCATTGATTGAGGAATGTTTGCTGACACTCTGCCAATCAGTACAAAGCAGACATAATTAAATTGCTGATATGGTAGTATTTCATTTTAGTGTTAACTATCAAGAGAGCACGGTCCACAAGCACTTGAGGGACCCAGGTGAGCATCAAACCATTTGAAAAAGGTGTTGCTCTTAAAACTCATGACATCCTATTTGCTCTACTAATTATGGTGTTTAGAGTGCCTTTTTAAACTTCCACCTACCTCTTGCTAGATCCACTAGTTAAAATTAAAAGTTAGTCTTTACTTATTTTGCATTCCAAATAAAAATAGATATTTCTTAGTAATAAATAATATGTTACAGGCATATGGAAAGCACATAGTATATATCTATATATAGATATACAGAGTACATAAAAATATATAACTTGTACTGTGTGGAACTGAAAGACGCACAAGTATGTTCATGTACAAGGTAATTGGGTGGGCATTGGGCACTGTGGATTTTTTTCTCATCAGGTTGAAAACAGTTTGACAAAGAACAGAGGGTATAAACACAGAGCTCCCTCTCAACAACTCACTGTTTATTGAATAGTCCACTAGGCGTTCAATTAATATAGGGTCGTCTCTATAATAAAATGAAATATTTAAATGCTGTAAAAAAAAACTTGATACTTTTGTTTGAAGAGCACCTAATGTAAAGTTACTAATTCTGTGTATTATATGTCCCAGTAGCGCACTTAAAGTAGAACTGTAAAGGTGAGATGAGATTTAATATAAAATGTTAGAAAGTATTTAGGCTTACAGACACACAAAAAGACTTCTCTACCAAAGTATGCCATTAACTAATACTAAGGCTCCAGATTTAAACATCCCTTTGCTTTTGGTAACGTACACTAACATTGTCAATCAAAGGGCATTCTTCTAGTATTAGGGCTTTGTTACAGTTTTGTAAAGTTATAGCAAAACAAGAATAATTAGGTGGAATAGCACAAGAAAGTGTCAAGAGTCATATATCCATATAGAAATATTTATAATACGGAAACTGAAAGTTATATCATACAAAGGCAAAAATATAAAAAATAATGGTTGGTTACTTTCACTTTTGTAATTTTGTGATCGCTGCGTCTTCACGATTTTAGTTACACTGTACAAATACAGCAGCAGATGCTACCTTGTAACTTTCAAACGATTTATAGTGAATCATCTTAGCCTCTCCGTAAAATTTTTACTTAATGGAGTCCTGGCATTTCTGATGAGCTGGGTGCTTAATTTTATAGAATAACCTATTGAGCAAGATGTTCTTGGACATTCCCATCTCAACTAAATGCTAAAAGTATTAAAATTCACATTAGCGTACAAAGAAATTTTGCATGGGTAATCCTTTAATACAATGTTTTATGGCTCTATTAGCTGCACAGCAGCTGGTGACATGATGAATTTAATCCATTAAAAAATTCAGTAAGAGGTTTAAAAGTCATCTTTTTCAAATGTAATCATGCTGCAGGGAAAGTGAACTTCACTTATGGCAAAAAACAAGGTGCTGGCTTCATATTGTGCCAGGTACAAACATCTCACAGTTGGAAAATAGATACTTAATATAAATAATGTGTCCTCCGCATTAAAGAGTACACCCCCTCCCTACACAAACAAATATACCATTTCTATCTTGAGGATATCATATCAGCCAGAAACCACCATCGATTTCAGTTCCCAAGGAAGGATTTATTCTTTATTATTGACTCACAGTATATTATTTTATAGGGCATACTATGTCTGCAATGCTCCCACAAAAGTTATCTTTCCAAAATGGCAACCTATCTCAGCATCATTCTGCAACAGTGTACATGTGGGTTATTCAGTGACAGGCAAAGCAATGATCTACACTGCAATTGCTTGGAAAACCACTCTTCAAGTGTAATATAAGTAACATTTAAAAAAACAAATCTAATACATTTCATTTTGTTCTTGCTTGTGTCTCCAGTGCAGTAGTGGAAGGAACTGTTGCTGTAGTGAACAATATTTTTGTGGGTGGTGGCCTAGGGTATTATTTCCCTGCTATGTTGTTCAATGTAGAACATGGACTGATATGTATGGATCGTGTAGATGTGATCCATATCATTTTCACTGTAACATAGGGGCTAGGCTATGGGTGCTGCTCAAAAATGGTACGACAAAACCTGTAAAAGACTACACCCAAAGACTCTCTGCATTATACGCATAACAATAAGCTACTGTGACTGATTATGGTGGTTAGATTGTTCTTTTAGTACAGGGGTTCTCAACCCAGTCCTCAAGAACCCACTACCAGTCCAGGATTTAGGGATTACCTGGGTGTATCTAAGGTGTTTTTTTTTCTCTAAACAGCTTAGACACACCCAGGTAATCCCAAAATCCTGGACTGGTAGGGGGTCCTTGAGGACTGGGTTGAGAACCCCTGCTTTAGTACATAATGAATCAGCTAACTTTGTGCATCACTGCTTAATTTTTTTAAAGTATCACACTAAAATCCAGGGTAGTCTCTTGCCCTTTTTATACTGTATTTTAGTACACTATGGCAGTAAAATGTTTGCTAACATTTCAAACAATAGAGACAAACCTTTACTATCTTTTTTGTTTTATTGTGCCATCTTACATGATAAATAACTCATTTTAAAATATGCAAATAAACACTTGGAAAAGAATGTAAAGGTCTGTGTGTTTGAGCAAATTCTCAGATATTACCTGATTAGTCTATAGCTCTGCCCACTTAAGGAAGTAGCCTGGCCAATCAGGACTTCTCATTCTGCTGAATGGTGTCTGAACACATTGTAATCCAGCACTGCAAGGGTTAAAGTGCAGGTCATATACAAACTGTTCATTTATTTTTGCAGAGATTATAAATGTGATAGCGAAAATACAAAATGATAATTTTCTTCTGTTTTTCTCTCATCAATAAATCTTTGAATTCCAAACGGTATGTGTGTCCAGTACCCCATCTCCAAATACCAGCCACAAGGTTTTCTTTTTCATATCTTTAAGAAATTATTTTTTGTTTTTGTTTTTATGTCTCAGATGACTGATTGCTAATACATTATTTAAATTATTATCGTAATTTTGGAAGATTCACGGAGAGTTTAGCAGACAGAATTACTTTTAACAAAGACTTCATCTTTATGTAAAGCATTTAATTGTTTTGCTAGTATACATCTGTGTGCTTCTTCATTATAATTTGTAATTAATTTAACATCAAGCTTTGATTACTTGTTGCAACACAAGCAAATAATCACTGAAGCTTGGTGTTACATTAAATTAACTCAAATCCATGGTATATTTTAAGGGAGAGGACTTTTTCAGTTGCTCTGTTTTTATCTGCTGAATGTACAGTGCAAATATATGTGTATATCGCTAGCGTGGACAGATTTAGATTATATAGAGGGATATGTCTTTGAATCAAGGTAGCCCTTATTAATCCATTATTACTTCATTAACATGTGTATTGTCAGGAATTGACCAAGGAATTTAAAAATTTTAGTGCAAGATAGCATAATTGAATCAATTCTCCAACTAATTTATGTTTTTAGTTCATGAGTATTTTAATTTGGAAATTTCCAGGTCTGTTCCAAAAAGTTCACAGTGTACTGAATAAACCTGGCCGTGGTGTACTGGAGTTATCTTTGAAATCAGGAGAATATATGATGTGAAATTGGCACAATGGCTTCACTATACAGATAAGCAATAAAGAGGTACTCTATGTACAATAACCACTGCAAAGCGCTGTAATGGTTAAGGTGCAAGTTATCCCCTAGTGCCATTTCATGGTAAGTAGTTAAACCATTTTTAGGTCCCATAGGTGGCTCTGGTCTGGCCCCACTTCATATAGCTAAACCAGAATGTTCACCTACAGGTGATACTCGAAAATTTAGAATGTCGTGCAAAAGTTCATTTATTTCAGTAATGCAACGTAAAAGGGGAAACTAATAAATGAGATAGACGCATTATATGCAAAGCAAGATAGTTCAAGCCGTGATTTGTCATAAGTGCGATGATTATGGCTTACAGCTCATGAAAACCCCAAATCCACAATCTCAGTAAATTAGAATATAACATGCAATCAATAAAACAAGGAGTGTACATAGAACAATATCGGACATCTGAAAAGTATAAGCATGCATATGGACTCAGTACTTGGTTTGGGCCCCTTTTGCAGCAATTACTGCCTCAATGCGGCGTGGCATGGAAGCTATCAGCCTGTGGCACTGCTGAGGTGTCATGGAAGACCAGGATGCTTCAATAGCGGCCTTTAGCTCTTCTGCATTGTTTCGTCTCATGTCTCTCATCTTTCTCTTGGCAATGCCCCATAGATTCTCTATGAGGTTCAGGTCAGGTGAGTTTGCTGGCCAATCAAGCACAGTAATCCCACAGTCATTGAACCAGGCTTTGGTGCTTTTGGCAGTGTGGGCAGGTGTCAACTTCTGCTGGAAAATGAAGTCAGCATCCCCATAAAGCTCGTCTGTGGAAGTAAGCATGAAGTGCTCCAAAATCTCCTGGTAGACGGCTGCGTTGACCCTGGACTTAATGAAACACAGTGGACCAACACCAGCAGATGACATGGCTCTCCAAATCAACACAGACTGTGGAAACTTCACACTGGACTTCAAGCAAATGAGATGCAAAAGTTGCTCTCATCAGAAAAGAGGACTTTGGACCACTGAGCAACAGACCTGAGCAAGGTTTCGTTAGCCCAGGTAAGACGCTTCTGACGTTGTTTGTTGTTCAGGAGCGGCTTGACAAGAGGAATACGACATCTGAAGCCCATGTCCAGGATCTGTCTGTGTGTGGTGGCTCTTGATGCACTGACTCCAGCCTCAGTCCACTCCTTGTGAAAGTTCCCAACACATTTGAATTACCTATTCCTGACAATCCTCTCCTCATCATCCTGCTGCTTGTGCACCTTTTTCTTCCACACTTTTCCCTTCCACATAACTTTCTATTAATGTGCGTTGATGCAGCACTTTGGGAACAGCCAACATCCTTCGTAATTACCTTTTGAGGCTTTCCCTCCTTATGGAGGGTGTCAATGATGGATTTCTGCACAACTGTCAGGTCAGCAGTCTTCCCCATGATTGTGATTCATACTAAACCAGACTGAGAGACCATTTAAAGACTCAGAAACCCTTTGCAGGTGTTATGGCTTACTTAGCTAATTAGAGTGGGACACTGTGAGCCTAGAATATTGCACCTTTTCACAATATTCTAATTTACTGAGATTGTGGATTTGGGGTTTTCATGAGCTGTAAGTCATAATCATCACACTTATGACAAATCATGGCTTGAACTATCTTGCTTTGCATGTAATGCATCTATCTCATATATTAGTTTCCCCTTTTACGTTGCATTACTGAAATAAATGAACGTTTGCACGATATTCACGTTTTTCGAGTATCACCTGTATGTATTATATATATCTGTTTTGTCACTCTTTGAACAGAATTAATTGGCTTAATTGAGAGCATCAGCTGACACATCCAAACATAGGTGGAATTAATGCTACTAATGTGAAAGTAGAGGAAATACAGATTGATACAATAGGCATCAAAAAACTTAATACGTAACAGCTTACAGTCTAGGTCACAGATGTGAAGCTCATTCATTCATGAGGGCCATATTGTCCACTGAAATAGATATGGAGGGCCGACTGCATAAAATCTACATATACATATATGCGCAAACAAGGAAACAAGTTGCCACAAAGAACAATTTCATATAATGTCAAAAATTTAATTTATTGCTTTCTTACAACAATAAAAAGGTGAATTTTTGTGTAGTGTTGGCATTTGAGTGCAGTTTTGTGTTTGTATGTACTGTTGCCATTTGAATGCAGGGGTTTGTTTGTGTGTAGCACATGCGTTTGAATGCAGGCTGTGTTTGTAGTAATGGTGTTTGAATGCAAGGCTGTGCTTGCGTGTTTGAATGCAGGGTTGCATTTGTGGGCAGTGTTGGTGTTTCAATGCTGGGGTGTATTTGAATGCAGTGTTGGAGTTTGAATGCTGGGATATATGCACTGCCACACACACTGACACAGGTACACATACAAACTGACACATACAGACACACAAATGCACATATAAGTAACAATTAACATTGTTTAGCTATAGTTTTAGCTCCCTTGCACACTCACAATTTCCTGGGCAATGAGAGGGAGCAGATGTCAGTCTCTACTACCTTGTAATTTGCATCCCCTGCCAGTGCCATCATTAAGACCATAAACAGGGCAGCTCCTGTCCAGGGGCGGGCTGGGATGTGGGTCAGGGAGGCAATTGCCCCCAGGCCGCCCTAAATTATTTTTAAAATGTCCGCAGGCGGCTCTCTAATTAAGAGGTTTTGGCGGCTTCCTAAACCACCTTAGGGCAGACTGTGTCGGGTGACCGAGGACCCGACACCAAGAGGGGGCCCGGCAGCTTGTTCAGTATGCCGCCTGGTGCAAGGCCCCTCCAGGCTGCCCAAGAGCACCTGTGGCCGCTGGTCTGCAGCTCCGCAGTGTGCAGAGCTGAAAACCTTGTGTCTCGCGAGATCTGGCCAATCAGAGCGTTGCCGCGGGTAAGGACGGCAATGCTCTGACCAGGTCTCACAAGATATGGTATGCAGCTCTGCACACTGTGGAGCTGCAGACCGGATATCACCACCAGACCACAAGGGAGCCCACTGGATTACCAGGGAGCCCACTCTGAACAACCAGGGAATGACAGAAGGTATGTAGTCCACCCTCCCTCAAACCATCACCCCCCCACACATTATTACCCCCCCTCTCACCATCACCCCCTCCCCTCTCACATCACCCCCCTCCCTCTCACCATCACCCCTCTTTAACACCATCACCCATCACCCCCTCCCTCATACCATCACCCCCCTTCCCTCATACCATCGCCCTCCCTCCCTCTCACCATCACCCCCCTCCCTATCACCATCACCCCCACATAAACCACATTGTATCATATTTGCCTGGCTTCATAACATCAATATTATTATAAAACCAGGAAAAGGTGGACATGGATGGTGAGCTGATTCGGTGGTGCAATGGGCCACTTGACTGGATTTTCCCCCCAGGCTTAGAGCTGCCATCCCTCCCTGCCCTGTCCCTCCCTACCTCCTACCCGGTGTCCCTGGTGCCAGCTACCTGTGCTGCCTGCCTCCTCTCCTGCTCCCTTGCACTACTGTCTGGGAACCAGGAGGCAGTAAAGTTTAATCACTTCCTCCCAGCACAGTGAGCACTCAGGTATCAGGCAGCTGTGCCGTGGGACAAATTCGAGAACCCTTAACAGCCATGGTCTAGGTGAAAGCACAAATTAATAGAACACTAATAGACACTAGAGGTTCCACACAGTCCAGATGCGGGCTTAACCATAAATTAGACAATATATTAAAAAATGTGAACCAAATGCCACATAATGTGGTCTATTTCAGCAGGTAAAAAATTAATAGCAACTCTCCTATACATAAATGTTTATAGAATGTAATGTGTAAATATTCCACGAAAGTGAAGGGACTAATAGTCATACTGGGCTACGTGTAAATACACAATATACCCCATTGTATAGCGCTATGGAATTTTCTGGTGCTATATAAATAATAAAATAATAATAATAACATACCCCTATCAGCCTGAAAGGAACAGGCTTTATTAACACAGTGCACACAGGGTAACGTAAAAAAGTACAAAATTAAACAAACAAACAGAGGATTACCTCAGTTGCAAAAGTATGCTTATAAAGAATAGAACTGTATAAAAAGTGCAGGGGAACTGAGTAACATCTGATCAACATGAGTAACACAAGATCTGTAACTATAAGGAACCCAAATTCAGTTCTAGTATGTGCTGTTAACCTCTAAATCATGTGAATTCACCACCTTTCTCATCTATGTGGTAAAATATGATCACTAAAATCATTCAGATCATAAGCAAGATATAAGCAATGTATCCCGGCCATGACAGATGATGTGGCAGAACAGTCATTATATCATAGAATTAGCTTAACTCATTGTCCCCATATTGGAGACTAAAACAGTGGACAAATATGCAGATATATTATGGTTATCTGTGTGTTAGATGTTAAGACTTGAAAAATATCCATAGGAGCTTGCCATTTCACCACCAATAAATCTTGTGCTGCAATCATTTTAGGGGTGCTGGACCTGTCTTCCTTGTTTTTCAGTAAATTCTTTTATAAGGGGAAACATAAATCCCTCACTACAGTATTTTTCAACAGGCAGATCATGCTTTCAAACTTCCTACTACAAGGATGGTGACATCCTATGTACAATTATTCCCCATAATGAAGGGGTAATAATGCATGGATCGTATCTGTACAGTCTGGGAGGCCTAATCTCAGATGACTGAAACATTTCAAAAAGAAAGTAAAATATTCCCTTTTTTATTTTTCTCTTTTAATCCTTACATTTCCTCAAAATGAGTATGTATGGTATCGGGCTGGCCAATGGTGTATTGGGAATTTCTGAAGATTTTGTCAAACTGATTGAAAATGGGTTTACAAAGTGACAGCACACATTGCTTCCTTGCACCATGATCACTGCAGTAAGCTACAGTGGTATTGGTGCATTGAATATTCATTTCATGAAAAAGAAATGAAATAACAAATAGTGAAATGAAATGAAAAAGGAGTCCACATGGACACCAATTGGCCAGGTGGGAAACCTTTGAAAGCCTCCATTCTCTTACATCATGGCCAGGAATGTGAGGTTTAATACAAGCAGTCTTTTTAAAGTGACTTTGTCAGTATTGCATATTTTGTAAATACCCTCAGTGTGGTGGCCCAAGGGTGAAGCTAAAAATAATTATACATACCTGAAGCTCTCACTCGCAGGCACTGCCATCTGCTTTCTGTAGTTCCTTGCACTTCGCCCAGAGTATGCACCTCTGCTGTACTTTCTCACATGAACAAGAGTACAACATGTAGGTCCATGGAGGATCTTGAGACTGCAGGATCAGCAATAGACCAATACTTGCAGTGCACAAGAAGATTCCTGTTTCCCGGCTATTAGAAAGTGCAAAACAACAGAAGGTCAGCCTTTTATCAACTTCAGGATTGGCCATAGACAAAGTAGTAACTATTTGTCTTATTATTATGTTAAAATGTCAATTCCAATGCAGTCACTTTGAGTATAATACTCCAGGTGAGGTCTCACCAGTGCTCTGTACAATGGCATTAGCACTTCCCTCTTTCTACGGCTAATACCTCTCCAATATATGTAAATATATATATATATATATATATATATATATATATTCATTTACTGAGAAATCGTCAGAAAAATGCTAAATTGTATTGTGACAGAGGAAAATGAACTGCCTATCTCTGAAAGGCTAGATCACTTTTTTTGTGTGTGTGTGTGTGTTAGTCATTATTTTATCGTATTTTTTATGGATCAATACAGATTGGAAAAGGCAGTTAAAGGGACACAGTAGGCACTGTATCTGCTTCATCTCATTAAACTGGTTATAGTGTATGGAGTCCCCTGGTGCCATCATTTCTTTCAGCATTAAACAGTTTTTAATGTTGTAATGTTTTAATGCTAAACAAGAGACCACAGCAATCCATCCCCTCGGTGCTGCTTTGGCTAATATGGAAGTATTACCCTGAGCAGCAATAGGCAGCTGTGATTGGCTGAGAGTGTCAGCTGACTGCTTTTAACCTGTCAGAGCTCCAACTGACGGTATGAATGGGTATGACACCAAGGAAGTGTGTAATCTCTGCCTTAGCTACACATACAAAAGGGGCCGGACTGTGGGTGGCAAGGGACTCTTATTTTGTGGCATATTGCACAAACATGGTGCAACACTGAATGGAGGGACAGTGCCAGGGCACTCCAGGCACTATAACCAATTCAAAGAGACAAAGTGGTTATAGTGACTACACTGTCCCTTTAAGACAAAAAGCGGTTTTCGACAAAGTAAATTACATATCAATGCACAATCGAAGAGATACATTGTGTTTGTTTCTTAATGGCATTGTAAAATGCTGAAACAACGTGTCATGTATGTTCCCTGAGTGGGTAGTTGGGCTAGATCACTTTTAACCAGTTTTCACTGTTGTAACTTTGTTCTTATCCACTTGGTGATTCCAAAGCAAATGTGAAGGTTATATTTTCACTGAAAAGAGAAATGTAAAAGATCCCCTTTAAACAACAGAGTCTTATACGCACACTACAAATTCTACTTTGCTTGGAACTTTGAATATATACCGTATGTAATTCTAAGATTCAATCATCTATTTGGATGCCAGGCTTAACTGTATCAAACAATTTAATGCTAATAGTGTAATATTATTGCTGGAAGCGACTGCATCCTTCATCAGTTCAGGGGAAAGGACACTTACATATATTCCACTGAAGTGAGAAATCATTGCACTGTTATGTTAGCCCAAAGGCAAATGACAAGAGAGAATCTTTGAAGCATAACATACGTAACTAGGGAATCTGAATACTTCCACCTGGATATATGTGAAGTAATCATCAGCAACCCTCTGTGTGATTACATCTACGCTCCGATACTCATCGGATTCATTTTGGAGGGGTGGTACGTTTGACATACCAGTATCTAATTTACAGATGAGCAAGAGAAAAATAAAAAAAATACCTAAATTTAAAAATATGATATTAACATTTTCAGTACAAATGGACTATACAGTACAAACCATATTATTGTTCATGCCGCATGAGATATATTTTTAAACACCTGTTTCTTTCATTTTATTAAATACATACAGATATAAAATTATTACGTATATTTTTAACACTTGCAATGCTGTCACTGTGATTTTTAGGTATCGTCTTTTTTGAAATCAATAAATAGTGAGCTGCCTGTTTTGATTTTCGACCAAAACGATAACCAAGAATGGACGACTGTCTAATGATATGTACTGGTGATGGGAAACCCCTGTGTTAAATGTTCATACCTCTATCAAGGGCATTGTTTCCTTTAATGAGCAGCTTTGAAAAGACATTGCTGAAGTGCAAAGGTTCAGCCTGCAACCAGCCACAAATCACATTTCACATTTCATTTATCAGGACCAGAGATGACAGGATATCATCTGTTCCCCAGGGAGCTATATTCATTAAAAAGAAATCTTAAGTAATTACAACAATTAATTGACTTGAAAGAGCTTTGGATGGGAAAGGTTTACATAATTCATTTGCCAGGCAAAACAAGCTTGAACATATCAGGATTCTGTGGGTGCAGTCTGACATTTCTCCAAGTGCAGCACTGTCTTTTGACGCAAGTTGCTACGTTCTTACTTCTTCTCACTTTCAAGATTTACCTTGTATGTCAGCTGATTGCTCAGGAGAATCATAAGGATGATATGTAAGCAAATTAGGTTTTTGCCTAGCCATCATGGTACCCCACCCTACTGACCTAATGATCTTGGACCTGTCAGTATCTTGTACATTTAACCTTTTAAGAAAAAAATATGGTTTTATGTATATGTGGATATATATATATATATATATATATACAGTATCTCACAAATGTGAGTACACCCCTCACATTTTTGTAAATATTTTATTATATCTTTTCATGTGACAACACTGAAGAAATGACACTCTGCTACCATGTAAAGTAGTAAGTGTACAGCCTGTATGACAGTGTAAATTTGCTGTCCCCTCAAAATAACTCAACACACAGCCATTAATGTCTAAACCGTTGGCATCAAACGTGAGTACACCCCTAAGTGGAAATGTCCAAATTGGGTCCAATTAGCCATTTTCCCTCCCCGGTGTCATGTGACTCTTTAGTGTTACAAAGTCTCAGGTGTGAATGGGGAGCAGGTGTATTAAATTTGGTGTTATCGCTCTCACACTCTCTCATACTGGTCCCTGGAAGTTCAACATGGCACCTCATGGCAAAGAACTCTCTGAGGATCTGAATTGTTGCTCTACATAAAGATTGCCAAGACCCTGAAACTGAGCTCCAGCATGGTGGGCAAGACCATACAGCGGTTTCACAGGACAGGTTCCACTCAGAATAGGCCTCTCCATGGTCGACCAAAGAAGTTGAGTGCACATGCTCAGCATCATATCCAGAGGTTGTCTTTGGGAAATAGACGCATGAGTGAGGCCAGGATTGCTGCAGGTGTTGAAGGGGTGGGGGTTAGCCTGTCAGTGCTCAGACCATACACCGCACAATGCATCAAATTGGTCTGCATGGCTGTCGTCCCAGAAGGAAGCCTCTTCTACTCCCTCCCACTCCTCCCCCATGCTTGCCACTCCAAGCTGTAAATTCCTTGAAATAACTGTTTATCTCTACTCCTCCCTAGGCCCAATTCCCATATCATCTGAGCAGCAAGCTTCTTCAATTCTACTTGGCTCATCCCACCCACCCATCCAGGATCCCCCTAAATTTATAGCATGCTCCTCCGGCTGTTTAAAATTCTCACTCAATAACCTGTTCATTCCTTCTGTATTCTACCAATAGCTGCAACTCTCTGTTTACTTATTTAGCCATCACTTCCAATTTTCCCTGCTAGCTCTTGTCTTAATCCCCACGGTATCCTTTAGATCAGTGGTGTATCCTGGTTTTGTGCTGCCCTAGGCAGGACATAACTCAGGCGCACCCTCCCCCCCTGCCACCCCCACCCAACCCTTCCCCACGCCCCGCCTTCTAAATACACACACACATTCACTGACAGATACGCATACACTAGCTAACAAAAACACACACACACACACTAACAGACACACTCACACTCACTAACAGACACACTCACTAACAGACACACTCACTCACACACTAACAGACACACACACACACACACACACAGTAACAGACACACACACTAACAGACACACACACTAACAGACACACACACACACACTAACAGACACACACAGTAACAGACACACACAGTAACAGACACACACACACACTCACTCACATTAACCTTTTTTTTTTTAAACCCCCCCCCAGCCTCCTTACCTTTGGTAATGCTGGGGGGGTTTCCCTCTCTTCCTGGGGGTGCAGTGGCTGCTGGGCGGTTGGGGGGCGCTGGCGGGTGGCTGGCGAGGGAGCTCTTCCCCTGAGCGGTCTGCTCAGCTCCCTCGCGCGCCGCAAAGTGAGGCTGGGAGCCGGAATATGACGTCATATTCCGGCTCCCAGCCTCACTCTGTGGTGCGTGAGGGAGCTGAGCAGACCGCTCAGGGGAAGAGCTCCCTCGCCAGCCGCCCGGCATGTCTGTTAGCCGCGAGGCTAACTAGGCATTTGCCCTGGGCATTTGGGGGCGGCGTTTTTTGCTGCCCCCTGAAAAATGCCGCCCAAGGCAAATGCCTTGTTTGCCTCGCTGCTAAAACGCCCCTGCTTTAGATTGTAAGCTCATGGGCTATCTAGCTATGCACTTTGTATAAAAGAGCCTAAATGGCTAGATCTTAGCTTACGGGCAGGGCCCTCTCTACCTTTTGTATTTGTCTGTGTACATTGTATGTTCTCCACTAATTGTACAGTGCTATGGAATCTGTTGGTGCTTTACAATTAATAAAAAAAAATAAAAAAATAAAGATGATGCACAAGAAAGCCCGCAAACGGTTTGCTGAAGACAAGCAGACTAAGGACATGGATTACTGGAACAATGTCCTGTGGTCCGATAAGGCCAAGATAACTTATTTGGTTCAGATGGTGTCAATCGTGTGTGGCGTCAACCAGGTAAGGAGTACAAAGACAAGTGTATCTTGCCTACAGTCAAGTATGGTGGTGGGAGTGTCATGGTCTGGGCTGCCGGCACCGGGGAGCTACAGTTCATTGCGGGAACCATGAATGCCAACATGTACTGTGACAGAGCAGAGCATGATCCCTTCCCTTTGGAGACTGGGTCACAGGGCAACATGATAACGACCCCAAACACACCTCCAAGATGACCACTGCCTTGCTAAAGAAGCTATAGGTAAAGGTGATGGACTGTCCAAGCATGTCTCCAGACCTAAACCCTATTGAGCATCTGTGGGGCATCCTCAAACAGAAGGTGGGGGAGCGCAAGGTCTCTAACCAGCTCTGTAATGTTGTCATGGAGGAGTGGAAGAGGGCTCCAGTGGCAACCTGTGAAGCTCTGGTAAACTCCATGCCCATGAGGGTTAAGGCAGTGCTGGAAAATAGTGGTGGTCACACAAAATATTGACACTTTGAGCCCAATTTGAACATTTCCACTTAGGGGTGTACTCACTTTTGTTGCCAACGGTTTAGACATTAATGGCTGTGTGTTGAGTTATTTTGACAACCTCCCAAAGACAACCTCTGGATATGATGCTGAGCACGTGCACTCAACTTCTTTGGTCGACCATGGCGAGGCCTGTTCTGAGTGGAACCTGTCCTGTGAAACCGCTGTATGGTCTTGCCCACCATGCTGGAGCTCAGTTTCAGGGTCTTGGCAATCTTCCTATAGCCTAGGCCATCTTTATGTAGAGCAACAATTCAGATCCTCAGAGAGTTCTTTGCCATGAGGTGTCATGTTGAACTTCTAGTGACCAGTATGAGAGAGTGTGAGAGCGATAACACCAAATTTAACACACCTGCTCCCCATTCACACCTGAGACCTTGTAACACTAACAAGTCACATGACACACTGGGGAGGGAAAATGCCTAATTGGACCCAATTTGGACATTTCCACGTAGGGGTGCACTCACTTTTGTTGCCAACGGTTTAGACATTAATGGCTGTGTGTTGAGTTATTTTGTGGGGACAGCAAATTTACACTGTCATACAGGCTGTACACTTACTACTTTACATGGTAGCAGAGTGCCATTTCTTCAGGGTTGTCACATGGGGACAGCAAATTTACACTATAGTACAGGCTATTGTCAAATGAAAAGACATAATAAAATATTTACAAAAATGTGGGGGGTGTACTCACTTTTGTGAGATACTGTTTATATATATATATATATATGTATATATATATACATACAGATGTGACGGCACTCTCTCTTTAGGTAGAAGTACTATTTCTGTTATTCTTGTGTCTAAGTGCTACCACTAAACAGACAATTTTTAACATAAAAATGCAACAAGGATGTGGGCACTAACCGGACTTCGTACAAAAATGAGTATACTTTGTTCCATCATCAAGAGTGGTTGCTTTGGCTGTGCAGGCTGCATAACCTGTGGACATATATGGCCAACTAAACAGTTTTCTCATCCCCACAAGAATAAGTAAAAATATGGTTAAACATTACATCATGTTGATCCGATTTCGTTATTTATCAAATCAAGTGCCTTTGTGGACTACATTAGGTGGGGAAAACTGAACTCACTCTATGAGATCACTTAAGAGGACATAGGGCTGCAATCGAGAGGCACTGAGGCTAGTGGTGTTGTGGAGAGAGGCACTGAGGCTAGTGGTGTTGTGGAGAGAGGCACTGAGGCTAGTGGTGTTGTGGAGAGAGGCACTGAGACTAGTGGTGTTGTGGAGACCGGCTTGGAGAGTATGGTGAAGCCTAATAGAAAGCAGTTGTTGTTGGGTGATTCCATTATAAGAGGTGTGGAGATGGACAATGGTGGTCTTGTGAGGTGTCTTCCCGGAGCTACTGCTCACAGAGACAGGAGACGTATCTGTAATATTGTTAAGCAAGCAAAGCAGGAAGGGGAATTGGATGTACTTGTCCATCTAGGGACAAATGACTTGGCTTGCAATGAGGTTTCAGAGGTTAAGGAAGTTTTTAGTGTTTTTGCCAATGATATACGGCAGGTTGCTTCCACACTGTCATTCTCTGAAGTTCTGCCTGTGCATAACACTCAGAACGACAGGCGGATGCGTATTAGGGACTTTAATTTGTGGCTTGGTGAATGGTGTCGGGAGCAAGGATTTGGCTTTATTTCTCATGGTAGCTCTGTTTGGAATGGAGATAAGCTGTACAAAAAAGATGGTTTGCATCTTTCTCAAAAGGGAACAAATGTTCTCAGTGAGCAGTTCAGAGGTTTTGCTAGGATGTATTTAAACTAGGAGGGGGGGGCAAAAGGGTGATAAAACATCAATCCAATTGTCCCCCAAAACAAGGACAGAAGGTGCCTGTAGCAAGTGTGTTAAAAAATGATAAGCTTAGAGTCATGTCTACAAATGCTCGCAGTTTAGGGAATAAGATCCATGAACTTGTGGCAATAATGGCAACTGATAGTGTAGATTTAGTCGCTGTTACTGAGACATGGTACAATGAGAAAAATGACTGGGACATAGCAATACCAGGGTACTCTTTATATAGGAAAGATAGGGAAGGCAAGAAAGGGGGAGGGGTGGCCTTGTATGTGAAGGATAGCATAAAATCTAGCCTAATAAAAGTTAGTGAGGCAAACATAGAGTCCGTTTGGGCTACGTTAGAATTTGGTAATCACACAGTAACTCGTGTAGGTGTGATTTATAGGCCCCCAGGACAAATTGAAGAGTTAGATAATCTACTAGTTGAGGAAATAGCTAAAATGACAATGAAGGGGAAGTTATCATCATGGGTGACTTTAATCTTCCTGATGTAAATTGGAAAACAAAATTAGCTACTTGTGCCAGGAGCACACATATTCTAAACTCCCTACTGGAGTTGTCTCTAAAGCAAGTTGTTGAGGAGCCAACTCGTAAAGAGGCCATACTAGATTTAGTGTTAACAAATGGAGATTTGGTATCAGATATTACTGTAGGTGAAAGTTTAGGATCCAGTGATCATCAGTCA
Source organism: Pelobates cultripes (assembly GCA_933207985.1). Taxonomy (NCBI): domain Eukaryota; kingdom Metazoa; phylum Chordata; class Amphibia; order Anura; family Pelobatidae; genus Pelobates; species Pelobates cultripes. The sequence continues at coordinate 195,422,537 of OW240915.1, forward strand.
GTGTGGTTTAATATAAGAACAGTGACTGAGTCACACCACACAAAAACAAAAGTTTTAGACTTTAGAAAAACAGACTTTTCTAAAATTAGAATATGGGTAGAGGAGTCATTATCAGACTGGAGCAATTTAAATGGAGTCCAAGAGAAATGGGATTATTTAAAAGTTGCACTATTGAAGGCAACAGAAAATTGCATTAGGCTTGTCAGTAAAAGCAAAAAATTCAAGAAACCACTGTGGTACTCCGCAGATGTGGCCAAAATAGTTAAAAACAAAAAGTTAGCATTTAGGAATTATAAAAAAAACCCAGAGTGAGGGAGACAAAATGATCTATAAGATAAGGCAGAAAGAGGCTAAGCAAGTTATAAGAGCTTCCAAATCACACACAGAAGAGAAAATAGCACAGTCAGTAAAAAAGGGGGATAAAACATTTTTTAGATACATAAATGAGAAAAGAAAAGTAAAACAAGGATTAGTTAGATTAAAAACAAAAGAAGGAAGGTATGTAGAAGAGGATAAAGGTCAGGCTGACTGCCTCAATGAATATTTTTGTTCTGTATTTACAGTAGAAAATGAAGGAAAGGGACCTCAGTTGAGAAAAAGGATAAATGAGTCATTTATTACACGTGAGTTTACAGAGGAAGAGGTTCTATTTCAACTGTCAAAAGTAAAGACAAATAAGTCAATGGGACCTGATGGAATACACCCAAAGCTATTAAAAGAGCTTAGTGGTGTACTAGCAAAACCATTAACAGATTTATTTAACCAATCATTGTTAACAGGAGTAGTCCCAGAAGATTGGAAGTTAGCGAATGTTGTGCCCATTTACAAGAAAGGTAATAGGGAGGAGTCGGGCAACTATAGGCCAGTAAGCCTTACTTCAGTAGTGGGGAAAGTGATGGAAACCATGTTAAAGGATAGGATTGATTGAACATCTAAAAACACATGGATTTCAAGATCAGAGACAACATGGGTTTACTTCAGGGAGATCATGCCAAACTAATCTTATTGATTTTTTTGATTGGGTAACTAAAATTATAGATCAGGGTGGTGCAGTAGACATTGCTTACCTAGATTTCAGTAAGGCTTTTGACACTGTTGCACATAGAAGGCTTATCAATAAACTGCAATCTTTAAGTTTGGATTCAAATATTGTTGAATGGGTAAGGCAGTGGCTGAGTGACAGGCAACAGAGGGTTGTAGTTAATGGAATATATTCGAAGCTTGGACTTGTCACCAGTGGGATACCTCAGGGATCTATACTTGGACCCATTCTCTTTAATATTTTTATTAGTGATATTGCAGAAGGTCTTGATGGTAAGGTATGTCTTTTGCTGATGATACTAAGATATGTAACAGGGTTGATGTTCCAGGAGGGATAAGCCAAATGACAAATGATTTAGGTAAACTAGAAAAATGGTCAGAATTGTGGCAACTGACATTTAATGTGGATAAGTGCAAGATAATGCATCTTGGACGTAAAAACCCAAGGGCAGAGTACAGAATATTTGATAGAGTCCTAACCTCAACATATGAGGAAAGGGATTTAAGGGTGATTATTTCTGATGACTTAAAGGTAGGCAGACAATGTAATAGAGCAGCAGGAAATGCTAGCAGAATGCTTGGTTGTATATGGAGAGGTATTAGCAGTAGAAAGAGGGAAGTGCTCATGCCATTATACAGAACACTGGTGAGACCTCACTTGGAGTATTGTACACAGTACTGGAGACCGTATCTTCAGAAGGATATTGATACCTTAGAGAGGGTTCAGAGAAGGGCTACTAAACTGGTTCATGGATTGCGGGATAAAACTTACCAGGAAAGGTTAAAGGATCTTAACATGTATAGCTTGGAGGAAAGACGAGACAGGGGGGATATGATAGAAACATTTAAAATATATAAAGGGAATCAACACAGTAAAGGAGGAGACTATATTTAAAAGAAGAAAAACTACCACAACAAGAGGACATAGTCTTAAATTAGAGGGACAAAGGTTTAAAAATAATATCAGGAAGTATTACTTTACTGAGGGGTAGTGGATGCATGGAATAGCCTTCCAGCTGAAGTGGTAGAGGTTAACACAGTAAAAGGAGTTTAAGCATGCGTGGGATAGGCATAAGGCTATCCTAACTATAAGATAAGACTAGGGACTAATGAAAGTATTTAGAAAATTGGGCAGACTAGATGGGCCGAATGGTTCTTATCTGCCATCACATTCTATGTTTCTATGTTTCTATGTATAGCATGTATAGATGGAATGACAGATAAACCAATAGCCAAGCATTTTCTTCAAATTGGACACTCTTTGGCCACTTTAAAATATGTGGCGATTGACATGGTGCCTACACTGAAAGGAGGTGAGGATTAAGCAAGGTTGTTTCTACAAAGAGAGACATTTTGGTTTAAGACCCTCAATACACTTTCTCTGTGTGGATTAAATGAGAATGTATTTTTTTTTTATTGTTTTTAGATACTCACTAAATATTGCAGTTTAAATTTTTTGTTTATTGTTTGTTTAACATGTAGTTGTAATAGGTCAATTATATTTTCTATCTATAAGAATTGAATGTTGTGCATGGTAACATTTAAATTGATATGCCCCTTTTTCTATTTATACTTGATATATTTACACGGATCCTTTCCCATAGCTCTTGGCATATCACTTACATTCACTTTGTTATATAGATAACAGTTAAGTAGATATTTTCTTTCACTGGTGAATCATTATTTGAATTATTACTCGTTATATACTAGGTACTAAGATTTCACATTGTCTGCACCTCTTAGGGATCTGTGCTGGCTTTTTTGGTGTTATCTGACTAGTTCCAGTAGCCATGGTGATTGGTGTGTGAGGATGTAAAGTAAGCAATTTAATTTTTAATTGTTCAATTATTGTATATGTTATATATTGTTGGGATTTTATTGTGGAAAAAGGCCACCAATGGTCCAAAACGTTGACAGCTCAGCAGGGATGATGGAATGACGTATACTCATTTTTAAGTATAGTGAGTGCCCACATCGAAACAGTCTTCAGTACCTCAGAGCTTTCTTGATGTTGCTGGAAAAAAATGGCAAATATTAGACATGTGCACCAGTGAAACTTTTGTTTCATACGAATGAATTCGTACTAAATAAAGATGTAATTTGTTCATTTCGAATTTCGTCCGTAAAACATTTGTTTTTTGGAAGAAATTCGGTAAAAAATAATTTGTTTTCGTCCATTATCACGAAAATAACATTGGGCATGTGTAAAAAAAAAAAAAAAAAAAACACGGAGGAAGCTTGCAGCGCCACTAGCTTCCTCCCTAAATATTAACAATTCCTACATAGGAATAGGAATAGCCCTACAAGACTGTGTTATTGATCTAAATAGCTACTTTTTCATATTGCAACATTGTTATTGTTTTTGCAATAACTATTGGTTACACGTACTCTTACCGTAGCTCTCTATCACTTCTATATAAGATACTGATTTATATCCAGGGACCTTGCTCTCACTTTACTGTGAGAAAATTTTGGTCCCCTGTTCTCCCATGGTGGGAAACCCAAATAACTAAAATGGTGGGACATAGTTTCCCCCACGCGACCCGCGGGTGGGGGCTATTAATATAAACAGGGGAACCTAGTGTCCCCCCCAGGTCCCCACCCATGACCGTCGGGTGAGTACCTTAATTATTCCCTTTATGACCGCGGACGTACAGGGTACGTCAGACAAAAACGGTTATTAACAACCATTGTACCCTGTATGTCTGCAGTGATGTAGAGAGCTGGAAGCGATCCTGATCACTTCCAGCCGCTCTAGAGGGATTTCAGCGATACCTTGATGTTGAGGTATCCTGCAATACCCCCCTCACGGCCATGCACGATCACTTCCGGGTTGCCCCACGTGGCGTCTGGCAATGAGGCAAAGCATCGGAAGCCATCAGGCTGTCCCCCCCTTTTACTACTTAGGGCCCCCACCCGCCGCTCATGGGTGGAGGTTGAAGGGGGCGGGAGACAATAGGTCCCACCCATTAATACTTAGGGCCCCCACCCGCAGATATGAGTGGGGGACTCACGGGGCACGGGTGGGGGCTGGGGAAGGACACTATTTTCTCCCATGTTAATTATTTTAGAAGATGCTCCACCATGGAGGACCAGTGCGAGTGTAGCGAGTAGGGGCAGTCGGTAGATTTTAATCTACCTTATGCTTATAATCGGGGTCATATTGACCGTCATAGAATGACAGGGGGCATTGGGTGAGTTAGGAAGTGGCGTGGAGCACTGGTCCCTGCTGCTTCTATTTTCACATATTACAAGGAGGGAGCCGCGAGCCGGTAGCTCCCTTTTTGTAATAAACTAAATGAACTGAAATGAAAAAATAATGCATTCGGCATTTGCCCTTTCGTTTCGTATATATTTTGTATCTAGGACTTTCGTTTATGTTATAGTAAACGAATATGAAAAAGTCAGAAATTTCGGAACAAAATTATATTCGTCCGATAACAAATGCATATGTCTAGCAAATATTACTTGAAGTGAATTGTGATGTGAGGCTTCTAGATTGTCAGTGATCTCAGATGTCCTACTTGGAATTTGCTGAAGCCACTATTCTATATTAGGGGTTACAGCCTCACGTGCTCCTATCACAACAGGGACTAGTTATGCCTTCCCTTTCCCCATCCTTTCTATTTCCACTTTCAGTTATCTGTATATGTCCACCACCAGCACCACTGCAGTCTACCAATACTTGTCTACCATCACAATGGCAGTTTGGTTGCCCAGTGCTTGCATGTCTGTCTGGATCTGGAAGTCCCACAGCATCTAATCTTTTCATTCTCAACTACCTCATCAGGACTATTGTGTGCAGATATTTTGGTACACAATCCCATCAACTTAGTTGTCCCTTTCAGTGTATGCTGTTCCTGCTACTATTTACATGATTGTTTAGGAAGAACCCCTGCTTCTTATGATCTGGTGCTGGATGCATTTTTCCATGGTGCTAGAATTAGTACCTAAGTGCTGTCACTTGTGTACATACAGTGATGGGAAAAAGTATTTGATCCCATGCTGATTTTGAATGTTTCCCCACGGACAAAGACATGATCAGTCTATAATTTTTTTTTTAATGTCTTAAGTTTTTTATTGATATGTTTTTGTTTGCTTCATATTCAACAGTTAGAGAAGATAACAGAAAGAAAAAAAAGGGGGGGGGGTGGGTACAGAAAATAAAAGGGGAGGGGAAGCGGGTAACATATAGTTTTTTTACACGATTCTTGACATTGCAGGTCAAAGATTGCATTACAGATTCAAAATACAAATTCAAAATACAGAAACAAGGTACTGAATTCAAGGTACAAATTGCACATATGGGAGATAGGATACGAATAGTGCATGTATATTAGCATATAGTTGCGTAGGAGATGGGCAGTGCATGATAGGTCTTGTAACCCTTCGATGAGGTCTGGGTTATGGTGGATTGTTATATTGTTAGTTCCATTCCACAACATCAAGTGCCACCAGTGTCAAACCATTAGGTGGGAGCGTATCTGCCGTATCGAGGATCCACAGTCAGGCCAACCAAACGTGGTTCCGAGGCCTAACCAGAGCGGCCCAACAACACGGCACGACACACTTCCAGATCAAATGCTTTCATGTGGTATTTGAATTATTCACCGTTCATGTGCCCAGGATGTCAACTGCCCCTTCATCTGGCCTGTTTTATAGATAAGACTACTGCCCTCATGAGTAGACAGTTAAGTGAGGTTGTGTAGGTGAGCATGGGGATCTACGATATGGTGCGGGTCCTACCGAGGTCTTAAAGGGGTATTAGAGTTAGTCACTAGCTCTCTGGTTGATCTCTAAACTGGGTCCAGCGTTGCCAGTGCCTGGTAAAGATATGTTCTTTACTTCGAAGGCGACTGGCCATTCGTTCAAAATTGCATGTTGTGTCGAGACGTGTTAGGATTTCTGTTAATTTCGGGCTTTGCTGTTGTTTCCATCTATATGCTATTGCTATTTTGGCTGCAAGTAGGCAATGAGTGAGTATGTGTACTTCATCTTCCCTGGGTGAGTGTGGAAAAATGTGAAGCAGGTAGCATTCTGGGGATTTCGGCATTGTTATTTTCATCTCTTCTAAGAGGAACTGTTCTATTGCGTTCCAGAATGCACTTATTTTTGGGCATGACCAAAATATATGGAGAAGTGTGCCTTTATTGTTAAGGCATCTCCAGCACATGGGGGACGCAGTGGGGTAGATATGCCCTAGGCGCGAAGGTACCATATACCATCTCATTAGTATTTTACAAAACGCTTCTCTGTGAGCCAGGCTATATGTGGATTTCTTCAGCCTACCCAGAGCTTTCCGCCACATCTCTTGGCTAATTTGTGTATTGAGATCCTTTTCCCATGCGCTCATATAGGAGGGGATTTCCTTATCTACTGTGATCATGAGTGATGTGTAACATAAGGATAGTGCTTTTATGTTCTTCAGTTTTCCTTGGCACTTAAGGAGAAATCGTGGTGGCGGGAGCTGTCTGCCTCTATGTAGTTTGTGTTCGTGTAGGATGTTTTTAATGCGTAGGTATGTAAATAGTTCCCTAGGCGGGAGGCTGAACGTTTGTTGAAGTGTTGGGAAGGATGTTACTCCCGCAACGTCGATCAGGGAGCTCACATGGAGAATGCCCTGTCGAACCCAAGTATCGAGGCAAAGATCCTGTGTGTGGAGTGTTAGTGAGTGTAAAGGTGCGGCGAGTAGGAGGTCTCTACCTAATTCCATTTTTAAGATCGACTGTCTCCATATACGGAGCAGTTGTTTCGTTGGAGGTAGGGTATTAGTGTCCCGTACCTGCCGGTCCGCGCATGCCCAAAGGGCATCCACTACCGTTCCTTGTGCCATGCAGGCATTTTCTAGTGCCAGCCATATGGGTGAAGCCCTACCCTCCATGACCGTGAGGCCCTATGCCAGTATTGATGCTTTGTAGTAAAGCTGGACATTGGGTACGCTAAGGCCTCCTTCCGAGAGGGGTCTCCAGATCAGTTTATTTGAGAGTCTGGGAGGTTTTCTTTTCCAGATATATGTGTTTATGATCGTTTGGAATCTTTTCACTATCGCGTTTGGGATCTCTACCGGCAGTGTGCGGAAGAGGTATAAGATGTGTGGCAAGATCATCATCTTAACCGTATTGATGCGCCCCAGCCATGAGAGTCCTTTATCGTCCCATTGTGTGAGTTGGAGGTCTAGTTTTTGATCAGTCTATAATTTTAATGGTAGGTGTATTATAACAGTGAGAGACAGAAAAAAAATCTATAAAAATGCATGTCAAAAAAAGTTATAAATTGACTTGCATATTAATGAGTGAAATAAGTATTTGACCCCTTAGACTTAGTATTTGGTGGCAAAACCCTTGTTGGCAATCACAGAGGTCAGACGTTTCTTATATTTGGCCACCATGTTTGCACACATCTCAGGAGGGATTTTGTCCCACTCCTCTTTGCAGATCCTCTCCAAGTTAAGGTTTTGAGGCTGACGTTTGGCAACTCGAACCTTCAGCTCCCTCCACAGATTTTCTTTTGGATTAAGCTTTGGAGACTGGCTAGGCAACTCCAGGACCTTAATGTGCTTCTTCTTGAGCCACTGATTTGTTCCCTTGGCTGTGTGTTTTGGGTCACTGTCATGCTGGAACACTCATCCATGATCTATTTTCAATGCCCTGGCTGAGGGAAGGAGGTTCTCACCCAAGATTTGATGATACATGGCCCCGTCCATCGTCCCTTTGATGCAGTGCAGTTGTCCTGTCCCCTTAGCAGAAAAACATTCCCAAAGCATAATGTTTCCACCTACATGTTTGATGGTGGGGATGGTGTTCTTGGGGTCATAGGCAGCATTACTCCTCCTCCAAACACTCCAAGTTGAGTTGATGCCAAAGAGCTCGATTTTGGTCTCATTTGACCACAACACTTTCACCCAGTTCTCCTCTGAATCAAATACTTATTCACTCATTGACATGCAAATCAATTTATAACTTTTTTGACATGCGATTTAAAGGTTGTTTTTTTTTGTGTTATTCTCTCTCCTATTGTTAAAATACACCTAACATTAAAATTATAGACTGATCATTTCTTTGTCAGTGTTCAAATGTTCAAAATCAGCAGGGGATCAAATACTTTTTTCCCCTCACTGTATCATCAAATTTTAGTTAGGCTGTTTTGGAGTAAACTTGTTTACCCATATGCTAGTTATGCTAACTGAAATGTATAGGTTATGTTGAGTGCCTGCATAGTAAATGTAAGTGCACTGTAGAATTATGGTGCCAGGAGTTTCCTGCTGCCAGTCTTGTCTCCTGGACTCTAACCTTTCAAATGTTTTGTTACTTACATGAAACCTCCAGGTTTCCATGGCCGAGTCCCTCTTCACAGATGTTGCTAGAGTGGAGCTTCCCCTACCACATAGTTATATCACTTTTGTCCAGCTTTGGATGATATTCATTGATTGAGGAATGTTTGCTGCCACTTTGCCAATCAGTACAAAGCAGACATAATTAAATTGCTGATATGATAGTCGTCCACAAGCACTTGAGGAACCCAGGTGAGCATCAAACCATTTGAAAAAGGTGTTTCTCTTAAAAATCCTATTTGCTCTACTAATTATGGTGTTTAGAGTGCCCTTTTAAACTTCCACCTACCTCTTGATAGATCCACTAGTTAAAATTAAAAGTTAGTCTTTACTTATTTTGTATTCCAAATAAAAATAGATATTTCTTAGTAATAAGTAATATGTTACAGGCATATGGACAGCACATAGTATATATATATATATAGATATACAGAGTACATAAAAATATATAACTTGTACTGTGTGGAACTGAAAGACGCACAGGTCTGTTCCTTAGTTCAATGGGGAGAATTAGACCTGAAAAGGCCTTCTGAGCTGTTTTTCATACTATGGCCTGTACACATGAATTATGGTGACTTGAACTTGTCAATTGGTTGACACTGTAAAAAAATGACGTGTGATCCAGTAGTAGAATTTCATAGTGAAAATGTATACACACACTATACCAACACACATTTGAATCACCTTAGATTCCCTTGCTCTTCATCTTTTCTGTGTGGAAATATATTTTTGTATTCTTTGTAAAATGTTTGTTTTTGGATGTAACTCAAAAAGTATTCAAAAACATGTTATAAGATACCTGACGTGATAAAACCAAGTAATGCACCGTTTACTAAATGTAATTATATACACACAAAAAAATGTTGATTGATATACCTACATTTGCATATATATTTTTTTTGGTTACTGCTCATTTTTTTTTTTTTTTTATAATTCTTTATTTTTGGTGCGCATCGAATTATACAGAAGCTCGCCTTGTCACAACAACAAGGATGGGCACATTCGTGATAGTACTTTATAACATTTAACATACAGTACATGAGGTTTGCAAGAAACTAGTACAACATTACGGACATTACACACATTTTTGTAAATGTAGTAGGGTTGTAGCCCCGGTTGAGGAGTCGGTACATAGTAGCGTATTTAGATTGTGTGATGGTAATCCTCTACCAGGTCGATTTGAGGCAGTATGTGTGGGCTAGTTAGAGTGAGTGGATGCAGGGTTTTAACATACTGGGTGTTTGTTAATAACGAGTGAGTGACGTGAGGGTGGTTGTAGAGTGTTGGTTTGTAGCTGCGTGGCTCATGAGGGTTGGGTGTGAGGTATTCGTTGGGTAGCCGGAGTAGTGGAGTAGGTAGTGTCAGGCGGGCTATTTGGTTCCCAAAAGAGGTACATGCCCCTAACCAGGGGGGCGTCGGGGGGGTTGTACACCTCTGGTGGGTGTGCCTAGTGTGTATGTACCTTCGAGACAGGGCTTAAGCTGCTCCCAGTAGGGCCTGGCCATGGAAGGTATGAGTACCAAAAGGGTAACATGTTAGTATTGTGGAACAAAGAACTAAAGCGGAAAGTACAGATATATAACATAGATGAACTGTTGCAGATTGCTTCCACACGTGGGGCGGTGTCTTCTCCCTTATCAGTCAGGTGGCTGGTGTGGGTCTTGGCGTGCTTCTTGGCACAAATGGTACTGTTGCTTCTGGGTCCCAGGCTTGGGTAAGAGGTGTAGTAGAGGTGGTCGGTGTGACTTCTGGAAGGCCCAGAGCCTGGAGCAGCGCTCCTGCTTCCGATTCCGCTGAGAGCTTGTGAACAGTTCCATTATGGGATACAAGAAGGGATCTCGGTGTCCCCCATCTGTATGCTACTCCCGCTGAGCGTAGGTGGCTAGTGAGGGGTGCCAACGATTTACGCCATTGTAGCGTGGCCTTGGTGAGATCCTGGAAGAATGTTAGATGCGAGTTTTCGAATGACATTGGGGTCTTGCCCTTCACTGCTGTCATGATGTAGCTTTTGTCTTGGGGTGACAAGCACTGAATAATTACATCACCCGTGATTGGGGTTGAGGTCTTGGTGATGGTAGGTAGGCGGTACAGTCCAGCCATGGTGAACTTTTTGGCTAGGGCCGCAGGTAATAGCGTGGCAATAAGCCTCCTCATGTAGTGGGGTAATTCCTCCGTTGTTATCGTGGGGGGTACCCCTCTGACTTTAACATTGTTGCGGCGGTGTCTGTCTTCCTGCGCGCTTAGTTGTAGCGCCATGTTGTGCTGTGCAGTTTGGAATTGGTGCATTGTGCTTTGCATTTCTGTTAGTTCACCGCGTATTTTTCCCATGTCCCCTTCAGCAGCAGTCGTCCTCTCACTGATCTGTCTCATGCTTGATTTTAGGGTAGCCATGTCTGCAGTGAGGAGCCTCTGTATTTCTAGCAGTGTATTCTGCATGTTATGGAGGTCCTGCTTAGTGGCAGGGGCTGTCCCCCCAGGGATGTCTGTGGAGATAGTCTGTGCTTCCCCTTGTGTTCCTGGCGTCGGGTTGGGGGTCAGATTTGGCACATCTGGGGTTGTTGGGAGGTGTGGGCCTTCAGGGCCGTCTGTGGTCGCCATTTTGGTCGGTACTTGCCTCATGAAGGTGCCGATGTCCCGCTGCTCCGTGTTGTTGCCAGGCTGTGGCTTCTGGGATCTGCGTCCCATTGCTGGAGGTTGGTGTGCGTGTGCAGGGATGCGGCAGTCAGGCGTCTCAGCGGCACTGTACAGGCTCCGATTGTTGAGGAGCCCCTCGAGGTAAGCGGGCGCCTGTGGGAAGTAGGCCCCAGGCTTGCGTTTTGGCTTCCCCTGTTGTGGGGAGTATCGGAACGGCATCAATGGGTGCTGCGGATGATCCCCAGTACGTTCTTGCAGGTATTGGAGCGGGATGGGTCTGATAAGCAGAGGGATTGTGCTGGATTTCGCTGCTTTGTCGGGAGCTACCAGAAATGGCGTCTCTCCTGTCTCGCGGTTAGGCTCCGCCCCCCCATTTTTTTTTTTTTAATGTTATTTTATAATTTATATAGTGAATTTAATTACTTCTGATAGAATGAAAGATGTTATAGTTCTCTTTGGCCTTTTTTTTTTTTTTATCACATAAAGAAAATCCCTTTCTTGCATATTTGACTGCTTTTCATGTGTTCCTCCTGGCAGCTTTCCTGCGCCTGGCCACCTTCACTCTGTCGCATCCCCTGCTATGCTCCCGCCCACTTGTCCCCACATACAAGGCAAGGAAATGCGGGAGTGGGAAATTGAAGCGCCCCGCTGATGCGTCAATGGGAGTCCTGGCTGAGCAGGCTGAAGTGGATGCCACCGGACCAGTGTTACACCGGGTGCTAGTCAGCAGCCATGTAAGTGCTCCCTAGTGTCCGGTAACATTGGCGGCAACCAAACGAGCAGTATAATTATTCTAACACGGAGGGGCGGCCTCTGTGTTTGAGCAATAAAAGATCTAGGGCCGGCGCCCCCCTTTAAGCAGTGCCCTAGGCGGCCACCTAGTTGGCTTATAGGAAGCACTGTAACAGTCACCAGGGGACTTATGTAACAGTTTAACAGGAGTTGGAGCCCAGTTGCAGGAGATGGCACAGGGAGGAGGCAAAAACCAGAAGCGCAGTACAGATTAAGGGAAAAGGCAGGGCCAGACGAGAAGCAGAAGTTAGGGCTGGCAGCGGAGTAACATAGTTGGTAAAGCAGGCAGAGTCCAGGAAATCAGTCAGTAGCGAAGCAAAGATCCAGCAGGAAACCCCAAACAGGCCAGATACTACATTTCAGGCACGACTGGCTTTTACAGCCTGCTGATTAGATGCAGCTGACCCTAATTGGAAAAGGGCTGCAGGTGGGTCAGCACTGCTTAATCCAGGCAAGGGGAAGCAGAATAATGCTGGACAGCACAGCAGAGAACCTGACTAGGATGCTGGAAATGTGAGTTCAAACCCAGCCAGGTCTCTCAAAGGGGTGGTCATGTCTGCAGGGCTTGTGCTGTGCTGTGACAAGCACCGGCCCTGATTTAACTAATCAATTAATTTGTGAGTCTATCCAGTAGTCAATGATATGTAGTGATTTGAGAACCTGCTGGATAAATTTAGGCCAAACAACTTAACTCACTGTTTAGTGAACAGATTTGAGAATGCTAAAAATCTAAATGCACGCTGTCAATATCTTATACGCAGATATACATGGATCCAGAGCTATAATATTTCTATACCAACTATTTTATATTCCATAGTGTGCTCTTGAATAAATCAAATCAGGGAAACTGGTTTTATGTAATAAAATGGGTCAACATATATTGAACAAAGTATATGGGCAGGATTTCACTTACAGTGATTCAGATTTGATTTAATGCAAAACATTTCACATTTCAGCATTTTCATATTCAGTTTCCATTTAAATATTCCTTTATTATGTTCAGTAAAAGGGGGTTCCTGAAGTGAAAAGCAGTGACTTTAAATAGATTACATTGTGATTCATGTTACGTTATCCCAGTTCTCCTACTCTACATACCAGAGGGGAAGAAAAAAAAAAAAAAAAAAGAATACACGGAATTGCTATCTCTTCATCTGCATTTTCTCAATAATGTTTTAGAGATGTGATGTTTGCTAATGTATCATTCATTAACCATCAGCCACTATCAAAAACATAATCTATCTCGCAAAGTGGACATTATTATGGCATTAAATCATTCAACAATATACCTGAACAGCTCCACATGATGAGGTTGGCTTGACTGCGCTGAGCCGCCTCAGGGGAAACTCTTCAACAGTAATAAGATACGAGGTCTGTCTGTGATGAATATGATATTACTCGTGTCACTGGCTGCGGACCGCACTTTAGAATATTTCCTCCTACAGTTTTTTATTTCACATTGCAAGGGAACTCAGGCAAAGCGTTATTAACCCAGTAAATGAAGCTCTAAAGATCATAGAGTGTGTCCATTAGCAAGTAAAAAAAAAACATGGCTAATCCAATTTCTTATGGAGAGATTCTGTTGTATTGTGTTTTTACAACATCTACAACCGGCAGCCCCTCTGGTGGGGATAAAGGTAGATACTTCTTCGCATTCCATGACTTTCAGACAGAGATAAATGCAACATTTTGTTCCTCCCCATTGTATTTTTATTCTCACATCATGACCTCTTCAGAGGTGATTAAAATAATGTCTCTGACTGGCAGGAGAAATCAGCCAGAATATAACATAAGCTTTAATCATTTAATATTTATAAGAAAACCTGCTCCTGATAATATGGGTCAAGATGCTAATGTAGGAAATATACAGACGATATGGTAAAAACCTCATATGCTTAGCCCTGGCACAGTAATGATCCCTGTCACAATGCCCCCGTTTCACTGAGTATACTGATGGCTTTAATTGTGATTTCTGAATGGTCAGGTGCTTTGTTTATGAAAATAATATTTCACATGCAAATTTTATACTGCATAAAGAGTTTTTTTTCGAAAAGAATATTAAAAATTTACCCACTGCTCTGAAGAAATAATGTTTATCCTAGTGGATTTTACAATTTAAAAAGAAAAAAATTAATAAAAAAGCAGCACCAAATTATTTAGTCCTGTTAGAAGAATACCAAATAAAATATAGTCAAGAAAACAAATGTGTATAGAAAGAATAGAAAGTCTGGCTGGGAAAATTCTATGAAGATGTTATGAATCCAAAGATAAACGCACTTACAAAAGGAGATATGGGAGCAGTCATTAAACAAAAAGATACAAAAATGTGAGCAATGAGCCCAGAGGGATGAAGGCCCTGACCTGCATGCAGGGTTTAAAGATAAATAAGGACATTGTTTTGCATTGTCCTCTAAATGTGTCTGTGATATATATTTCTATTATTTTTCAACAGAAAAAGGGGAGTACTGACTGATCGTGGTTTAGATTGCACAACTTTACCCTGCTACCTAGAGATGTATGGAAACATTTTGGGCAACCCGGCAGACTATTTTATCTTGTAATTTATCATTTTCACGCAGTTTATAAATGTAAAATGTACAGGTTGTAAATTTGATAGAGGTAAATGGAAAAAAGGACCATAAAGTAGAGCTGACCCAGATTATACAAACACATACATTTAAACCCTGTGCTCAAACTCCCACTACCGCTGGGCAGCAGCAATGGTGACTGTATTCATCAATCCCAATATATAGTACAAAAAAAAAAAGGTTACCGGCTCACTATTCCAAATCCCTTCACATATTTAAATAACTGCAGGTTATTATCCATGTGTGCCCTTAACGTGGTAGGTGGGCATACACTTAATGACCATTGGAGTGATACTAAAACATTCTAGTTATTTCAATTTTAAAAGAGATTTGGGATAGTACTCATGTAGCTTCTTTTATTTTTTTATAACCCAGATTATCTCTAGAGATGAGGATGACGGAGACTTTGTTATAGCGTGACAGGTACTCATTGTATAGGTTATTTAATAGTACAATAAAGGATTAAAGGGATCATATTCAAATACAGACCACATTAAAGCTTTTCTATTATGAGGTTGTTTTCTAGAAGAGAGTGAAATGCACGGAGAAGGTTAGGATTGCGTACAACAACTTGCTACAGTTAATCTGACTGCAATAAGAATGTGGGTGACTAACAGTCAGGATAAGCAATCAGGCAAATACCTGCTTACTACTGAACACCATTTGTTGTTTTGGGGTTTTGTTTGGGAAGGACATGTGTTGACAATAGAACCAGTTATGATCTTCTGTTGGAACAATATCTCCCACAGTTATTTGCCAGTTTATATGGTGATAAATACATTCTATAGAATTGTTTCCTTGTATACTAAGTAACAATTGTATTTTCAAGAAATTCAGAAATCGTGGCATGTTCACCAAGAAATTAAGAAATCGTGGCATGGATTTGCGTAGGATCCCAAAACGTCAAAGCAGCTGATACAAAACTGCTTCAACTCATTTAAGTGGTCATAGCAGTAAACCTTTTTTATTAAACATTAGTCCCCACAGCCCATTCTTCAAAAAGGAGACAGTCACTCTTCAGTGATTATAGCTCATTCCCCAAAAACTAGACGACACATAGTGTAGGATAGAACAACAACTCTGCCTTGAAAACAGCACATCTATTTTTACCCCCACAGCCTCATTTACATATAATACAGTTATAGTGGTTCACAAAGTTCCCCATCAGTTTCTCCACTGTAACCCCCCCAAACAGCACAGTGAGCCCAAGTCAACCAATAGCAATATGGACTTTGGATAGTAGCCAATTACACTACCAAGCTTAATTACATTGGTGTGAATGCAGCACTGTGTCCACAAGGAATGGTGGGTGCAGACAACAAGGACTGGGGACCACATGGAAGATTTAAGGAAATAG
The DNA here is from genome assembly GCA_933207985.1 of Pelobates cultripes. NCBI lineage: Eukaryota > Metazoa > Chordata > Amphibia > Anura > Pelobatidae > Pelobates > Pelobates cultripes. The sequence continues at coordinate 195,438,276 of OW240915.1, forward strand.
CATTTCAGTCCTGTTGAACTGGTCTAGACTTGTCCCTGGAACAATGGGACAACAGGACAACATCCTGCTGGGAAAATAATAAGACAGGATAAAGGGAAGGGAAATAACTAACAAAAAACAAATACATTATACACTGGGCACAGGGTGACTAAAACAAAAGAGTAATCTGTGGACCTACATAAAATGTCCGTCTTCTGTCCCCAGTGATGATGAAAATAGCATTCTTAAATGGATTCTATAGTGCCAGGAAAACAAAGCCATTTTCCTGGCCCTATGGAATCCTACAGTGCCCCCCTCCCTCACGCTCCCCCTCCCATGGAGCTAAAGGGGTTAAAACCCATTAAGTCACTTACTTGAACCCAACACCAATGTCCCTTGGTGCTAGGTCAGGCTTCATCCATGCTCCTCCCCCACTGACATCAGCCAGCGTGGGAGACCTAATACGCATGCGTGGCAATGGCAGCGCTCACATTAGGATTTACCCATAGGAAAGCATTATTCAATTCTTTCCTGTAGGGAAAAAATCTGATGCTGGAGGTCTTCATGCAGAGGTTGCCTACTGTGTACCTTTAATAGAGCCATCATTCTTATGTGTCAGAAAACTAGAAATTATCAGGCACGTTATTTGTGGAATTACATGATTTGGGGTCTTATAGACCTCAAATATTATCATTAAAAATGTAGTCCTGGTGGAAAGTCATTGCAGTTATAGAATTTTAAAAATATGCGAGTAAAAAAAAAAAATGAAAGAGATGCTTTACAAGGTCCTGCTACCTCTTCTAATACACTGTAAGCAATATCAGGCAGAGTCCTCCGAGACCAGGAAGTGGATCCACCAATCAAGAGCCTCTCATTATGATCCACTGTTTTTTCTCTCCTTGGCTATTGTCATGTAAGTTGGAATATATATAAAATATCATCACATATATTATTGTAATCAGCCCTGCATATTTTCCATTTGAGGTTGTTGAATATAACACTAGTTCTTTATACTGTAATTAATTATTGACAATTTAGTTTGCTATAAAAAACATATAAATTTGTTTTATTCATTGGAATTTTTAAGCATATGAATTTTTGACTCTGATGCCTCATTGTAATGGAGTTTATTGCCAAATGTAGTAGAACACTTTGCAAAGTGACAGACATAAATCTCTCCTACCTCTAGTAGACAGTAGAGGAGCTTCCCCAAGGAGAGAGGCCATGGCGGAAGGGCTCATTGTATATAGCTGGATGCAAATTTGTGCAGAAATAGATGGGTTCCATGCTGTGTTTAATATCATTTAGGATTGTGAACCAACGCAATTCTTGTATGCAGCACAATAAATTATTCTGATGTGAGATATATTTTTCTTATCCTTAATTCTGAAAATTATATGCTTTCATCTATAATTACACATTTAATTTTTTTCAAAAGAAAAAAACAACAATTTATATTGCTCCATATAGAAAATAAATTGCCACATTGATATTTTGCATTTAAAAGGGAGGATTTTTTTTTTCTAGATAGGGATTTTGTGTCGTGTGCAAGTATGGAATATTTGATGCTTACATCTAAACCAGTGGATTCCAAACATTCAACTTTTAACCATACCAACATTTTAAACAAGTCCTCTGTAAAATAATTATCAGCTTTTATACATGCAATACATAAAAATGAAGGTCCTGGAGCAAGGATTCTTGGTTTCTTATTAAAAAACAGATCTACGTGTCACTGGGTGCTCGGCTGTGTGCAAATAAATATCCATACAGCTAAGTCCTCTCGAAGCTGCTAAGTTTGTCCCCATATTTGCTTCTTTTTAAGCTCTTCTCTACTGATTTTTTATATAAACTGAAAATAATCCATTTGAAACACAAAATATGTAGACAGTCCTATAACACAAGACAAAACATTAAATGTGTTAAAATAATGCAGCTCTCACTTTACCGAAAATGTGCATTTAAAAGAGCAACACAACCACTATAGTTCATTGTATCGGTATTTGAGTGAACTTTCACATTAGGTTCTCCATCATTGGACTGCAATTATTGACTTCGAGCAATGGGGATTGGTGAGCCCAAGACTGTCACCCTATCATTGTCCCTCAAATATAATAATTACATTTGAAATACTAATTGCTAATAATGCATTTTAATCAATTTAGCAGTCTAGTTGATTTTAGTATAAAAAGATACTGAGATGGTAAACATGGCATTTTCCATTGCATAATACATCTTTGTAGCTCATGTAGAACACTACACATGTTGTCAAGTTAAAGTTCTTCAATAAAAGTCTTGAAGCATTTAATTAAACTTTGGTATAACTGTAAAATACAATGATGAAGGATGGCTAAGTGTCATGATTTGACATTTTCTTATTAAAATTGAAAACTGCGAGTTTCATTTTAAAGGAACATATGGCCACTTTAATATTAAAAAGGAAAACTCTACTTAATGACTATATATCGCGGCTTGATCACAAACAAAAATGGAAGAAATGTCTATAATTCCGACCTATGTACAGCTCTGTCTTTGAGTTTTAATTTTATTTCACAGTTTGTGCTATTCTATCAAAAGGTTATCTATAATACATTTGGCCCTAATAATACAAAAGAGCAGTGGTATTCAAAAGACATTTATTCATTATTAATACAGGTATAATAAAGAATCATTTATGAGGATTTAGATGAGACTTTTATCATCAGAAGCTTAAAAGGGAAATTTATTTTTGCTTCAGGACAAAGACAAGAAGTCAGTTAATGTAAAATAGAAAGTCAACATAAAACTGCATAAAAAAAATCTTTCTTCATTGTAAGCTTTATATTTTATTATAACAAACAGTAAAACAGCATATAGTTAAAAAGAGGCTTCGCTGACTGTAATCCCACCAGCTGGTCAGACGTACAACAACTAGCAAGCCCCCACAACTCACTGGGATTCAATACTAAATTACTAAATTATTATTATTATTATTATATAGCACCAACATGTTGTTACAATTACATTACAATTTTACAATTTTATATAGGGAGATATAAAACAGCTGGTTGTCGACAGAAACAAGAGTTTATACTCAAACAACTTTATGAATACCAAAACAGCAAAATGATATATCCATATATATATATTATCCTGTTGTTACTTTTCTATAGTGATTTCGTAGCTAAGGATGAATGGATTAGGTTGTAGTCATGGTTCTAATTTTATTTCTGATATTCATTGTTAGATAATTTAAGCTGTGAAAAGCTTAAAGATTTGTTGGTAAAATTTAAAACATTATCTTTTTTTTTTCCATTTTATCGCTCAAATTTTTTTTCTCAAATGTAAAATATATACTATATTAAATATACCAATGGAATAATATAGATTACATTTTCTGGGTATGCGATAATGATATATAGGTAGAATTTATTGCATATTGTACTGTATGCGTTAAGGAAAAAAAAACTTTTGATTTAGTTAGGGGTGATAAAATAATACAGCAAAGGAAGAGCTTAGAAACACAATTTAGATTCCAATGTACCTTTTTCCTAAAAAATGTTTCTGCATACAGCAGTTTTATGAAAATATAAGTCTTTAGAAGTACATATTTTACACAGGTTTACTTGTTAATTTAATGCTAATTTAGTTGACACTAGTGAATTGAGCCATATGAGCTAAGGGACACTGAAGGCACTTTAACAACTTCATTTTATGAAAGTTGTTATAGTGCCTCCAAAACCCTTTAGCACAGCTTCAAGCCAAGCCTTCTGGGTATGAGAGCTAAGAATCTTACTTCCTGACTCACATACCGTGACGTCAAGTGCACATACAAAGTGCTGTCACAGTCAGCCATGGAGAATCATGGTACTCAGTGATTCTCTATGACAGAATCTCTGGCATATCGTGATGTGCTCCTCACATAGGCCCAATTTCCCCAATACTTCTCTATGAGGAGCATAGGATTGGCACGCCTCCAAGATGACGCAACCCGAATTAAAGTTTGTGACATCAGCGATGGAGATTCCACACTAGAGAAAAGGTAAGAAAATTTTTATTTTCATTTAATTCATTTTCTTTACATTTTTTTACACGGGGGTCATAATTGATAAGGGGTATCATAGAAGTAGCCTTAGGAATACAGATATTTATTCCTAACACTACAGTGTTCCTTTTACGAACAGGCCTTATTTATGACATTTATTTCATTTGAACTTCTCTTGAAAAGATCATATTTTGCTGCTTTCATGTGAATTTGTAAAAAAAAAAAAAGCTGCAACATAGAAATCAACTTCAGAGATAACTTTGTGAAGTTTATTTATCTAAATTGTAGTGAATTGAAATCCAAATTGTAAACTTTAGGCTATCATAAAGATGTATCTAAATGTATGTTCAACATTTTTCAAGTCAATGCTTTTTGCAATTCAGTTTTCAATGTACTGTTACTGTCTAGTAAAATAATAAAACCCAGTAGTACTGTATAAAGAATTTTTTTCTTAAAGGAACACTCTTGGCACCATAACAACTTAATCAAAATTAAGTTGTTATGGTGCCAGGGGGTCCCTGGCTCTGGTTCACCTCAAAGGGTTAAAACATTCTAGAATGGTTTGACTCCAAAGTCTATGTTCCAGCACCAAATCCCCCTGCCTCTCTGTCCTTCCGTTTTATAAAAATCTCTTTTTTAGAATCGTCCAGCAGCATTGCTGATTGGCTGAGAGTTGTCAGCTGATGCTGTCAGCCAATCAGTGAATCACCATTCATAAAACCGGTTTGGAAAAAGCCACCATTTTGTTGTCCAATGTCTATGACGTCAGCATTTTGCCCTTTTGTGGGTTTCTTTTGACTGATGGATTGTGGTTGATCACCATGGCAACTGAAATGGAACTTTGCTTCGGCTCCACCCATTGCCAATCAATACACTAACCATGGGTAAAAGTAGTACCTATGTTTTCTCATGTATATCTAAAAAAATAATAACTTGTATTTAAAACAAAATAAAACAAGAGGAGATAGAGAGTTTAAAAAATAATTCATTTAAAAACTAAATCTGCAAAGTCAGAGAGCCGCTTTAATTTAAGAAATGGAAACTTTAAGTATTTCTTCACTTTCCTGAGAATTGTGCAGTATTAAAAAGGGAGTTGCAAATTTTAGTCCAAAACAGAATAGCAATAGCTGTGCTGGAAAATTTAATTTTGTTCTAAAATCTGGAATTCCCTTATCAAATCTATACATTTCCCAGTTTAGAGATTAAACTCTGTTATGCTACATACATTAATACATTTTCATGACAATCTCCAAATTAGTGATCTTCATGCCGAGAGATAAACAAGCAGGTTTGAAGCACATTCGTTTTTTAAAGAGAAAAACGTGTTAAAATTAACTTTTTGCTACAGTTGGATTTTTTTGGTGCATTTATTTATTTGTTTGTGGAAATACCTAACAAAATACCATTTATTTCTTTTTTGATGTTACTTGTTTGTTTGATGCTGAGAGCAAAGTATCTCCTCCTGCTTGCTTTGGGGATTGTGTTTCGGATTTGTGGCTGTAAATAATATATTGCTGAAGAGTAATAAGCGGTACGCATTATAATGGAATTCGTCATATATTACATCTCTGGCTGGCATTAGTCTCCATTTTCTTCATCAAAGTAATATGCCAATGTTAGTTTGAATAATGTGTTGTGTGTCAGCCATCATCATTTCACCCAGTGTCCCTACCAGCAATATGTTAATATACATCACAAGGTAATTGCTAGTCCTCACTGTACACCATTCTACTAGGGAGCATGCAACAATCTCATTAAAATGATCACTCCAGTAACATCTGCAGTCACTGCTGTATGCTGATTAGGACACCTATGAGCCAGCAATGACAACCTTCAGCTGCACAGCTCCAGGAGGGCATCACAAAGACAGAAAGCAGCTGGAAAGATTAACAACAGTGGCAGAGATTAACGACTGAATCGACTAGAGCTGGGGTCACACTGAAGATCAAACATAATGTAGTGTAACATTTATGCCAAGGTCTTTCCCATCCCGGACCTGTTAACAATTCATGAGTGAAATCAAAAGGGTAAGGATTGATAGGACATGAAAGAAGGGGCAAAATGGAATTAGAAGATAAAGCCACATCTGTAAAACCACATGAAGGGTTCCTCTGGTACGTTACAGTCTAAATCAGCCTTAAGCCCTATATTTATTAGTTTTATGTAACATAATAAACTCCCTGTCTTACGGAGAGAGAATTCTACCTCCATAATAAATTTACTCCAGATAAAAAAAAAAATATATATATATATATATATATATGTCGGTCTGTCTATCTGTATATATCTGTCTTACAGTAGCACCGAACATCTTCAGAGTGCCAGAGGGGTCGAAGAAGCACAGTTTTGCAAAACATGTTATAACTTGTAGCACATTTACCTGTTTAACACGTGCACGTGTATTTAAGAGAACCTTACAGCATGTATTATTGAATAGGATACTCATTGAGTGTTTTCGAATATATTATAAATATATTGCAGTCGCTAATTTCTATACTAAATAAGATTTTCAAACGTATGTCTGAAATTTTCCTCTTCGCTGTTCCGTGAAGGCATGGGGTTAACATGAAAATCAATATGTGCATATGGGTCAACTCACTAAAATTTGGTTAAAAAAAAAGTTGGAGAAATCTGAATATTTGCATTGCGTGCAATTATGTAAATAAATTATGTGAATAAAAAACAAATTGGTGAAAATGTTGATATGGTATCATGTTAAAAAATACACTCAATTTACCAACTTTATATGTTTGTCTGACCGTTTGTCTGCCTGTCCATCAATTCCTCTCTAGATTTATGGGTTTTATTTGCTTGGAACGTCGTGGTTCAGTATTGAAGAACATTTGCACTATAAACTAGACGTCCTGAGTAATTTGTATGCTATTGTGCCTCAATAATCCTAAATATGGGTTTTTTTCATTCTAACATATCCAGCAAGCTTCAAAAACTGTCAGAAGAAATACTAAGAAAATTAATTAAATGATATTTCATCAATTTTTCTCATAATTATAATCATATAGCAGGCAGTTATATCAGTGCTAGAAAATCTATAATCTGACTTGAGCAGGAATTGTAGCATAATGATAACATAATTATAATGCATGTGGATAAGTATGGGGCTCTCATTGTTAAGAATTGAACAGATTATATCCAGAAGGCATGTATCAGGTGAGAAAATCATCTCTCCAGTTAAAGACTTAGACATTGAAATAATTCCATGAGGAATGCAAATTCATTTTTGAATAAGGAAATAGAACATAGCATATGGTAAGTACTAGAATGTGGGCGTTTCATACATTTTTGCTGCCTTTTAAATTTAACCCCTTCCCATCTGCATTATAGAATTATTGTATCTCGCTTGACTTGATGTACCATACCATTAGAAATATTGGACAAGTCTCTACCATTTGAGGCCAAAATTAGTGACCCTACGTCAAACAAATTGGTGTGTTGAGGTAAACGTTGCAAGTGTTGCATCTGGCCACAACAGAGGCAGAGACCGGTTTAAAGGGATGAACATTTGGGATCAAATATTGATTTTGAGGAGCTTGATAAAGAGAAGAAGTTGTCTGAGGCTGGTGCTAACCCAGGCAAGGAGGATTGTGTAACCACTAAGGAAATAACATTGGGGCACAGCATATAACAAAACCTTTGAGGACACAAACCTAGAGAAAAAACATAGGCAGGGAGCCAGCAGCACAGCCAGCAGAAGTAGGAGAAGCAATGAGACGGCCCAAGGAAACTCTCCCAACCCAGCAGGACAGCGGAGGTGCCAGAAGCAGGGACACAGGGAGCCAGAATCACAGCCAGCAGCCAAGGGGCAAGGGAGGAGAAGCAATTGAAGAGCCAGGGCCCACAACCATGTGGTTGCATGCCCAAATGTGAACAAGATGGCTGCAGCAGCACTTGCATAAAAGTAGCATCTAAATGGCACTAAGTGCAGGAGAGCAATCGCAGGCCAGATGTCCAGAAACAGAGATCGTAATGAGGTAGCAGTGCAGGAAGACAGGAGGCCAAGAGGAAGGGGAGAAAGGCAGCAAGGTCGCAGATTCGCAAAAGACCCATGGAGGCAATCAGCAAGAGGACTTACCTGGAGGCAGCAGCAAAGAAAAATGAAATGGGAGACTCCTGTAAGGGGTTTTACATACCCACCTCTGTCCTGATAGTGTTTTTACTGTTTTATGTTAACTGTTTCTTTGCTGATGGAGGTGTCAGTAAAGAAGGATTAAGTTTCCCCCTGGAAGGATAAGGAAGGGGGAGCATGACTGCTGCCCAAGATTGGGGGCTGGGTTAAAATGGATACATTTGTGGTTCTTAAGGAAAGGGAGAGGGAGGGGACTTACCAGTCAGCAGGTTCATTGAGGGATCTTGGCTGTTTTCTTACCTGACTGGCCCTGTAATTCAAGACAAACAGTTAGAATTAAAAAAAAAAAAAAAAAAATTCTTTTTTTGATTATCACCTAAACAGCGCATTCTACTGATACTGACGGTCCACTTGCAGCAATTATGGCTGACACTGGAGCTGCTTTGCAGAGACTTCTGCAGTCTTACCTGGAGACCCATGGACAAGGGGCCCTGGAGGAGCTGGTGTCGGGCGTGAGGAATGTCCCCCAGGATGTAAGGGCCGGTCAGTCTGCATGCCGAGACGGACGGAGGGCCAGGAGATCGAGGCCTCCGTCGCGTCTTTCTCCCAGTCCGGTTCGGTGTCAGAGGAGGGGAAGAAGTGGCGGCTCGGCCGCGCGACCGCTCCGGAGTCCGGTACCCGGGAGGAGGAGGATCCTTTCTGGTGAGGCCGGTGGCGGTGTCCAGGATCAAGATGGCGGCGGAAGCCAGGTTGCCGAAAGGGCGGGAAGATCGCGCTCTCCGCGCTCTTCTCTTCCGGCCGGCCCGGAAGTCGCGTCAGCACGCTCGGTGCGTGACGTGGACGCGGCCGGAAGGATCGTCATCACGCAAGGCGCGTACGTGACGTCACCGCGCAGGAGAGCGCGGACGTCACAGGCCTTGCGTTCCAGCGTGGTTCCGGCAGGAAGTGAGCCGGAAACCACGCGAGAAGAGCCCAGGAGGGCTACTGGAAGCCGGAGAGGCCACAGGAGTGGCAGCAGCAGCACCCTGGAAGAAAGATTGCGGTCGGGCCAGGAGGCCGGCCGTGGATCACCCCTGGGATCGGGGTCCAGTTCCGGTTCTGATGATGGTGAGGCCCAGCATCCTCAGCCAGCCAGCGGTAAGTGTTGCGCTAGCGCTTGGCATGCGCTAGCTGGGGATAGGGTAGCTAGTGGGTTTAATGGGGAAGTTCTGGGGTTGCTCAAGGCCGTGTTAGATAGACTCCCAGGGGGGGGCCCTTTGTCTGTCCCAGTTTCTCTCCCTGCGCAGGCCCATGCACGGGATAAGGGTCAGTGTACTCGGCCAGGTAGGGCGCAGTGCTTGCCAGGTTGCGAGCTGTCCCCACTTGGGATGCACGTGGCTTTGGAGGTGAAAGAGAAGATTGTAAAGGGTGAATACGTAGATTTACTGTCCCTGGTCCCCCCGGACCGGGAGTCGGTGGATAGGCCGCGGCGGGGAGATTCGGTGGACGGCGACAGAGGTAAGCATCTGCCGCGTACGTTTGGTAACTGGCTGCAAGGGTTCTCCATCTTTGCAAGTGTGATGACGCGGGCCTTCCCGGAGAAGGCACCAGCGTTGTTTGGGTATCTAGACCTCATATGGGGGGCGTACAAGGTTTATGGGGGACAATGTTGGTTTCGGTATGACCAACAATTTCGCCAGAAGATGGCGGTGTGTTCGGGTATGGATTTTGGGGTCCAGGACGGGAGCCTTTGGCTCTTGCTGATGACCCCTAGTCGTCCGTCCCCCTTTCCAGGAGCAGCCGGCGTGCCGTCCAGTGCGCCGGCTGGGCAGCGCAGGGGAGTCTGCTGGCTCTACAATGAGAGTCATTGCAAGTGGTTTGGATCATGCCGTTTCAAGCACGAGTGCTCTCATTGTGGAGGGGCCCACCCTGCGCTGCGCTGTTTCAAGAAGGGCAAGCATGGTGGGAGATCCAATAGGGAGGATCTCCCTAGAGGGGAGGACTCCGGTGAGCGTGCTAAGGATGCGCCCGTGGCTCGATCGGTATCCCAAGCGTAAGGATGCAGGGGTTCTGCTAGAAGGGTTTTCGACGGGGTTTTGGATTCCGTTTGTTCATTCGGATTCCCCTTCCCTGGCAGATAACCTGCGTTCGGTGGTGGGGAAAGAGTCTATCCTAGAGGATAAGTTGAGGAAGGAAGTTTGTTTGGGCAGGATGGCGGGTCCGTTTGACTCGCCTCCATTTCCCAATTTGCGGGTATCCCCGCTGGGGTTAGTTCCTAAGAAAGAGCCTGGATCCTTCCGTCTCATTCACCACTTGTCCTACCCCTCGGGTGGGTCGGTGAATGATGACATTGACAAGGAAGAATCACACGTTCGTTACGCCTCGTTTGATCGGGCGTTAGAGTTGGTCCGGGAGGCAGGGAAGGGAGCTCTGTTGGCGAAGTCGGACATCGAGTCTGCTTTTTTTCGCCTGCTCCCGGTCCACCCGGACTGTTTTCACCTGTTGGGTTGTCGGTTTCAAGGTTCCTTTTTCTTTGATATGTGTTTGCCTATGGGCTGCGCTATATCTTGTTCTTACTTTGAAATGTTTGCATCGTTTTTGGAATGGGTTGTCGCTCGGGTTGCGGGGATAGAGTCCCTGACTCATTACCTTGACGATTTTTTGTTTGTGGGCCCGCGGGAGTCGGATGACTGCGTGGGGCTCTTGGATTCCTTTCGGGCCGTCGCTGCGGATTTTGGCGTGCCGATAGCAGCCGAGAAGACGGTGGGTCCGGTGGGAGTCCTGTCCTACTTAGGGATTGAAGTGGACACGTGGAGCATGGTTTTCCGCTTGCCGGACGACAAGCTGACTCACCTGCTGCGGCTGGTGGATTCGGCAAAAGGTGCCAAAAAAGTGCAGCTTCGGCAGTTGCAGGCCCTGTTAGGGCATCTGAACTTTGCCTGTCGGGTATTGCCGATGGGCAGGGCTTTTTGCCGTCGTTTATCCTTGGCAACGGTCGGAGTCAGGCAGCCATTTCACTTCATTCGAATCACTCACCGGCATCGAGAGGATCTGCAGGTTTGGAGTTCGTTTCTGGGTAAGTACAACGGGCAATCCTGCTGGCTGCGCCCGGCAGTGTCCAATACGGATTTAGAATTATACACGGACGCGTCTGGGTCCGTGGGTTTCGGTGCCTACTTTCAGGGACGGTGGTGCGCGGAGGCCTGGCCCCGACACTGGCGAGAGACGGACTTGGTGAGTAACTTGACGTTTTTGGAGCTCTTTCCCATTGTGGTGGCTGTGGAGCTCTGGGGTGTGGAGCTGTCGAACCGGAAGGTAGTGGTGTACACGGACAACATGAGTGTGGTCCATGTGATCAACCGATCTACGTCTGCGTCGCCTCCGGTGTTGACGCTCCTCCGGCGCCTGGTCCTGCTTAGCTTAGCACATAATTTGTGGTTGGTTGCGCGCCATGTGCCTGGGGAGCGGAACGTTATAGCCGACTCTCTCTCTCGGTTTCAGTGGGACAGGTTTCGAGCGGCGGCTCCAGAGGCGGAGCAGGCTGGCACCTCGTGCCCGGAGGGTATATGGGACCTGGTTTCCACCATCTGAGCCGGTTGGCGAGGGAGTCGCTGGCGGAGTCGACGTGGAAATCGTATTCTGCGGTCTGGCGGCAGTGGACGGGTGTCTGCAGGGACAGGGAGGCGTCTACGGACGAAGGTAGGTTGGGAGCGACTCTGTCCTTTTTGGAGTCACTCTGCGAGAAGGGTAAGTCGGTAGCGGCAGCAGAGAGGGCGTTAGCGGCCCTGTCTTTTCTGTTCCAGTGGTGTGGGTGGCAGGATGCGACCAAGTCATTTTGCATTTCGCGGATCATGAAGGGCTGGAAGAAGGGTCGTAGGCAGGACGCTCGGCGTCCCATCTCCTATGAGATCTTGTGCAGACTCCTGGAGCGTTTGCCCCAGATCTGTGTTTCGGGCTACGAGGTTCTCCTGTTCCAGGCCGCGTTTGCTATCTGCTTTTTTGCGGCTCTGCGGATAGGTGAGCTGGTGGCTCCGAGTACGCGGGGGCCAGCTGCCATGCAACTTGCTGATGTCACGGTCTCGACGGGTGACATGGTGTTGATCATTCGTAAATCTAAGACAGATCAGGTAGGTGTGGGCGCATCGGTTAGGATTATGGCTACTGGTGAGCCGTTTTGCCCGGTTAAGTTGCTGCGGGATTTCTTGGCGGTGCGAGGATCGGAGGCAGGATCCCTGTTGAGGCATCGGGATGGGTCAGCGCTCAGCCGGTTTCAGTTCGCCAGGGTTCTCCGGGCAGGGGTGGTTAGTCTTGGGTTGTCTCCGGGTTTGTACACCACGCACTCGTTTCGAATCGGAGCTGCCACGCAGGCTAGTCAGCTGGGCCTTCCCACGGAGGCGCTCAAGCGTTTGGGGCGCTGGCAGTCGGGCCGGTACCAGCTCTACGTGCGCCCCCATTTGCTGTAGGCTAGCATCGTTACGGTGATGGTTGTCTGTTATTTTCATTATAGGTCCTGCTCCTCGATTTGTCTGGATCGTGGGACACTCATTTGTTTATTGGGCTGCTAGGCGTGCGGAGGCTAGACCCTATGGCCGTAACCTCGGTTTATCGTACGAGGTAGCACGGGTACGTTGGAGGGGGATTCGGGGATTGTCCTGGGATGGGTTGTACACCGAGCTGGTACAGCTCCGGTGCTGTGTGTCAGGGCCGGTGACCTTGGTACTTCACGTGGGCGGGAACGATGTCGGACGGCGACGGTCGGTGGACCTAGTTCGTGCAATGCGGCATGACGTGGCCCGCTGTTTTGCGTTGTTCCGGGACCTGACCCTCGTCTGGTCCGAGATCGTTCCACGCCCGGTGTGGCGGTCCGGGGGTCATGGTAAGGCTTTGGAGCGCTATAGGCGTAAGGTTAACATGACCATGTCTCGGTTTGTACGCCAACTGGGGGGTGTAGTTGTGAGGCACTTTGAGTTGGAAGGGGTTAATGATGATGTCATGAGACGGGATGGTGTTCATTTGTCCCCCATTGGGTTAGATATTTTCAATATGGGATTACAAGCAGGAATTGCGGCGGCGCTGTCGGCGGGGGGGCGCGATGCCCGCGCAGCGTAGTGCGCGAGGTGGGCATCGCGGTGGCGGGTTTCCCTGGACAGCGCAGAAGAAAAAAGGAGCTTTGGGGAGACGACAGCCTGCACGGAGCTGATGGCGAGGAGCCGGCTGTCGAGGCTCATGGTATAGAAGTTGGGAGAACTGCCTGTTGGGAAACACCCAACAGCTGGCAGAGTTGGACTAAGTTAAAAAATTATTATGTTAAATAAAGCTGTGGCCGTTGCCCTTATCCACAAGAAGAATGTGTCACGTGTATTATTTGGGGGGCAACGGGTTTATTGGTTGGGGGACTGGTTGGGTCAGCAGTCAAGTTTCCCCCTGGAAGGATAAGGAAGGGGGAGCATGACTGCTGCCCAAGATTGGGGGCTGGGTTAAAATGGATACATTTGTGGTTCTTAAGGAAAGGGAGAGGGAGGGGACTTACCAGTCAGCAGGTTCATTGAGGGATCTTGGCTGTTTTCCCACCCTCCCACCCTGTTTCTGGTGTTGTGGCTTGTGTCTTGTTTTCTTGTTTTGTGTTGTCACAGCTTGGCGGGTTTCCCTGGACAGCGCAGAAGAAAAAAGGAGCTTTGGGGAGACGACAGCCTGCACGGAGCTGATGGCGAGGAGCCGGCTGTCGAGGCTCATGGTATAGAAGTTGGGAGAACTGCCTGTTGGGAAACACCCAACAGCTGGCAGAGTTGGACTAAGTTAAAAAATTATTATGTTAAATAAAGCTGTGGCCGTTGCCCTTATCCACAAGAAGAATGTGTCACGTGTATTATTTGGGGGGCAACGGGTTTATTGGTTGGGGGACTGGTTGGGTCAGCAGTCATGTAAATATTAAGCCTTCTGTCTTGCTGTAAAATTACAGGTATGGGGTGTTTGGGGTTGGTATAGTGTTAGAGGTTGCTCTGGGTTAGGGGATATCGGCCTTCACAAAGCTGTTAACTGTAATTTCTATGACTTTCAGCCAGGCAAGGCTACCCAGCTCTAAACATTCCCTATCCATAAGTCTCAATTATATTGTGGAACTGCTTGGGGTACACCATTGTATACCCTATGCCATTACAGTACTGCATAAATGGCAATAGAGTAAGGTTCAGAATACAATATGTGCAATACCCCATTGCAAACTGTGTTGGTGTGCTGCTAAAATACCCAAGATGAGACACGTTTGTAAAAAATGTAAATGGTCAAATTGCTAATTTGAGCTTAGGCCCTGGGGAGATAGCCTAGTTATCTCGAGGGGATGGGTGCGCCTGCTGGAGGTCGGACGAGGCCTATGTTAATGGTGCACTGAGGAAGACTCCAGCTTATTTACTCTGCGGTGTTTTATTTAGGCTTTGTGCCTAGTATATTTTACTATTTATACACTGCTTATTGTCCCTGTTTAACATTAGGTTGCCTGAGGTGTCGTGCCCATCGAGCATGGATAAGGTCCGCTGATGGCGGGCATTGGAAAGATATGATTTTTATGGCGAGGGGGGAGGTGAGAGGAAGTGGTGATTAGAAACCACTGTATGTTTATTGGCAAAGACGGTTGGGTCACTGTATAACACTATGTGTGGAGTTATATATGTATATATGTTAATTAATGCTTATTTATGTCTAACGTTTTTGGTTACAGAAAAAGAAGAGATTTAATAAATAAAGTTATGGATGTGTTATGCATTAATTTAGTTTGTGATAATAAATGCTGTGGCCTGTTTCATCCATACTAAGTGGTCTGTCGTTATTGGGGGTTGAATGGGGTTAGTTTATGTTCTAGGCTGCATCGCGATTCCCCACTACGTACATACATGTTTCAATATTAATGGATACACTTTCCAAGTTATTTAATATTTTTGTGTAAACTTTTATTTAGCAGTATATTGATATTTATTTTATCAATTGTTATATTTTTTCAAATATCATATATTTTTGGTATTTTAAACTTTGAAACATTATTTTAAAAGTTTAGCCAAAATATGAATTTATTTGGAAGCCTTATGTAGCAATATTAAATTTAGGTCTTGGGCCTTAAACTACCATATATAGTAATATGGGGGTATTGCTATAATGCTGTTTTTATCATAGAATTTTTCAACATGTAATTTAAAAAAATAAAAAATTTATATTACCACAATCTTTATAGACATTGGTGAAAAAGGGTCAACAAATAAGACTTATAATACACCATATAAGCCAATGTCACTATTTTATTTAAAAAAAAACTACAGGTCAAAAAGTAAAGGTAATTAAAAATATTTTTAAATTAAATATGACATAATGTGAATAGTGTGTATGTAAGGAGGAATGTATGAACTATTAATCTGAAGTATAAAAGTCACAAAATGAAAATATAATATACATATAATAGTTACACACAGAGGACACTTGCACACACACTTACAGACAGAGGACACTGATACACATACGCAGTTACACACAAAAGACTGTTATATCTGGAATGTAGGACACTGCCCTCTCCCTTTAACTAATGGCTCCACCACTGTGATGACTGACAGGTCAGATAGCATGGCAGCCATCTTGAGTCAGTGAGTGTGATGCAGTACTGCACAGAGGATGTTTTACTCCTGTTTTCCTGTCAGTTATAATAAGACTGATTATACAGTAAATGTTCATCAATAAAGCAAGGTTGTATGAAACTACTGGTCTCATATGTGAAGCAGTCAGGACCAGGGACATATTAGCCGCGAGGCAAACAAGGCATTTGCCTTGGCCGGCATTTTCTAGAGGGCGTCAAAAAAAGCCAACCCCAAATGCCCAGGGCAAATGTCTTGTAAGCCTTGTGGCTAACTGACAAGCCAGGCGGGCGGCGCTGGTGAGGGAGAACTTTCTCTTGAGCGCTCTGCTCAGCTCCCTCGCGCACCGCAGAGTGATGCCGGGAGCCGGAATATGATGTCAAAGTGCTCCCTCGCCAGCGCCGCCCGCCCGACCGCCCAGCAGCCCCACTAGACCCCAGGGAGAGGGAGAACACCCCTCCTTCCCCCAGCATTCCCAAAGGTAAGGAGGCTGGGGGGTTAAATAAAAAAAAAAGTGAGTGTGTTAATGTGAGTGAGTGTGTGTGTGTCTGATAGTGTGTGTGTGTGTGTTTGTCTGTTAGTGTGTGTGTGTGTCTGTTAGTGAGTGTGTGTGTGTGTGTCTGTTAGTGAGTGTGTTTGTCTGTTAGTGAGTGTGTGTGTCTGTTAGTGAGTGAGTGTGTCTGTTAGTGAGTGTGAGTGTGTCTGTTAGTGAGTGTGAGTGTGTTTGTCTGTTAGTGTGTGTGAGTGTGTGTGTCTGTTAGTGAGTGAGTGTGTTTGTCTGTTAGTGAGTGTGAGTGTGTTTGTCTGTTAGTGTGTGTGTGTCTGTTAGTGTGTGTGTCTGTTAGTGAGTGTGTGTTTGCCTGTTAGTGAGTGTGTATGTCTGTTAGGTAGTGTATGCGTATCTGTCAGTGAATGTGTGTGTGTGCATTTAGAAGGCAGGGCAGGGGGGAAGGGTTGGGTAGGGGTGGTGCGGGGGGGGGGGCGTCTAAGTTTTGTCCTGCCAAGGGCAGCACAAAACCAGGATACACCACTGGTCAGGACCATAACAGTGGCCACGAGAATGGGATGTACAAAGGCCCTATCAAGCCTGTACTAGAAAATAAGAGGTAATCTCACTACACACAGCCAGCCAACCAGGACATGGCACTGATAGGCACATTGTGTGAGTTTGATGGGGAGCAGAGCTCCTGGAGCTCCTGGACTGAAAGATTAGAGCATTACTTCAGTGCAAGTACCATACCCCCTTACACAGTCAATTGAGATTGCATCAGTCATGGAAATAGCTGTGAAGAATACTGCGAAATTGAACGCTCAGTTTTACAAAGAAGGGGTAAAAGAGGAGGTCTTCAGAGCAGCAGTCACTCCAGCTACGGCCAACTGCAAATACAGATTATCACCCCAGCCCAAGCCAGCTTACTACCAGTGTGGTAATACAGACCATGACTCCAAAAAAATTTGATTTAAAGACCAACCTTGTCATCACTGCGGAACAATGGGCCACCTTAGACGGGTCTGTCGTAGTAGGAATGTACGGGAAAAACAACCGCAGTAGACCAAGAAGAAAACATACAGGGTAGAGAAACCTACCTCTTTATCTGAGTCAGACAACGATGAACCATTGCACAGATTAACTATACATCGCCTACACTCTTCAAACCTTGCAATGACGGTAGAAGTAACCATTGAAGGAAAGGAATTAAAAATGGATGTTGATACAGGAGCGTCAGTTTCAGTTATCACACAGAGACACTGGAGACAACTACATATACAGGCAACTATCCGCCCAACCCCAATCAAGCTGCAGACATATTCCATGTAAGTCTTCCACCCAGTTGGTTGTGCAAAGGTACCGGTATCATACAAAGGTCAGACAAAAAGAAACACGGAGGACCACCTCTCTTTGGTAGAGACTGGATTGCTCATCTGGGAATGCCAGACATCATCAAGAACCCTTGCAACAACCTTGAATTACGCATCCGTGGGGATTTTCGCATGGTACTGAATACTCAACCAACTGGATGTAGACCAGTATCCTCTAACCAGAGTAGATAACATCTTCGCCTCACTTTCTGGGGGACAGAAGTTCACTGAGATTGATCTCGGACAAGCCTACATACAGTTTGAGATCCACCCTTCTTCCCGAAAATACCTTACCATTAACACTCACAAGGGCTTGTATGAATACAACCGGATGGTGTTTGGCATAGCACCGCACCAGCCATCTGGCAGAGGAAGATGGATGCAATCTTAGCAGACATTCCCGTCACACAGTGTCTATTAGATGACATGCTCATCACTGGCCGAACGGACCAAGAACACAAAACGAACGTAGAACAGATTTTACAAAGATTTCAGGACCATTGTCTCAAGGTGAATTTGACAAAATGCTACCCAAATTGGAGTTTTGTGGCCACCTGGTAGATGCAGAGGGCATACACACCACTGAAGCCAAGGTCGATGCTCTAGTCAAAGCGCCAGCCCCAACAAATGTCCACCAACTACGATCGTACTTTGGCCTCCTCAACTACTATAATAAATTTCTCCCAGACCTGGCTCACACCTTGTTAACGCTGCATAAGCTTTTAGAGAAACACTCCAGATGGGAGTGATCAGCCAAATGCCAACAAGCTTTTAAGGTCTCCAAACATAAACTATTGGGCTCACATATGCTTGTACACTATAACCCCCACAAGCCTCTCACATTGGCTTGCGACGCCTCGCTTTATGGTCTGGGTGCTGTACTTTCCCACCCACCAGATGGTTCTGAGAAACCTGTGGCTTTTGCCTCGAGATCATTGACAAAGACAGAAAACTACTCCCAGATTGATAAAGAGGCACTTGCATTGATATGGGCAATTCGTAAGTTTCACCTTTACCTCTATGGTAGAGAGTTCACCATATTAACAGATCATATTTAGCCCAGACAAAGGGATCTCCCAGACCACTGCAGCCTGTCTTCAACGCTATGCCCTGTTCTTGGGCGCATATAGCTACTGCATACAATATTGAAGCCATGATGCTAATGCCAATGCCGATGCAATGTCCCGGCTGACAGAATTGCTTCCAAATTCTTCTCCAGCTGTCAAGACTTGTAGGTACACCACCACACACCTACTGACTTCTGGAGAAATAGCAGCCGATACAGTGAAGGATAATGTTCTAAAATTAGTGCTTTCGTTTACACAAACTGGCTGGCCAGCAACTAATACAGAAGATTACAAACCTTATTACTGGATGCAAATGGAATTGGCTGTGAATGACAATTGTGTCTTATGGGAAGAATGAGTGATCATTCCAAAAACCCTCCAGAGACATATCTTGGACTTGCTACATACTGGTCGCCCTGGTACCACACGGAAGAAACAGAAAGCACGAGGCTACGTGTGGTGGCCTAACATAGATGCTGCGATAACAGCATATGTCAGTGCTTGTACAGGATGTACAAACTGCAAGAGACCCTCCCCGAGGAAGTATCCAGCCCTGGATTTGGCCCACGCTTCCTTGGTTTGGCCTACACTTGGATTTTGCAGGTCCAATAAAAGGGCAAACCTTCTTGATTATAATTGAGGTCTTTCCAATAACCCAGCTGACTGCAAAAGCCACGATTACCATATTATTGCACCTTTTTGCCATATTTAGTTATCCCAGGGAGATTGTCACAAATAATGGGGCTCAATTCACGAGCCATGAATTTCAGAGTTTTGCTACTGTTAATAACATCAAGCAAACGTTAACTGCGCCTTACCACCCAGCAACCAATGGTCAAGCAGAACTGTTTGTGCAAACTTTCAAGAACTACTTCAAGGGCACAGTAGCTTCAACTAGCCTGAGGTCCAGAAGTTAGACTCTTTTCTCTTTGCTTACAAAACAACACCACATGCTACAATTTGTACAACACCAGCTGAGCTTCTTCTAAGCTGACGGCCATGGACTGCTTTTGACATGCTTTGTCCTAAAACTGTTCATGACCATGTATTGCACTCCCAAGAAAAGATGGTAACCTCCAAAGAGTCTCCCACTTTTAGAGTCCATCAAGAGGTCTGGACTAAATCTTATGGATCCTCCAACACTCGGTGGCTTCCTGCCACAATTGTGGAAACTTTGGGACCCAAGATGTACAGAGTTCTCCTGGAAGATGGTTTCATTACCAGACGACATGTCGACCAGTTATGGTCCTGTTGCCGGTTACCTGAATCCTTTACCCAAAAGCTTCCTAAGTCCAAATCCAGTGAGACAGAGGACATGTGGGATGAAGTTTGGGTTGACTCTCAAAATTTTAATGCACCTACAAGGGTGACCTGTGCTTCTGGGTCTGAGGGTTCTCATGCCCCTGACCCCATTTTTTCAACCTTGAACCAAGCACCTTCCTCTTTTTCCTGTCCTGCTACCTCTGACACCCTAACTGTTGGTGGCCGTCCCCAGCGCCACCGCCACCCTCCTGACCGCTTACAACTTCAGGAATGCATACGGGACTTCAGTCGGTCCTCCCATAGGACCCGGAAATTTCCTGAAGGGTGTTTGCCCCCACAACTTCCTTCTGAAGACTAGCCTTCTAGCTCCAGTAACACTTTTCCTGTGGATGTACTGTGTTCCTGATGGATTATTCTTGTTGTTGTTTTGTTATTGGGTTTTAGATGTTTTTTTTCTCTCTCTTTTTTTTTTTTTTTGTTGGAAGGGAGATGTTATACCTGGAATGTAGGACAGTGCCCTCTCACTGCTCTCTCACTTTAACTAGTAGCTCCACCCCTGTGATGACTCACAGGTCAGAGCGCATGGCAGCCATCTTCAGTCAGTGAGTGTGATGCAGTGCTGCACAGAAGGTGTTTTACTCCTGTGTTCCTGTCAGTTATAATAAGACTGATTATACAGTAAATGTTCAGCAATAAAGCAAGGTTGTATGAAACTACTGGTCTCATATGTGAAGCAGTCAGGACCATAACAGACACACACACTTACAAAGGACACTGACAGACTCATGTATACACACAGATCACACCGAAATACACAGTTACACACAGAGGAAACTGACACACACAAATTTAAACACAGAGGAAAAAGACACAAATATACACACACAGAGGATATGCTCACTGACAGACACACACACACACACACACACACACAGAGGACACTAACACACACAAATTTACACAATGAGGACACTAACACACACACTCACTGGCAGACACTCTTATTGATTTGACACACACTGACAGACACACTCACTGACACACATTTTCACTGATTTGATGCACATTAATAGACACTCTCACTGATTTGATAGATACTGACAGACAAACACACATACATTCTCTCACGGACACTCACAAATTATTATTTTTTTAGATAATTTTTATTTAAGTCAACCCAGCCTCCCTATTTTTGGGAGAGCTGGAGTGGATCTTTTCCCTGGGGTCCAGTGTGTGAAATAATCTTCTTGCTCTTCCAGCAGTGCTCCCTAGCGTACTGTTTAGTGATGCTGGGGCCAGAGTGACGACATATCCACCATGGCACATGAGGGAGCAGTGCTGGAAGATCAAGAATATTACAACTTTCTCACCACCTCCATTCTAAAAAAGTTTGAAGCTTGAGTTCAGCAAAAAAATCTTGTACAGACACCAGGTGGTAACCCTTAAGGAGAAATACAATGGAAAAAGAGGAAAGACGCGAACTGTCCTTATACAGAGTATCACTAGTAAGGTAAACATAAAACTTATAATATATGCAGGTAAAAATACTAAGTAAACCTAAAACAGGAGGGGAAGGGAAGGGAGAATAAAATAAAACGTAATTCGCACAAAAAATAAAATAAAGAAATATATATATATATATATATGTGGTAGTAAATACCTAGTTACCAGAATTAACTGCTGTGGAAATAAATAAATATATATTATATATAATTGAAATGAAGACAGGAGCACTCTCTTGGATTTCCAAACGTGTTATTCAAAAAATCACCACCTCTACATCAACGTTTTGACCCTTCAGGTTCTTTATAATGATGCTTGGAGATTTTTATATATATATTATAATATTGGTGTCTATTAAGTCAAATGCATGATATAAAGTAGCAAAAAGAGGTTAACAATGTATTATAATGACCCTCATGGAGGATGTACAAATAAGGAAGAGAAAACCAGTTCCAAAAATATAATTCAGACACTACATATCATGTACAGACCAAAAAAGAGAAAAATGGGGAATATTACCTAAACGGTCACAGGATACTGCTCACTTATGATACAAACAGTGTATGTGTGGTAATAACCCAAAATAATCTAAATAAGTAAGATTCTTAACAAGAGAATAGATACACTCAGAACACCAATATACATGTTAGAGAGAGGGAATACAGTTAGGGTGCATAGGTAAAACTGGGCTGAAGTATGTAAGGTTCGAAAGTAATCTGTGCCTTCATGGGCACCTAATACGAAAACCTTAAGGTATAAAGAACAACTCTCAGTCTAAACAATGTCTGAATAGAATTACGAGAAAATATCCCTAGGTTAGTCCTACAACTGTGCCTTTGAGGGCACCTAATTCTTTGGCATACTATTAAATACAGAGTAGCACTGTAGTCCAGTTGCCTATACATCCTACATACATCTGTCTACACCTCTTCCTACTAACCTATGTGAAAAAATATCTAATCAGCTGAATAGGTAAGTAAATGAACCGGAAATCCAGTCACAATTCAAAGGAGAGGTTTGAATCCCAAAATAGGATTGGGTGTCTAGCTGAGCCCTGGCGGGACGGCGCACGTTTTGGCCGTAAGATGCTCTTCAAGGGGATATATATATATTTCGACAGTGGTTGATTCTGGTAACTAGGTATTTACTACCACTTCTATATATATATATATATATATATATGTACATATATATATATTCTTTGAGCGAATTACGTTTTATTTTATTCTTCCTTCCATTCCCCTCCTGTTTTAGGTTTACTTAGTATTTTTATCTGCATATATAATAAACGTTATGTTTTAACCTTATCAGTGATACTGTTTATAAGGATAGTTCACGTTTTTCCTCTTTTTCCATTGTAGTACCCTAATTCTAGTTAACTCTAACCAAAACTAACCAGAACCCTAACAAATAATAACCCACACATGCTGCGTTCAATGAAGATGGGGCTGAGCGGCTTGGTGGAGTCGCGCTCATGATTTAAGACTTTCTGCAGCTCCACAACCCTGACAGTATCCTATATGTCTGGCAAAAACAACTAGACTGTATGATTTTATACAACTAAAAAATAGATTTGATATAAAAATATGTAAACAAAAAATGCCATACAGTGTGCCACAAATTTTAAAAACAGTGGGGCTTATATTTTAAACAAGGAATTGTGGTGAATTTAAAGATTAATTAGTCAAATTATGCAAATGTAGTCACGTCTGGAATATAGGTAAATTAAAGACTTTTTTCCAAGTAGGCTCAATCGGAATAAGCACTGAAATATATATTCTTATTTCAGAACAATTTGTTGTTTAATGAATAAAACCCCAAATAAATTAGAAAAGAGAATGAAAAAGAAAATAGCTTGGATTTCTATAATGGTTCTGTCACCATCCTCCTCGTGTGAACTTTGAGACATCCAATTTAAAACTGACTTATTCTTGTAACATGGGAATAGTCAAATAAATAATGAGACTCATACTGAGGAAAGGATGTATGCTAATAACAAAATTGGGCTTTAATGATCTCAATGACCAAATCCCCTTATGTATTCTTGCCTAGTTAAACAACTACAAATAGTGAAATAGTAAAATAATGGATAATAGCACTGTGTTTAGAGATTGGGCTTCAATGTGAGTTTTGAGGAGGGCAGAATGTTTAACACATTCAATCTTGTCTCTTCCCTCTATATCTGTCATGTTAATTTATTCATAGGAAGTACTTGTTAATAGCTAATTAACAGATATGACTCTTTTTAATCCCATCAGCACAGAAGCAAAGTGCAATGTGATATATTGTATGATATTCAACAGGGATAACTTGGGTCGATGGGCAGTTTCTTTTTAATGTCTTTAAATTTTAGGGGCTTGTCGAAATGCTCTTGTCTTAACTGTAATAAATACACATTGTGGAAAGCTAAATATATAGCAATGTATACAACTATACACTGCTGCTAACAGGGTTTTACACTAAAATGGGACTAGCAGGAATAGAAAATTGCAAAGTTTAGGCAAAAACTGTTGAAATTCTCCAAATCATTTTTGAGCTCATCTATTCAGTGAATATTTTTTTCTGTTTCAAGGACAAACTTGGTCAGTGTATAACTTACAACCCAATAGAAAAAAACAAGAAAGCAAATAGTGGGACAAAGTAAAAAAAAGTCTTAATGTATAAATATAATGAAAGGGACTGCATTAAACCAAGATATAAATCACTGACTTTTGTAACCAACAATATCTTGATTTAGCGCATTGCATTTCCCTTTAGTTTTATAAGGGTTCATTTGGTACCTGGCATTTTAAATCAGCCTTAAGCTATATATGTATTAGTTTTATGTAGCATAATATACAGATATTCACTGTCTTAGGGAGAGAAAACTCTGCCTCTATAGTAAATTTAAAATTTCTCTCTGTCCTTGGCAAAAAAAAAAAACTTGAACAATATAAAGTTTTATAATAAGCCAGGGACACACTGAAACTCCCTAAATCCCACATTATCTACGTTTATAAATACACCTAATTAGCTACTTGTCATCCAACCAAATCAGCCATACATGTTTAAATAAGTAGTTACACACTGCCAGAAACACAGCATGGATATGTTGCCAAAGCTATCAAGACCAATTAAAGGGTTATCCAAGCACCATGACTACTTCTGTGATTTGAAGTGGTCATGGTGTTTGCCGTCTGTATCAATTTGAAACACTGCACATAGAGAGATATAGCCCAGTGCTGCTAGAGGTGTAACTTCACCTCCGGTAACATTATTAGCCAGACCAGAAGAAGAGATTGGGTTTCAATGTGAACTCATTTGTTAAAGGGACACTCTGGACTCTAGAGCACTTTAGCTTGCTAAAAGCTGTGTGCAGAGTGCATCCTCTATTTCATTTTACAAAAAGTGTAGACTTCAATAGAAATTTACTTTTATAAATTAACCTGGTGACATCCCCCTGGTTTTTCAAAGATACAACTGGTCCTGGTAATTCCTGGTTTTCTTAGCTCAGTGAAGGTAAACTCAAGAGACAGCAATAGCCGAGAGAGCACTGGCCTTGCATAGACTTATCATTGACCAGCATTGGGAAGTCTGTGATTGGACAGCAAGTGAAAGTCTTGACTTGGGAAGCAGATGTGAGAATGTCACCTTAAGCAAACTGTTTTTAAACCCCCCCTCCCCAACCACCCCCCTCCCATCTGCAATGAAAATTGCATAATTCTATGTTCTGTCTTGTCCATGGTTGAGTTTTGCCCTGAACAATTTATATAGCCTTATTCTTGTCCATGTCCAAATTTTGTAGACAATATCCCTTTGTGAGGAATCTGTTGGTCATTTGATCAATTTGTTACTCAGCTGAATATGTGTCATAGTCTGACAAGTAAAGAAATGGGTAAAGCTTCCATGAAAGTCGTGGGTGAAAACTATGGGCTTGCAATAGTGAATTGTGGTCCGTTGGTTTCATTTGGGAGCTTTGTGTCAGGGTTAAGTTGTTACGATGCCTGTCCATCATGGCAATCACAGAAATGATGTCACTTCTGTGTTCTGATGCACACCCACTCATCCATAGCTTCTTGGTACTTCATTATCACATGGTCTCCTTTTATAATGTCAGTCTATGTGATGCTTTTTGATGATGTAAACACACTTGTGTGTGTCTTTTTGCACATTATTTCTACGTTTGCTAATTTTGGGTTCTGAAGAACAAGGATGGAAACATGCAATATCACCAATTAGAAAAGAAAATCTCCCTCTTCACTTAACTTGCATTATTATTTTGTTCCACAAAGGTGGGGTATTATACGTTAATCTATAAAGTCTACAGAAAATAGAGATTGTAAATGGGTCATAGTAAAAATGTTCTCTTGGAACATCAATGATCCCCAGAACTCCTACAACCATTTCTATGTATTTTTCAATCCCTACCCTAAAATGCATTTTACCATAAAACATAGTTTCTAATTACTCTTTTGTATCCCCCCAATGAATTTTTATCGCAACTGAAGCTTTGCATATTCAAAACCAATCCACCCTCCTCTTTCTTTGTGTCTTGATCAAACCTATCCAATCTGATCCATCCAATGTACATATTTTCTTCACTACTCCCATTATTCATTCTCTGTATACTATCTTCAGGTGCTATTAAAGCAAATTTGTCCCATTGTTCACTGGTGCGCACCAATGTCTTTCGTTTTGTTATTAAAGAGACAGCGTATATACATTGAACAAAAACAAATAAATGAAAGTGTTGCACCTTGGCACGAAACATTTAAGCATTTTAAATCAGATAGAATTATCATTATTGAACTGATTATAATTTAGAGAAATATCAGAGTTTCATGCGTACCTAGACAGCAGCCTATTGGAGCAGAATGCATCTACCTGAATTTAGATTTTATATCAATATTCTTGTCTGTTTTTTCATATTTGTCAAACATTAACCAGGTTACTATATTATCCAGGAAAACATAGATGAATAGTAAAGAGAGTCAATCATAAGCCAGTAAATTATTGCCATCAAATCTTCTCCCGATGCTGCCCCACTTGTCACCTTAAATCAAGTACTACAACATAGCTGGCTATATTAAAAGATGAATCAATAGTTTTTAAAGTAATACAGTGCATACATAGAAACATAGAATGTGACGGCAGATAAGAACCATTCGGCCCATCAAGTCTGCCCAATTTTCTAAATACTTTCATTAGTCCCTGGCCTTATCTTATAGTTAGGATAGGATAGTTAGGATATAGATGATATACCACTATATCATAGAAAACATTTTGGCAGAAAAAGTCTTTCTTGGAATATTTAATTTAAAGCATGCTTGCTATAATGTTTTGTAGTGTATTTTAATGTAACATTGAGTTTGTGATTAGTTCTTGGGATACATTTTGAATGTTTTGCAATTCTAGATGTATGTTGAGATATTACATAATTAAACAATTTGTTTGAAGCATAATGTTGTAAAATATAAAACAAGCATGTATTAATGAAAATGCATCCTAGTATATTGTGATGTTCCCACAATCTAGAACACAGCTCCATGACTTATTTGAAAACCACAACCTCTGAACCTAACCTCCTTGAGTAAGAATTGAGTACTTGGAGGCTTTCTAGAAATATAATAATTCCATTTTGTGATCATGAAAAAAAGAGATTAAATTAAGGGGATCCTACAGATAACACAATTTTATGCATTTTCCATGCATTTCCCAACGCAATGTTTATGCATTTTCCAGCTTTTGTCTGTAATAGTTAACTATGTTTTTGCAAGTGCAATTTTGTTGATTTTTTTAATTTTGATTCATGTGTAGTTTTTAGAAATATATTTCTCTCTCTAAAAGCTGGGCTTTTGTTTTCACTTGGTTAGTAAATTAATTATGACAAGTTTTCTATAAGTGTACTATAAAGATATTGTTACTTGACTGCCTGTTTTCACACCTTCCAGAACATGCAATATTACAAATTTGCAATGATAATGTTCAAAATGATTAGCACAAGGGAAGAAGGCAGGAGAAAAATGTCCCTTTACATATAACTAGCATGTTGTGGACATGACACGTCAGTTTATTGATATGTTTTAATATCAGCTCATAAACTAACATTTTAGGAAATACAATATTCATAAAATGTGATGTTGATTAGTCAGTATTTTTCTAAAATTTCTATATAAGTTTTTTTCTTTATTTGATGAATAAAGCCTCCAATTATGGACTGCATTAGGTCTATTTTAGTACAAATGCTCCCATTCAATTTAATTTTCTCTGCAGTCATTAAAGATATCCATAGTCAGTGTATGTCTTCTTACAGTCCCCTTCTCTTTCTGTTATCATGTTAACACCTTTCCTTCTCTTCTGGCATGATGTTCCTACACCCCGTACTCTCTTCACAGCCACGGTACACTTTCTGAGCCGCAGCGCACACACACACACACAAAACACAAACACATTTGTGGGAACACTTCCTGTATATATAATATTTTGGTCTTTACACTGCTGACAAATGGATGCCCCAAATTCCCTTTATTTATTAACATACTTGGAATCCAGACCAGATTCCTTTTGGGTTGAGCACCTATGCCCCTTTGGAGGTGACCACAGGAAAACATACATTTCGGGAAAGACTCTGGAGACTGTTTAAGCAATAAGTATTAGCATGTTTATCTCTCATATGAACATTAATGTAGGACCAACTGATATGATATTGAGGTACTATGACAAACACAATATGGCCAAACATAGCCATTTTAAATATTGACTGGACAAAGCATTTGCTTGGGCTCTCTGGACCCTACCAGCTCCCAGGGCCGGTCTGGGGATACAAAGCAGCCGTGGAAAAAAATCTATGCCAGCCCCATAAGTCATTGTGATATGTAGTGTGTGTGTGTTTTAATATATATATTAAAACACACACACTGTGGTATATTGGTATATTATTGGTATATTTCTTTTTCAAATTCAAAATATTAGTCCTTTCAGGGTAATTCAATTATACAGTAAAGCATACTCACATACAGACACAGACAATCTTACTGACACAAGCTCATTGATACACAGGCTGAAAGACAATCTCATTGATATACATAAGCTCATTGACATAAAAAACACAAACTCACTGATGCACACCAATAGGCTCACTGACAGACAATCTCAATGACACACACAGACAAGCTTACTGGTACACACACACAAATTTAGTACAGACAAACTCTGATACACACACATGCTTACTACAGACAAGCTCACTGATGCTCATGCACTCTCCCCCCAGACAAGCCAATTGACACACACATACTCCCTACAGAAGAGCTCACTAACACACAGATTCACTACAGAGAAGCTCACTGACACACACATGCTAACTAGCGACAAGCTCACTGCAGACAAGCTCACTGACACACACATGGTTACTACAGACAAGCGCATGGTCACACACATGCTTACTACAGACAAGTTCACTACACAAACATGCTTACCACAGACAAGCTCAGACACACTCATGGTCCCTACAGACAAGCTCACTAACACACATACAAGCTTACTCACTAGCAGAGAAACAAAGTTCTCTAGCAGGCACACAAACACACAACCTCACTCACTAGCAGGCACACACACACACTCACTCACTAGCAGGTGCACACACACAGAAGCTCCCTTACTAGCAGGCGCGCGCACACACACAGAAGCTCCTTCACTAGCACACACACAGAAGTTTCCTCACTAGCACACTCACACACACACAAACTCACTCACTAGCAGATACACACACAAAAGCACACTCACTGTCAGCTCACTCACTAGCAGGTGCACACACACAGAAGCTCCCTCACTAGCAGGCACATACACACACAAGCTCACTCACTATCAGGCACACACACACACAAGCTCACTCACTATCAGGTACACACACACACACACATATACACAAACTCACTCACTAGCAGGTGCACACACACAGAAGCTCCCTCGCTAGAACAGAAGCACACACAAACACACTCACTCACTAGCAGGTGGACACATACACACAAGTTAACTCACAAGCAGGCAAACGCACACACAAGCTCACTCACTAGCAGGTGCACACACACAGAAGCTCCCTTACCAGCAGGCGCACACACACAGAAGCTCCTTCACTAGCACACACACACACATAAGTTTCCTCACTAGCACACACACACAAACTCACTCACTAGCAGATACACACAAAAGCACACTCACTGTCAGACGCGCAACTCACTAGCACACACAAACACACACACACAAACTCACTCACTAGCAGGTGCACACATACACACAAGTTAACTCACAAGCAGGCAAATGCACACACAAGCTCACTCACTAGCAGGAACATACACACACAAGCTCACTCACTATCAGGCACACACACACACACACACACACACACACAAACTCACTCACTAGCAGGTGCACACACACAAAAGCTCAATCACTAGCAGACGCGCACACACAAAGGAGCTCCCTCAGTAGCACACACACAGAAGCTTCCTCAGTAGCACACATACACACACATACACAGACAGGGCCGGCCTTAGGGGTGTGCGAGCTGTGCGGCCGCACAGGGCGCCATGGCAACAGGGGCGCCATGGGGCCGACACAGCTTGCAGGTTCTACTGACAGGCAGGCTGATTTAGAGATTGCAAGGTGCCAGGACTCTCCTCTCACCTTGGATATGAAAGACAAGCTGAGCTCTCACTGCAGTGTCTTCCCTGCTCAGTTAGAGACAGAGAGTGCACATGGGGGATTTCTGACTTCACACTGCCTGCAAGAGTTTTCCTGTGCAGAGTGAGTCATGGGAGGCGGATTTATGCTCTGTCTCTCTACTCCCACACAGAGAATGGCTGCCTGCCACCCTGGAGTTCTGCGAGGGAGTGCACAGGAAGAACAACACCTAACACTCCTGTCCAGCACAAAATAGTAAGTAAATAATATGGACACATCTGGGTGAGAATAAAGCAGACTATGAAGGAAATAGAGATTGTGAGACAGTGTGACAGAAGGACTTTGATGATGAAGTGGGTGTCATGTGGCTAATAGAATTTACAAATAGAGGGACAGGGGGATAATGGAGATACAAAAGAGGTAATACTTGAGGAAGGGGGTGGAGTAGAGAGACAACAGAGATTAGAACTGGGGGAAGCACAGGGGTATAATGGGGATACAACAGTGGTTAGAAATTGGGGAGATGGGATAAGTGAGAGATGTGTGGATATAAAAGAGAGCCAGCTGGGCTAGAAGTAGGGGAGACACAATTTGGAAAGTGTTGGTATAAGGAGAGACAAATGGGATACAGGATAAACTAAAATTGGTGATGGGAAATGAGGGAGAAATACAAGTATGGAGATGTGTGTGCAGAGCATGAGAGACAGTTATGGCAAAGGCTAGGTGAGAGACACCAGTGAGGGAAGGGTGCTTAATAGACAAGCAGGAGAGAGATGGATTAAAATAGACAAGTGTGAATATGAGCAGAATGATAAGCATATGAACTAGTTGGGTAGAAACACATTGGGGAGTAATGGAGGATAGACAAATGGGCAGAAATAAGGTAGAAAGATATGTGAGAATATGAGGAGATATAAATCTGTGAGAAAAAGGCAAACTAGTTTAAAAATTAAAATGTATGCACATTTTCAGTCTCTGCATTTACACACACGACAACACCCAAACAGTTACAAACATACACAGTTTCATCTATATTTTTACACACAGAAACTGACATTCCCCACAGGTACTCACCTAATACAACGTAGACGTACTCTAAAATCACAAACACTGACACTACAAACACACTGGCACTACTCACAGAGAACAGGAAGTGGCCAGAGAGGGATGTGAAAATAATTTGCACAGGGCGCCTAAGTGTCTAAGGCCAGTCCTGCATAGCAAACATATCACACACAGTCATCACACCTATCACATACACAGACAAAACAAACATTACATCATACATGGATGACGGGGGGGGGGGCACTGTGAAGATTTTTCGCACAGGGCGCCTAAAGGCCTAAGGCCGGCCCTGTACACAGAAGCTTCCTCACTAGCACACACACACAAACTCACTCACTCACTAGCAGGCACACACACACACACACACACAAGCTCACTCACTAGCAGGCACACACACACACACAGAAGTTCACTCACTAGCAGGTACACACACACACAAACTCCCTCACTAGCAGATGCACACACAGAAGCTCACTCACTAGCAGATGCGCACACACACAAACACACACACACACACACACACACACACAGAAGCTCACTCACTCACTAGCAGATGCACACACACACACACACAGAATCTCACTCACTAGCAGATGCACACACACACACAGAAGCTCACTCACTAGCACACACACAAAGCTTACCTGGCATTGGTAGGTGAAGAAGTCAATGTCTGGCCTCTTCATTCCAGTGAGGTCAGCAGCTTCCTTCTGGGGAGGAGCTTATATTTAGGAGGTGGTGCTTAAGTATGGGGGTGGGAGATGTGGCTGTAATTGCTGCACACTGTGCAGAAAGACTGACAGGTCTCCCTCTGGCTGCAAGCAGAGTAATTGTGGTCGAACCAGCCCACAGCTGCTCCCTCATTACTCCCCTTGGACTGACACAGGCTGGCACAGTCCAAGGGGAAAATCATTCCTCCTCCCCCACATTCTCAGGCATGCAATCACGCCAATCATTTTTTTTTTGGACCCCCTATCTCAAAAGTCTCCAAAAGGTAGATCCCCATCTGTCGTGCAACTCCAACAATGCTTTGAGAGCTGGGGATCTACCATATTCCCACCGAGCAGTGCGTGTGTGTTTCAAAGTAAGCATCTTTTTGTAGGAAGTATGTTTGTGTAAATGTAGATGTGTGCTTGTATGTGGTGTTGGCGCTTAAAGGCAGGCATGTAATTATGTGTAGTATTGTTTTTTGAATGCAGGGTTGTGTTTAGATATAATTTTGGTGTTTAACACAGAGGTGTCTTTATATGTTGTGTTGAAGTGTCAATGCAGGTGTGTGTTTGTATGTATTGTAGAAGTTTCAATGCAGGGGTGTATTTGTGTGTAGTGTTGGCGTTTTAATGCACATATACACTAAAAACACATGCAGATACACAGAAATACACACTGACACACATGCAGATATACCGACAATTATACACAAACTCACACACATACAGACACAGTCAAAAGAAACACAACCTGACACACATGCAGATACACAGACACACACACTGACACACATGCAGATACAAAAATACACACACAGATATACACATGGACACATACTGACAAAATACAGATACATACACTGACAACATACGGATACACACAATGACAACATAAAGATACACACACTGACACCGATACATACACACAGGAACACAACCTGACACATGCAGATACACATACACAAACATTGACACACATGCAGATACACAGATACACACAATGACTGCACACAAATATACACACTGACACATAAACACAGATACTCATACTGGCAAATTACAGATGCACACAATGACACACAGGTACACAGACACATATAGTGACAGCCATACTGGCACATACACATATAGACAGACTTACTGATGCACACACAGAAATACATACTGACACACACACTGACTCATTCACAGACATAATGACACAGACACACATTAAGACACATACACACACTGACAGACATACTGACATATATATATATATATACTGACAGACATACTGACACACACACACACATATGTACTGATAGTCATATTGACACACACACACACACACACACACAGACAGACACATACACTCACATACTGAAACACACATAGACACTGACAGACATACTGACACACACATATCCTGGGGACGTTATATCTGCTTCTTTAATCCAGACATAACGCCAAGCTGGGTGAATTAGGATGCAACTTCATTCCCCCAAACTGAGCTTCTGTATTGGGTCTTCGTTATGTTATATATGGTATTGAACCATTTAAGAAGAAAAAAAAAGACACACAGTGGTAGTAAAGGGCGCTGTAACCTTGGCAGCATGCTAATGTAAACGTTAAAGGTGTAATCACAAGACAAGCTTCTCTAAATATTTGGTGATGTTTCACCTTCCTTTGGTTTTGTGCTGGTTAACAAAAGTCCATAAATTCGTATTAAAATGAGTATGAACCTATGTCGCGTCTATAGATTTATATACTGGTACATTAATTATCAAAAAAAAATCACAAGTACTTCAGCCAAATACAAGTATAAGAATTTCTAGTCCATTTCATGCATGTTAATTTTAAATAACAAAAAAGAAAGTATGAAACCGTAAACGTTTAATGCATTTTTAAAGCAGAAAACAAATACATACCAATACTGTTTGTAGCATTTTTATTAATACAAGATCTGCAAATGATTGCAAAGAAATCCTAAAACTTGCCCTGGAGCTGCTATTATTGATGTAGAGCCCTCAGGACATGAACATTTGGGTTTAAGTGTCTAAGCCATTTTATTAATTAAATTGCTGTGATTTAATTCTCCCATGTTAACATTTACAGTTTATGAAACAGTCTTGTAATTAGAAAATGACTACCAGTGATGTTGTGTGTTTCCCTTGCTCGTCATACATAACTGCACCCCTTTATCCTTCTTTGCACACAATCTCCCAGGCTACCTTATTCTGGGCCGATTAATAGGCAACTGCCACTGGTGCGTTAAATTGCTTTGTGCTTTATTTTTTGATGCCAGTGTTTGATAACTGGTACTTTAAAAGCCATGGTTGATGAACTGTAGAGAAATGATGCCTATTTTTCTTACATACAGAAGCAAGGCAAGCTTAGTTTATGATACATTTTTTTTCAAAGCATTGTAATCATAATTGTATTGCCATGTAATCAAATGGTACGATAAATTTAAAATGTATATGAGAGCAAACAGATTTATCTCAAGTGCCTCACATGGTAAATATACCCTCCATTCAGTTACACCTTTTAACAGTTGTTCTAATGTGTAGTCACCTGCAATGAAGAGTATTTCTGTGTTTTCTTTAGGAATTATGTTGTAAAGCAAGCAAATCAAATCTTAAGTACCTTTCCTATAACGCTTTCCATAATGTTGGCAATACAGAATTACAAAGCTCCTTCCTGGTTTTGGCACTTTGGACTTGAGCTTGAAGCTCTAATGCATAGAGCACTCATGTTTAAGAAATAAAAGATTGGAGATGTAAAATCTTACTCATGCTTCTTTTTTTTGTTTTTAATTTTAAAAAATAAATAAAGTATAATTCATATTGGTTGAAAACACTTTTCAATTCCAGTGTAAGTAATCAAACCATTTGTGAACATTTTGACAACTTACCTGGGGTCAGTGTATGGCTCCAGTGAAACTGTAAGCTTCCATTAGCTCCACTGAGCTAAGCGTTGCTGTGCAGGGCTGACTGATCATCTGAGCACATTAGATGAGCAAACTCAGCCAATGAACTAAGACCTGCTTCAGTGGACTAGCTCAGTGCAGAGAGCATCTGTCTGCATAAGAGGAAGTGGACCTCAGGTACATTGTCAAACTGTTTGCAAATCGTTTGAGTACTGTTGGCACTATAACCACAACAGCCGGCTGTAGAGGGTATGGTGCTTGGAATCTTCCTTTACTGTAAAGCTTGTTAAAGAACCACTAAGGTCACATATATATATATATATATATATATATATATATATATATATACATGAATCAATGAAGGGAGCACACCAGGACTTAAATATAGTGCAAAAAGTATTTACTGTATCCAAAACATCATACAAATTCTGTGCAAAGAGAATCAACGTTTCGACCCTGCTGGGGTCTTTATCAAGATCTTGATAAAGACCCCAGCAGGGTCGAAACGTTGATTCTCTTTGCACAGAATTTGGATCATGTTTTGGATACAGTAAATACTTTTTGCACTATATTTAAGTCCTGGTGTGCTCCCTTCATTGATTCATGTATATTGGGATGCGGGATTGCACCTAGGCATTTGACTTTCTACAAAGAAGATTTTGAGGAGGAGTGCCTTGCCCATTCATTTTTTGTATATATATATATATATATATATATATAAAACACAAATAATGGCACGCACCCTTCCTGATGTAATGAATAGTAAAGCGCCCTGGTGCAATCTTATGCTGATAAATAATTATATTGAAGAAAGATGCACTCTCTTTGATTAAACAACCTGTAAACCTTTGATGGATTAAAGACCGTTAATATTCTTAAAAAGACCAGAGAGTGCATCTTTCTTCAATATAATTATATATATATATATATATATATATATATGTATTTATAATGTTAAAGGAACACTATAGGGTAAATAACACAAACATGTATTCCTGAGTGTTAAAATCATCATCTAGCTCCCCTTTGATCCCCCACAGTCCCTAAATATAGTAAAATCTTACTTGTATTCAAGTCTGCAGCTTCTGGCTCTGCCCCTGTCTGCCTTTGACCTGCCTGCTGTCTGCTGACATCATCAGAAGTGGTGGACTGAGGCAATCACAATACTTCCCCATAGGATTGGCTAAGCCTGTCAAGGAGGCAGATCAGGGGCAGAGCCAGTACAAGTCAAACACAGCCCTGGCCAATCAGCATCTCCTCATAGAGATGAATTGAATCAATGCATCTCTATGAGGAGAGTTCGGTGTCTTCATGCCAGTGGCGGATCCAGAGCCTGATCTCAGGAGGGGCACTTGTAGATTAATTAAAGAAATAATCCATGCACATTAACCACTACAGCTCTGTGTCATGGTAGTGGTGCCAGGAATGACAACTTACCTGGGGTCTCCTGGGATATGGGGCTGTAGTAGTGCATAAGAGCAGTGATGTGTGAGTGGTGCAATTTGTGAGTTGTGCAGTGTGCGTGAAAGGTTCAGTGCCTGTGTTGGGGGGTGTAGTGTGTAGGGTGTATGGGGCAATGTGTGTATGGGGGGACAGTGTGTGTCTGTGTGGGGGGCAGTGTGTGTATGGGGGGGCAATGTGTTGGGGGCCGTGTGTGAATGTGTGGTGAGGAGGATAGGGTTTTATTTTTATAATTTATTTAAAAATAAATACATTTATGTCCCCTCTCCCTTCTTACCTTTACTGAGGGAGGAGGGGGGACATTTCCCGTTCCTTAGTGGTCCGTGGGGAATCTCTGGTGGTCGCAGTGGTGAGAGTGGTGAGAGTGAACTCTAGCCCGCAGCTCCAGGGCTAGAGTTCACTCTCGTGTGATCTGCAGTGGTAACCACTGCAACGCACCGTGCTCGCGAGAGAAGGATGAACTGCCAACTGAACTCCCGGGGCCTCTCTCCCCCCCCTCCTCTGCCGGCTGCCAGCATGGTGCCTGCGGACCGGGGAAGGAGATCTCTGATCTCCCCTCCGGTCTGTGAAGGCACATTGCAGGGCTGGCGCTTGGACAGTGCCAGCCCTGCATTAGCCGGCAGGGGAGAGCCTCGGAGGCGCAATTGCCCTGTTGCTCCCTCCCCCCCGATCCGCCAGTGCCCCATGCAAAGGGCGGAGACACTGAATGGCAGTGCTGCTCACTGTGCAACACTGCCCCAGGAAGCGCCTCTAGTAGCCATCTGAGTTATCACTAGGCTGTAATGTAAACATAGCATTTTCTCTGAAAAGAAAGTATTAACAGCAAAAGGCCTGAAGGGAATGATTATACTCACCAGAACAAATACAATAAGCTATAGTTGTTTTGGTGACTTTAGTGTTCCTTTAAGAGTTTTCCTTGTGCCTTTTAGTAAAATAAAAAGTCAAACACACCTTTCATCTAGCAGCGTGACAGTCTTAGTTAATAATGAACTCCTGCTGGTCTAAGGTTGGAGAACAAACCTCCCAATTGTCCCTGTTTAGCAGGAGCAGTCCCTATTTTGTGTCCAAATCCCTCTGTCCCTCTTTTCTATCCTGACATCCCTCTTTTATAAGAGCTCCAGATTACTGGTGTGTCTGAATGTATAACATAGCTCCAAAACAATAAATATTAAAATAACACTATACCGTTAGGAATTTAAACATATGCCTAATGACAAAGAAAATGTTACCTGAACACAATCCCAAATGCCCATGCACATTTAAGCAACAGGAGGTCTTTAGTATCACTCCAATGGTCATTTAAATGTAAGCTCACCTCAGGGTAGGTGCAAGGATCTCTGCCGCCCTAGGCATAGATCCATTTTGCCACACCCTCATGTCACTCACTCACTGACAGACACACACACTCACTGACAGACATACACGCACTCACTAAAACACACACACAGAAACTCACTGACATACACTCACTTACTGAGACACACACACAGACATACACTCACTGACAGTCACACAGACACTCACTGACATACAGAAACACACTCACTCACTGACAGGCACACACATACACACACTCACTGACACACAAATAGGCAGGCACACACACTGACAGTCACACACACATACTCACATACACTCACTCACTGACACACACACACACAGACAGACACTCACTGACAGACACACACTGACAGTCAAACACTCACTAACAGACACATACACACACACACACACACATAGACACTCACTGACATACATACACTCACTGACAGACACACACACACACACACACACACAAACACACTCACTGACACAGAGATTCAGACATCCAGCCTCACTACATTCCTGGGGTCCAATGTGGGGCAGCTCTTCACTCCTCCAGCACGCTGTTTTATATGCCGGGGCTGGAATGACACCATATTCCGGCTCCCGGCATCACAGAGGGCGCACAAGGGAGGAGTGGGGAGCTGCAAGAAGAGCCCACACTGCCGCCACCTGCCTCTTCTCTTCCGGCATTCATTGGCAGAGCAGGCATATGCCATCAGGGTAAGCAGGTGCCTGCTCTGCCATACTGAAGGACAGCTTTGGGGCAGAGCTTCTCTCTGCACCCCCGTTTTAGGGCACCTGGAGTACGGGCCCGGAGCTGAGGGAGGGCATCTCTAGAGCCGCTTGCCCAGTGCTGCAGCCCAGGACAGGGGGAGCCCACCAGGAAATATCCCAGTGGGCACCCCCAGCAGGCTGGTACCTTAGGCAGATGCCTAGTTCACCTAACGGTTGTGCTGGCCCTGGCTCACCTGCCACGTCAAGGGAAACTTCTTAGGCAAGTCCTTCACTAACATTTCACCTGGCTTCTTTGAGCTAAAGGCAAACTCTCTAACGAGACAGAGACGGATATCTTGCTAAACCACTACACAACAATATTAACCCTTAATAAGGAACACATGGGATTGTCAACAGCGCTGTAATATGGTGTAATACAAAAGCAAATACAAATATACAAGCTTTAGCCCTGCGCTCAAACTCCCACTACTGCAGGGCGGTAGCAATGACTATGGCAAACATCAGCCTCAATAAATAGAACAAAAACCGAAAACGTTACCTGCACACTCTTCCAAATCCTTGTTATCATTTAAACAAATGGAGGTTTTTCGTATCACTCCAATGGCAATTAAAGTGTAAGATCACCTTCCACATCAAGGCAAACCTCTTAGTGAGTCCTACAATAACAATTCACCTTACTTCTTTGAGCTGAAAGGCAAAATCTCTGAGACAGAGAGGGGTATTTTTCTAAACAAGTACACAGTTATTAACACATGATACCCAATATTAATACACAATCATATAAAATGCATCAGTGCTTTGGCTACTATTTAGATGTTTGCAGCCTCAACCCTGCGTGCATTGAAAAAAGAGAAAGAAAAAAAAAAAGGATTACCTTATTGGTATACCTGCCCTGGCTGTGCTAATTTGGGTTTATGTGTCTAATGTGATAATCATTCTTGATAATCTCAGCCAATCCAATACTTCCTCACAGGAAAGTACTGCTTGGAAGTTTAGTGGGCATGTGCAGCAAATCCCTGTGATGCAATAATCCGCAGCTCCTCATGTAGATGCATTGAGTCAATGCATCTCAATACAGAGCATGGAGATGCTGAACATAGTTCCTGATTGCAGGACCTCGTCCAGGATGTCCTATTGGTGGCTGACCGAGTGACAGCCTTTAGAGAGGGTCTTAGGCAGCAGAGTAAACACTGCCTTACCTCTGAAAAGACTGTATTTACACTGCTCAGCCTGCAGGGACAGGCTATAGAGACCACATTAAGCTGTAGTGGTTCTCGTGACTAAAGTGTCCTTTTAATGAATGTACAACAAAGAAATCCACACTTGACATAAACATACTTTACTGTGACCAGAGGGTTCCACAAATAGAG
Organism: Pelobates cultripes; assembly: GCA_933207985.1. Lineage (NCBI taxonomy): Eukaryota > Metazoa > Chordata > Amphibia > Anura > Pelobatidae > Pelobates > Pelobates cultripes. Next base: position 195,477,887 of record OW240915.1, read on the forward strand.
GCGGAAACAGTGAGAATGTTTAGCATGCGGAATTTGTCCACAGACAATAATTTATTGGAACTCATCTGTAACAAGGCCTGGCACTGATTTATAAGTTGATTTGAAAAATAAATAAAAGTGATAGAAACCGGAATTTGGTTTTAATGATAGACTGTTGCAGCGTGAAAAGTAAGGATAGGAAACATTGCTAGGAAATTAGATATTATGCCCCGAGGAAAGCTGCAGCCACCAGCCCATTAATTATTACATATTTATTATTAAAAATGTCTTTTCATGAGTGACTGCAGAATATTTGTGCCGTTCAAGCTGTTAGGTTTTGACATGAATGAAGTGCATGGAGCTTTTTGTTTCCATGTACATCTCTGTACCTGTTGAACAGAAGTCAGATCTGCCCGTGCTTGCATTATGTACAGCAGCAGTGCGTTACATTACATAAAAGCAATCTGGATTTTTAGGACATTTAGGCAGCACTTGCAGATGTTGTCATGATAAATCACGCTACTGTCTCTTATTATTCAACATAAGAAAGATAGAAGCAATAAGATGCAAGCCTTATCTTGAAACTATCGCTTTATATTTTCAATAAAACTTGAGATCGGAGAATACAAATATTGTTCGAAAAAGGTAAAAAAAAAAAAAAAAATCCCTATCCCAGGATATATTGATGATTTAATTTAATAATTGTATTTCTACTTTAAATAAATTGCTACTGACGCACTGTGTTCAGAAGTGCTTGAGCCATTTAACTGTTTATATACACTGCATGGCCAAAAAAAAAAAAAGTCGCCTCAAAAGAAAAAGGTCAGACACTCTAATATTTCGTTGGACTGCCTGTAGCTTTGATTATGGCACGCATTCGCTGTGGCATTGTTTCGATAAGCTTCTGCAATGTCATAAGATTTATTTCCGTCCAGCATTAAATTATCACCAAGATCTTGTATTGATGATGGGAGAGTCGGACCACTGTGCAAAGCCTTCTCCAGCACATCCTAAAGATTCTCAATGGGGTTAAGGTCTGGACTCTGTGGTGGCCAATCCATGTGTGAAAATCATGTCTCATGCTCCCTGAACCACTCTTTCACAATTTGAGCCTGATGAATCCTGACATTGTCATCTTGGAATATGCCTGTGCCATCAGAGAAGAAAAAAATCCATTGATGAAATAACCTGGTCATTCAGTATAGTCAGCTGACCTTTGGGCACATAATGTTGCTAAACCTAGACCTGATCAACTGCAGCAACTGCCCCACTGATCAAAGCACTGCCCACACAGGCTTGTACAGTAGGCACAAGGCATGGTAGGTGCATCACTTCATCTGCCTCTCTTCTTACCCTGATGTGCCCATCACTCTGGAATAGGGTAAATCTGGACTCATCAGACCACATGACCTTCTTCCATTGTTTCAGAGTCCGATCTTTATGCTCCCTAGCAAATTGAAGCCTTTTTTCCCCGATCGGCCTCACTGATTAGTGGTTTTCTTAAGGCCACACAGCTGTTCAGTACCAATCCATTGAGTTCTCTTCGCATTGTGTGGGTGGAAATGCTCCTACTTTCACTATTAAACATAGCCCTGAGTTCTACTGTTGTTTTTCTACGATTTGATTTCACCAAACGTTTAAGTGATCGCCGATAGCGATCAATCAGGATTTTTTTCCAACCACATTTCTTCCTCGAAGACTATGGTTCCCCACTAGCCATCCAGTTTTTAATAATGCATTGGACAGTTCCAAACCCAATTTTAGTAGTTCATACAATCTCTGCTTGATGCATGTCAATGATTTGACCCTTCTCAAACAGACTAACATCTTTTCCATGACCACGGGATGTGTCTTTCGACATGGTTGTTTAAGAAATGAGAAGCTACTCATTGCATCAGTTGGGGTTAAATAACTTGCTGCCAGCTGAAAGATAATCACCCATGTAGTAACTATCCAATAGGAGGCTCTTTCCTATTTGCTTAGTTAAATCCAGGTGGCAACTTTTTGGGGGGCTAGGCAGTGTATATAAATGTAAGTTCACCTGTGTGTTTGTGTATAAACAGTTAAATGCACAAAATAAGGACTGCAGGGGTGTTCCTGTGACCAGGCCTGGGATCTTTGTATCACATGCAAATTCATGTTTTGTGGTCTAGCAGAGGGACAAGGAGGCAAGTGTTCTGGAAAGCAGAGAGAACGAGCCACTACATCGCGCACAAATTTGTAACTCCTTTGACTTGGACTTTTGGCAAAGTGCTGGTCTCACTGTACTTGTCCTTCAACACCTAAGTGAATTGTCTTGAGATGTGATCACTATAAGAGCAATGGAAATAAAAGTAGTCTGGGCAATAAAGAAAAGAATTAAAATTTCTTTCTATACTTCAGAAATATTTTTCAAAAGATGCTTATATGTTTCTTCTTAACCCTGCAATGTTTACATTAAAGGGTTAAGCCTGCTTCTAGTGGCTATCTACCAGACAGTCACTAGAGGCACTTTGTGGAGTTTGACTCTGTGAAATGGCACAGAGTTGCACCTGTCATTACATACCTGTATATTGTTGTTAGTGCTAACAGCCTTGCTTTGGTTATTCCAGTTATGTGATAATCTAGTGGCAGAGAGGATTAAAGTGAGAACGGGGCAATTCCAAGGCAGCTTTGTATATTATACAAATACAAAAATTACTGTTGTGACCAAAGATGGTCTTTGGACCAAGTTGGCACTTAGTTATGTCATACAACTTATGCAAGAGGCAGCACAAAACCCCATGTAGGGGCATACACTAAAATGAGAATTTAAAGTAAATTCTAAATTCAAGCCTGAAGTGGCCAAAGTGGAAGCATAGCAGACCTTGAGCATTTTCCATTGTAGCTATCTGGACCTTAAATTTAAAATTCACTCTGAATTCTCACTTTCGTAAATAACCCCTGATAAAGTTTAGTTATCCAGTCTTAAAAATAAAACTGCAACATGAGTACATTGGTTTGGAGCTAAATGCATCAAAGAATGAATTTTAAAGTTAACAGATTGCATTTAATAAGAGGATTTGACTTATTCTAGTAAATACTGAAAGGGAAACAATCAAAAAACACACACTAACCATCTTTCCCAACCAACATCACTACATCCCAACGGAATCAAATAAATCGTTTAAAGGCGGTTGAGGAAACAACAAAATGCCAAGCCCAAAAATGCAGTAATTCTGATTACTGTGACCCTGCTGAGAACTAAATAGACAGTAGGATGAGCCAGTACGACCTTTCTGGTGCTCCCTGGTCTATTCTGAAATAATAAAAATGTAGAGTAGTGAAACCAAGGAAACCTTTAAATAGGATATATATATATATATATATATAGTTGATTTATATAGAAGCGTATTACCCTCCAATATGACCCTTAATATTTTCTATAGCCAAATTGTTAGAAGGTGTCTTATGAGAAAATCATTACTTGTACTCCATTTTGTAGTCTTCACGGTCACATGTTCCTTAGATTCAGATGAGAGAGTGTATCCCAACCAGTTTAAAAAGTTTTTCTGACAGGGTTATTTACTAAAGTGAAAATTCAAAGTAAATTAATTTTTTTGTTTGTTATCTGGGTTCTCAATTTTAATGACATTATAAAAAAGCACATCAGTGCATCATTTTAAAATAAATACACTTCATTACAGAAATGTAAAAAAAAACAGCAGCATTTCAGTGCATCATTTTATTGCAAGAGTGCTTCAGTGTGCTTAGAAAGTACTGCACATAAACACTGTAATGAGACCTTTGTTTTGGTTGAAATGTTACTCTTTGTATTTTGATCCAATAAAACTTTTGTATTTGAACCATGTAAGTGCCTGAAGCCTCTTGGATATATTGTATACTAAGGATTTGCTTGTCCTGCTTCAGTCAAAGCACCCTGTGGATTCTAGGAACTCAAGAAAAGGGGGAGAGAGGACTATTAACGTTGTAGAACTGGACATGTAATGCAATAAATGTGTAAATATCTTTGTATTTTTAACACAAATTGTACAATATTTTTTTTTCCTTTAAAGGGTTACCCCAACCATTTCTGTGTAATGTGTCCTATTAAAATCTGGAAAAAAAAATACTTTTCCATCCCCTCTGACATCACATGGGCCTTGCGCATCCAATCACTGGCCTGTCTCAACAAATATCCCTTCCAGTCTTCGACTCCAAATTAACTAATCTTAGTGTTCAATTTCTATAGGGAGAACTTTTGAATGTTGTTGATGTAGAATAGTTCAAGGTTAGGGAAAAGAAGTGTGAAGTAGAGTGGTGAAAATTGGTATTGAAGAATATGACAAGAAAACGAGGGCAAAGTTGGCTCTTCAAACCCAAATCCGCTTCCACAGACCCTCCCCCAATCTGTCTCTCGGAGGGATGCAATCAAACCAGGGGAGCCAGCATTCAGTGTGCCATACACTATACCATGCCAATGTGGACAAAAGAGCCTCGGCCACCTGGATTTCTTGAATTTTTCAAAACCATTGGTCTTTTGTGTGTGTCTCTGTTTTCTCCAGACTGCAGGCACAGGAGATTTTGCAGCACTTAATAAATTCCTAAGGTATAGTTGGAAAGCAACAGTTGTAGCCGAGACTCCCAGGTACTTAATCTGGTACTGGCGTCAATGAAATGGCACTCATGCACGGATCGAGTTGGCCTCTCCCTCCGCAAGAGTGATGTTGATAGCTTGGCATATACTTTAAATGCTTTCATCAGACATGGGAGGGATATACGTGGATTTGTGATAAATAAATAACATGTTGACCTCAGACTGCTACTCTATGTTCCCTATCTTCCTGCCTGAATCCCGTAATGTCTGCTGTCTGACTGTTTTGAGAAAGGGTTCTAGTATCAAGGTGAACAGCAGAGGCAAGAGGGGAAGCCCTGCCTCGAATATTTTGGATCTGTAAGTTCCCCATTGACCCACACTGGTTAGGTGCATATATATTTGTGCCTGTAGTGGAGCTCCCTGGGTACCTCCAAGGATCACTTCCTAGCTTGAACCGGGGACAATCTCAGCGCTTCTGCCCCAGTCGCCATGGCTTGACTGAGGTCCTCATGGAGAATCTCCGTTCTGGAAAAGGATAGGCGACTAGCTCTATTTTCTCCCAGGGACTGGACAATACACAGTCCTGGGAGCGATAGTCTTTACAAGGACTTTCCCCGCTAAATCCTCCACGAGCTGGAACAAGGTGCTGATCAGTGAATAGCCCTTCCCCCCCTCCCCCAGTAACTAGACAATACATAGTTCTGGGAGTACAACTCATTTTAATGAGCCAAACTCTTCCTTTTATGCACAGACCCCAGCAGAGGGTCTCCAAATAATACAATACAAGCCCCTCCCAGGAACCTCTGGGCTTGGAGATAATGGAGTTAAAGACCGGTGAGCTAATTAACTCCCAGCAACAGAGAGCAAAATACAAAACATCATAAAAACAAATAACATGTCATACATCCCCAACAGCCCTGATCTAAGCGACCGTTGTCCAAATAGTGCTCAGATCCCAGCTTTTGCCGGTCAACTTTCAGGAGCTCCTGTGGCCAAAATACAGGGTGCTCCGCCTTTATCTCAGGAGTGTTTGTTCCCCTTAGTCTTGGGCACCTTCCCTCCAAAAAGTGTTTTCCTGGTTGGGCCATAGTGGTTCCAAACCAAGTTGTTCGGGAACCGCAAGTTCACCTTATGCCGAAAACTGTTTCATAACTTTAGCGGCTAAGTACCGCTGAGGGGTCCTCATGCTGAAATTAGTTCCATAGCGGTATCGCTGAGGACCATTCGTGGGTTTGTTTATGCGAACGGCTGCCACGTAGATAGCATTTGGTTCAATTCCAGAGAAGGGAAAGTTCCGAACCAGGGGCACAGAGGGAAAAGCTGCTAGTGGGTCTCTGACCTGGACTCCTCTAGGAGTTTGTGGTAAACGGCCATAGAAAAGAATGTTTGACACAGTGCCCACCCAATTTCCACACAAAAATGTTCCTGCCCTCTGGGTCCCTATTGCAGTCTCTTACTTGAAATTGGAGTTGTGCATAAATCAGAATAGCCACACCTGCCTTCTTAGCCCTGTGGGTATTGCCAAAATATCCTACAGGGTACATTTTGCTTCGTAATGTTGACTCCGTCTTCTTTAAAACGTGTCTCTTGAATGAGTGCTACAAAGACATTGTTCTCTCAATAAGTGTGATCTGCATGTAAAGTCCCATAGGGTTAAGAGTGTAGACAGCGAGCATGGCAGGCCGATAGGCCATACACTGATTTACCATGATCCTAGATGTGTAAGTATAGTAGCATATCTACTTGGTAGTCCTCCCAAAGTGGACCATTATGTGCAGTGTTTCAAAAACAGCACATACCTACTCCTACCACAATGACCACTTAAAAATCACTGAAGTGGTCATGGTCGTCACAGTATCCCTTTAAAGTCCACTAACTGCCCATATCTCAATGTTCATGTTTCCACAACGGCAGCGACAGATAGACAAATAGAAGAAAAGATTGGATTTACAAATGCTCTTTAAAAAACTGCCATGTTTGAGTGAGCAATATGATAAATATGAGAACATTATATTCTTACAGGTAATGGTTTTCTCCTCAAAGGGTAGGACAGCAATTTAATAACTCAAAATGTGCAGATACCACTGCTTGCAACTAGAATAGGAACAAGGACAAAGGCTTTTCTGCTTGAGAAATCTAAGGTAATGAATGGGCTGCCAGTACGTCCTGCTGTGGCAAATTTTAGAGGTTGCTACTTTATATACAATGCTATTTGCTGTCAAGATGCGCTTTAGACAGTTAGCATTATTTATTACACAAGTTAAAAGGATATAACACAGAGGTCGCCAGCCTCACTAAATGAGATTATACTGATGTAACGGGAAAGCTAAAAAGGTAATAGACATTTCATTTTATATTCTGTTCTGATATTTTATTTATGTAGATATTCCAACTGCACTAGCAGTAGCTTTAATTAGATGCCATGACCTATGTAAAAATATAGTCTACTAATAAATTTAAATACACATATTGTACTATGTCTTTTTTTTACATAAGCAGAGCTATATATCAGCATTAGGAACAAAAATTAAAAATAAATAAAGCAACTGCTTTGCATGCGCCTAAGCAGAAGATGACAAACTAGCTTATAGAAATTCTCATTAACAGGTACATTGAGAAAAAAAAAATTAAATAGACCAAAATAAAATAAAAATGTATGTTTGTTTGCCAAAATTTCCTATATTCTTATGTATGATCATATATAGCCTGTAACTGTGGAACACAACACTAATATCAATCTCTCAATTTATTGCTATCACACATTAATATCAGGCACTGCACATATAGCAAGATGGTTTCCAACAATTCACCCCCATATTTCATCACTCACTACTAAAAATCTATAACATTGGCAAAACTATATAAGACTTTCACAGCAGATCTGTTTGCTTGTACCAACCTGTGCTTGCTGTCGAATGCAGTGTGTGTGGTTTCTGAATTTTGTTTGTGGAGGCAACTAAATGTGGTGTGTGTAGAGGAGTCTGAATGTGGCCAAGTGTTAGTGTTGTTTGTGTGTGGTACTTAAGTGTGTGGGAGCGCAAAGTGATCTGCACCACAGCAAAGTTACCTCAAAGAGATGATGGGACACAGGGTCTAGTAACGAGATGTTTTTGATCTACCTGCTGGCTCAAGAGGGCTTCCTATCAGCCAGAACCATGTGAACTGCCAGTCCACCAGAATTTGAATGCTTGTCCACTTTGTGAATTCAAATAGTAGACATCAGAAACGTGGGTTAAAAAAACAAACAAGCAAACAAAAAATGCTACTCCATTGCAGTTCATGTTAAAATTCTTTAGTATGACTTTTTTATTATTTGTAAAAGGCCCATGCGCAAAAACAGACATAGTATAGTTTAAACAGTCTATAACCTGCATGACATGATTAACCTAAACAAACTGATGTGATTTACATCTTAAAATACATTTTCATTTGAGACAATGACAATTTGGTCTTTAAACACTGATCATAATTTCTTTTGCAGTATTAAAAGAATATAAAATAATGCCATGGTCCATTTGAAATATGCCCTTCTGACAGAGGCTGAGAACTCTCCCAGAACTAAACATCTTGCAAAAGATCACACACAACCTTATACTAAATAACGCCCACAGGTCAGCAGAGTGGAGGAAACGGATCAGACGCTGCAATTTTGTCTGATTTTGTACTCAGCAGTAGCAAGTAGGCAATATGCCTTATCTTTATCTTAAGTGTATCCATATTCCCTTTGGAAAAATATAATCATTTAATGATTGTTTTAATTATAAAATAAAAACCTAGAAAAACAAAAATTATTATACAGTCTGAGAGAACGTCCTAGTTTTCCCTTCTGCTCCCTTCTTCTTCAAGAAGCTGTAAATTTGGGACAGTTTCATAACATCCATATTCTTGCTGTAAACATTTAAAAATATTCCAAGAACAACTAACAATCCAGACCATATGTACCTGAAAGAAGAGAAAAACAATAAATACTTGGTTGTAAAGTTACATTAATAAATACACAAATCACAAAATACACAGACAAAAGGCACTTAAGTATCATGTGATTCCGACAAAAAATAAAAAAATAAATTATAAAACAATGCTAAAATACGCTATTTACATTTTATATTTCAGATCTCAGATATTTCAGAGATCACCTTTTGTCCTCTATCAGAGGTTTAAATCAAGAGGGCAGGGTAACTAATGGCCAATCTTATCAGAAAATAGTGAAGTGGCCAGAAAATTCAGCAACACTGCATCTTCAGGGAGTGAATTTGTTTTGAGCATCCAAATGGATAGTCTGTCAATGTCTCAACACTTGTTACTCAGCGAAGAGGAAGTGTTGCTTTTTTGTATCTCCTATTGCAAAGGATTGAAGGAGAGCGGACGTTTACTCAAGCAAGTGAAAATACCGTGAGTGCCCTTTCAGATTAACGAATATACTTCACTGAAAAAAAGTTACATCTGAAAGCTAAACAGCTCTTCCTAATTAACCCGATTCAACTAACCTGATTCTGATCAGAAGAGAATTTCTGAGCCAAAATCAGCTGTGTCTTAAAGTCAAAACCAGATTTCAACATAGCTAGAATTCAACTGATAGGAGGTATTCAGCTACAGTATATACAAATCATTTAAATAAAACACAACACAATGACATATATTGTATCTGTAAATTTACAAAAAATGCATTAATGTGAAAAAAATCATTCATAATAGCAAGCGTGATGGCATATGTTTTTGCTACTACACTGTCAAATAGGATTAGCTCTGAATACAACTGATGTATTAAAATATTACATACATGTGGACAGATTATTTTATAAAATACATAATATAATGTTAAAAACCCAGCTTAGCAGCAAGTCTTCACAAAGCACATTAATTTACTTACTGAAAAGTGAAGGGTTTTGCAAAAAACAAGAAAGAAAGTACAATTGTCATTGCCTTCCTCCCTGTTGTCACTGCAGATATTAGAAGAGAAGAAAAAAAAAATCAATATAAAAAGGTTATTTGAGAAAGTTTGAACTCTTCACAATACATGCATTTAAATATTTTTATTTAATAATAAAGGAACTCAGCTGTTCACACCTGTGCGCATGCCAAAATTGGCATCAGGCAAGGATATTTGATATTAATCCAGTGTCCAAGTGGTGCTTGTGGTTGTCCATTAATGACTAAATGTTACAAATGCTATACTTATCAGTCATAGCATTCTAGTCCTCATGAGTTATGCTGGCATGGGATGCCTTGTTTATTTAGTCTACATTTGCATGCAGCTCTGTGGCTGATACATAAGAGAGCCATTTTGTTTTGGAAGAAAAATACTCTTTGAAAGTGAATCTCTTAAATGGTTTTGGTATATTTCTTTACTGAAATATCGCAAACTGTTTTATTAGTTTCTTTTTAAAATGTGGGTGTTGCAATGTAAGGGCCAGATATGCTCCATGAGACTGCAGATGTCTGCAACAACTCGAACGTAGCAGAAGTATTTCAGCCAGTGTACTCTCATGCAAATGGATAAATCTTGCACACACTAAATTAAAATACTATCAAACAGAAAGCACTCCGAACTGAGCAACATGGCCACTAGTGCTCCAAATGATTCAGCAAATTCATTCTCAATGTACAGCAAATTTGCATGCAGTATAGTAGCTTTCAGAAGTCCATGATGGGGTAGTTGGCTTTTATGGCTTGTTACCTCAGAAAGGTGAACAATTCCCATCATCTAGTTAAGCAATTAACTGAATCTTAAAAAAGCATAAATATTGCTTAGGTAACAAAATATTCTGTTGGCGCAACCACAAATGTACAGCCCTAACACTGTGAAGATAAAATAGTCCCTACCTTTATACAATAATAACTCTAAAATGAGACATTTTGGGAAGACAAATATAAAAACAAAATACATTTTAACAAGTAATACTGAAACACCTCACTACAGATCTATTTTAATGCTTTCCTGTGTGTAGCAGCATAGTTCAAAGCCAAATTCATGTTGAAGTCACTTACAGATTAATGTGATAGCGAGGGTTATGGAGGGCATCCTCGTGGATGCGATTTGTATTTAAGTTTGGCTTCTGTATTCACTATTTAACCCCTTAAGGACACAACTTCGGGAATAAAAGGGAATCATGACGGAATATTTCTGTCATGTGTCCTTAAGGGGTTAATGTGTTACTTTCGGATATAAACAATTTAATTGTATGGAGTGGGGTATATAATACACTGCTTTATATGATTTGAATTGACAAATGCCATGGGAGGTCGAAATGTTGTCATGTTGGCTAGCTCGTATTAAAATCTGTACTTTAAGATTATTTGTGTGCCTTGACTATATATATATATATATATATATATATATATATATATATATATATATAAAAAAAATCGCTGAGGCTTGCCACCTTGGGGTTTGGATGCACCAGCTTGATGCTTTAAGTAAATGCTGTTGTGTGAGTGCAGTAAATTATGTGACCCAGAGGTTTAAGCAAGTACTTCATTTGGAACATTAACCAATAAGGCCGTCCTACAATGTTTCATGTATGTTCTTACCTGTCACGGCAAGAAGAGCACCAAACAGTTTAATTAATGCCAGTACAAAAGAGATTCCAAAGTAGCCAGTCAGGGAGAAAAGGAATGCATATCCATAAGTCTGAAATGGATACTAAAACACAGAACGTTCATGTTAAAGCATTCAAAAAGAACTTGTGCTGTTCGGCAAATAGTACGAACTACAAATAATTACCCAATTTATATTGTGGGGTTAAAAGTGTAATGAAAAGCTGCATAAAGGACTCATTTTTAATAACATTTGTGGTGACACAAATCAACTTCAAATAATATAACATTCTTGCATTTTACACTGTGGGCGGTAATCTACCATAAGAATCAGATGCATGACATTATAGAATGTCAAATAAGATTTTCAGCTCAGTCTTCAAAGTTTGCTAACCATGCTTCTCCCATAAGATTATTATGGGAAAATTTTTGCAAAAAAGTTTCATACTCTAATACAAGTACTTACCTTTGAGCAGAATTCTATAGCAGGACTTAGCCCACTGGTGGCCACTAACCCAAATAATATGTAAACAAATCCTATTGAATAGGAATACAGAACCTGAAACATTAAAGCACATGTATAAGTTATATCACAAGCATATAATTAAGCACATTTAGTAAGCATTAATACGATTTAGATCGATAATATACAAAAACTATTTGCTTCATCCATAAAAAGAAATATGTCTAAGGCATAGACCTCTCATAATGCATGGTCCATTATGAGAGGATCAGTCGTCCAAGCACTTGTTTGGTGTGAAGGTGGACTGCGTTCTTACATTTTCCTCACATGCAGGAGTGGCGTGCATGCAAGGATCACTGTTTCCTGTCTAGCTCACAGCACTTACAGTAAGTGATGGACTTACACTATCCTCTGTATGGTGAGCAGACTGTGTTCTCACACAGTACAAGTAATTGACATCAATAGGTAGGAGAAGGGTGAAGTCTACAAACTGTAGACTAAACTGGTAATAAAGAATATCCAGGAGAATGAAATGGTAGGATTCCTAGTATTGTAACCACTTCAATAATCTACAAAGCTACTTGAAGTATTACAAGGCATATTCTGCTCATTCCATTGATTTTCATATAGTGATGTCTCCATGTTTAGATCTATTTCCTACTTTTCTACTAGCAACAGTTCATTATCCCGCCACTGTCAGATAATTCAATCTTGAGACATCTAGGCTGCACCTCATACATGAGAAAAACGTCCCACTCACTTGTGTGACTGATAAACACATGCTGCTGTACACTCAAGCACAGAAAGCATTTAGGTGACTTGCATTTCCCCCAAACCCCTGCTCAGCTCATACGAACACATATTGCCCTGTAACCAAGCACAGTTTGCTACAATTGATTTAAGAGATATGTGCCTTATACTTAAAACACAGACAACATACAGACTCACCACCAATTAACAAAAGATCACTCAACATACGTTTCCCATTAATCAGTGATGACTCAGTGTACCCCACATATACACATGGCTTGGCCACCTTATCTATCCATATTAAAAGTGATTTGAGTTAGTTATTCTCGCATATACAGCACAGCACCCACGTAGTATGTAATCTTCCTGGATTTATCAGTGTTATATGTATTTAATCATTTATGTCCAGTTCTACACTTCAGACTTGAAACCAGTAGACAAAATGAAAATTTGCACTAGCATTATTTCTTCCCAGTCCCACAAGTATAGTATTGCATAGGTATATACATTCATTATTTCTTCACCTGAGAACATCCACACTACACACCATCTTCCTGAATAATGCTGCACTTCTGCTTTCGACAAAACCATGTCAATTAAGAGCATCAGATGACAATAGTCTTAAACCAAGCAGATCACAATATACTGAAAATATATCCACACATTCACTCTATAAAGAGAGAGAGAGAAAAAAGTCAAACCAATAGTAATTACCATTTCTGAATTTGATCCATTGTGTAACTTCATGGCCTTTTCTTGAACATTTCCTATGACAGCATCAGCACACAGTGCCATTGAGATAAGCATCACACCTTAAAAAAAAAAAGAAGGAAAATCTAGATATCACAACACACATTTATACTTCTACAAATGGAGCCTTTAATAATGCCATTAGATTTCATATTGAAGATGTATCTTTTTTCACCAATATTTTTTTTTTCCCCTGGGATGTTATGTTAGATGGTAGACAAGACAGGTTAGTCACCAAACAGGGACTTGAGCAGATCATTTTTCCAATATAGATATTCTGGTCTACAATGAAAAATTCCTGGGCCAATGCAACAACCTACACAATTTCAAATAAATTCCACTTACCCCAGTTAACAGACAATGTGCTACTGATAACCAGTGTGTGATCTAAATCAAAATAACATTCATGTTTAAACTGCCTTACTGTAATAAGCACTAGCACACATTAATTGTGGACCACAGACTTTCTTCTGATTCAAAGTAAATGGACAGGTTTTGGAATTCCGGTTGGCAGAGTACTGTACGAGTGAGGCAGCAAGCAAGAATTTTAGGGGCCTTTGCTAGCCCAGCACTGTGGGCTGGTAACCTGCAACTTTCTATAGGCCTTGACAGTTCAATCTGAGTACTTTAATGCATCTGGGATCTGGGATGTTCATGTGCAAAATGAGGCAATTCATTTTTACTTACCCCCAGGCCAAAATGTGCCAGCCCTCCCATACCCAGGAAATCTTATTTGAAAGAGGAGAATTTCATTTTGGCGGTAACTGGAAGCGAACCCACTTCGAGTCTTCCACATAAATTTGTTACGTATGCACTTGGTGTTATCAGGGGATCATGGCTGTCATTATGATGGCATAATAGCTACTCGGGCACATGATCCAACGTTTTAAAAACGGCACTTAAGACATTTTTGAGCCGGTTTGGGAGTTCTTAAAGGGACACTCCAGTCACACCAACAACTTTGTCTAAATGAAATACCTTAAGAAGTCAAGCAGTGCTGGAACGGTTTAATCCCATAGTTCCCCTCCAGAGCCAATCTGCAGATTCCCTATTTGGCATCCAGATCTCAGTTACAGAAAAAGTGCAGAGTGCTGCAGGGCAGGGGTGCCAGTGATTGGCTTAGAGCAGATAACAGATGCTCTAAACGATCAGTACCTCCCCATTGTTAAAAATGTTTATTTATAAAGCACCAACAAGTTCCATAGCACTGTACAATGGGTGGACTAAAAGACTAGTATTTGTAACTTGTTTTATCAATGGGGAACTGATTGGCTTAGAGCAGTGGTTCCCAACACACACCTCAAGTACACCCCCTAAAAGTCCAAGATTTAGGGATCAGTTGAGTTTAAGGTGTTTTTAGAAAAAAACTAAAAACACTTTAGACACAACAGGGTAATATCTAAATCCTGGACTGGGGGAGGGGATGGGGGAGTACTTGAAGACTGGGTTGGGAATCCCTGGCTTAGAGTATAAAATTACTGCACTAAGCCAATTAGTTGTGCGCCTGCCCGGCAGCACTCCACACTTCCCGTAACGGATATCCAGAAGCCGGATACAGCCTGGGGGTTCAGCACTGGAGGCAAACTTTTGTGTTAAAGCATTTGAGAGTGAGCCCAGGGATCTCCAGGCCCCATAAAAACTTCACTTAGATGAAGTTGTTATAGTGACCAGAGTGTCCCTTTAAGTCACTTTTAGGTTGATCACGCTGAATGTCACCTAGTAGACAGAAGATTGCAATTTCTATGGCACCTGCAACTTCTTTCCAAAACAATGTACTTTATAGGAGATACATGGGGTTGTAAATTGCATTAGCAATGATTTAAGCCCCCATCTAGAATTAAAAAGGTTAATAATTACAGGTACAAGTCATCACTTAATGGGTTAATAATGAATACAGGCTCATATAAGAAAAAGCGCTAATAGAATCCAAGCCCTAAAATGACTGGGACTCTATGATGATAATATTTGCAGGAGATAGCATACAAGAGCAAGCATTGTTTATATTCGCAGAACAGTTCTATTTCCTTTAGGCAAAAAAATGTCATCTGAATAGATTTGTCCCTCATAATGTTCAAAGGAATCCGATTAAATTATGTAAACAGAGCTTCAGCTAGAATCAGACTAGTTTATGTATCAATGTTTCCGAAAAATTTATGAGTAAAAGTCAAGTGAAGTCAATTTGGCATTTAGTAACTAGCATCCAAACTGCTTCCCTTAGGCTACCGAATCCTTAAGAATTTTTCATTTGAAAGTTAATATAAAATAGAGAAAGTGGTATGTTTTCTGAAAGCACCAATGCCTTCAAGACTTTCTGCTGGTTTATGCATTTAGCCATGCATATGCTAGTGTCAATATTCATTTAACATATGTTACCAAAAACTTTGCCTCTTGCAAAGAATAATATGAGGTAATAAACTAGTGTGCTGTTTTTTTATCACTTGTCTCTTTAATTATTGTAAAAATAGAAAGAGGAACGGAAGCAGCACTCCTTAAAGTGACTTACATAACAAAAAGTTTAACAAAATTTAGGTCAAAATGTTGCAGATTAAGTACCAGCAAATGCATGCTGTATCACAATCACTTTAAGGAGTACTAGTCCCATTTACCTTTATACTTTGGGGGCTGTAATTCGTTTTGGAGGAACGGTAGCATATAGGCACCCCTGATTTTAATAAGTGCTCAAGCAGACTTATTCCTATTTGACCTTTGTTTATTGTGTTTCTTGTCCTATGTTTCGAAGCATAGAGAAACAGTGTGTGCTAAAAAATAAAAATAAATAATAAGCAACTGGTGTAAAATAAGTGGGTCTCCGTCAGTCCAGTGTGGTCACCAAAACGCCAGGAACAGAAAGCAGATCCGAGTTGCTACCCCTGCTGGCCACTCATGGCCTCGCATCTCCACCTGGGACCAGAGTGATAGAGATCGGATCATGGCAGCTGACACACAGCAAAGCGGTACCCAGCTGAGACTTCTGAGCGACCCACACTTTGAGCTATTACATCAAGCCCTAAGGGTTGGAATAGGGTGATGGACTGCTCCTGGGACTTGCATTCCCCCAAAAAGTTCTTGTGCTGGGCCGGTTCGACTAGCTTGTGGCGGAATCTTGCTTCAGTTCGATAAGTGTATGTGCCTTACAGTTAAATATTTAGCTTTAGTTTTCTCCAGTCATGTATGCCTACACTGGGACCCATTATTGAGATTATCTGCCTTATATTGAGTGAGCCGACAGAACTAATCTGTATTTATATGCTGTGAATCTGCACTAGCTTATTCATTAACCTATAATTAATTTTCCCTATTTTTTATTTAGTAATGTACTTATGCAACGGTCTACTACACTTAATTATAAGAGATGTTTACCTCTACCAGCAAGGTCTGTACCACCTGTTGTTGCCTATTTGCCTGTTAAATGTACCCTGTGCTGGTTTTATATATCATATGTCATTTGCAACAATGTCAATAAAAAAAACCTGATTGACAAAAAATAAAATAACCAAGCCAATATAGCCATGCAGCTGTAACAAGAGAAAAATAAATTGTAGAAAAAAAAAAAACCTTCAAAATCTTACAGCAACAGAAGTGTAAAACTTTTTGGAAGGCATTAGAAATACATAATAAGCTATTCTGACGGTTGGACATCTGAAATCTAATATAAGTGAAATCCAGGAAGATGTTCATGGATATACTGCTGAACTAAATTGACATTGCAGCAAGCTGATGTGCTTTATTGGTCTGAAGTGCTTTAGAGGTTAACAGAGTTCACGGTATAAAA
This sequence comes from Pelobates cultripes, assembly GCA_933207985.1. Classification (NCBI taxonomy): domain Eukaryota; kingdom Metazoa; phylum Chordata; class Amphibia; order Anura; family Pelobatidae; genus Pelobates; species Pelobates cultripes. Next base: position 195,494,693 of record OW240915.1, read on the forward strand.
GTGCTGATTGCAAAAGAAATCATAAACTGAAATGATTGCATTCTCCAAGCCATCAGTCAGGAAGATGGAAGGGTGCTCCTCCTGCTTGCTTTTGCTGGGACAAAACAGAAGCTTATGCTTGCTTATAAAAAGCAATTGAAGCGCACAAGCCCTGTGTTCTCCATGAGAGGGGACAGGAAGAGGAGTATGGCTGTAGCATTCATTATGGACTTAATGATGAGAGACCAGAATCTATGCATGAAAAGTGGTCGATTGCAAAAGTCGATTCAGGAGCTTGTAGCATGGATGAGATCAGGTGTTGTGTGTTTTTGGCTTTTTTTTTTTTTTTAAAGATATCCTTGGTTATTATATCTTCCTTTCATCAATGTTGTATTTTAGTTTAGTTTTGTTTTTCCACTTTGGAAGTGTCACTTTTGAGTATCAAAATCTCTACACTTCTGTTTGTTTTCTAAAATGACAGGGACACTGCACCCAGACCACTTCTATGAGATGAAGTGGCCTGCATGCCTATTCCCCCCCTTTAATCCCGGGTGGTGGAACTGCTGTTCTACACCCTATGTGGGTGCTGACCCTTTATGGCTCTCACTTGGATCTGGCACTTTTTTAATAAGTCGGAGCATTGCCAAAGTAACTTTTGTACCTGAATCACAGGGAAGTGTCGGCTTGCGAGGAAGAGCTCCCAATGATGCCTGCACCTGTGGGGCTGGGACATTCTGCTGCTTGAAAAATCTTCTAATCACACCAGCTGGTCCATTTGGATCGCAGGCTTACATGCCATAGGTTGCCTACCCTTGGCATGGGTGCATGTTCATATCAGCAGTCTGTGCATTTGCATGCAATGGTACTCTTCTCATTTCACAGCCTGTTCTTTTTCTGATCCAGTGATGTCAGATGAAGTAGCACAGTAAGTATTGAAGCATTGTAGTGCAGAATACTGTAAATATCTTTAATTAAGATTAACTTCAATAATAGCATAGGCTTGATTGTTCTTTTCAAGTGGATTTATAGTTCAGAGAAAGTCTATAACTCAATACTGAAATAAACTGCAGTTTTCTAGTAAGTGGTTTCAATCCATTTTTGCCTGACGAGTATACTTAACGAAATACTCCACAAATCATAACCACCCAGAGTAAGAAGCAACTTACCTGGGTCCCCAGGATGTCTCTTCATTCCTATGCACAGCCCAATACAAGGCAGCGCTCTATGTCCAGGAGTGAGGCCCTGGACCTAAATAAGTAGTCAAATTATTCTAAAACTGTTTGACTATTTACTTTTGGGAGAATGCCAGGGCACTCCTGGATCCACAACGACTATAGTGGACTGTGGTGGTTATGGTGCTTAAAGTGGAGTTATTCATAGTGGCTGATGTTAGAAATCAAGCAAATCACATAAAATATAATATAGCATATGTATATGTTTCTGCAGACATATGTTAGCGGTTAGGTCAACACACAGATAGTGTTTTTGGATTAGTCATCAAGGCAAGTTTCAATGAATACTGATTTTACATTAAAAAATAAATAAATAATAAAAAAAACCACCACCACAGACTTACCAGTTACATTGAAGTTTGGTGCAACTGTGCTATCCGCTAATGTAAACCATATAAGTCCAGCGCTCATGCAGACTGCTGCAGCCACATCAGCTGCATTGTATCGTTTTCCTGTATAAAAAGACATATATACATTGGTTTAGCATTAATAAAAATGGCTAAGCTTATAGTCATAATATTACCATTTGTTCTACTGATTCAAAAGAGTTAAAGGAACACTATAGTCACCAGAACAACTACAGCGTAATGTAGTTGTTCTGGTGAGTATAATAGTTCCCTTCAGGCATTTTCATGTAAACACTGCCTTTTCAGAGAAAAGGCAGTGTTTACATTGCCCCTAGGGACACCTCCAAGTGGCCACTCCTTAGATGGCCACTGGAGTGGCTTCCTGGCTCAGGGCTGCACAGTAAGCAGCCCTGCCGTTCAGCATCCAAACGCTCTGCATAGAGACGCTGAATTTTCCTCATAGAGATTTAATCCCGCCCCGTGCCGATTTTACCAAATAAGGGAAAGCATTGGATTGGCTAAAAATCTGCCATTTTAATTGTCACAAAGGGGGCGGAGGCAGTGCCGGCAGACCCGCGCAGAGCTAGAAATAAGGTGAGTTTTAAACTTTTATAGGGGGGCAAGCCACCTAAATGGTGGGTTAAACACAATAGGATCTGGAATACATGTTTGTGTTCCTGACCCTATAGTGATATTTAAAATGTGTACTGCAAGAACGTTTTGAGTTATATATTAACAAAAAAAAAGACAAAGTTGCAATTCCGTCCTAGTCATCAAATGGATGTTCTTTTAATTTGTTTGTTTGTTTCATACATTCTTTAGTGACATAAAACCATAGCATTAAGTATTAAATGGTTACTGTGTAACTAAGAGTTTGCCATTTCGAAAGCATTTTCACTTTTTCCCCCCTTTTTAAATATTTTTTATTAAAGGTTTTATATTTTAACATACATATATGCAATACTTTTATAATGCATACATATAAAACAAATTGTATATAAAGATACATACATCAAATATACAAAAAGAGTAAAAATAAAACAAAAAAATAGTTTATAGTAACAATACAATTGCTTCATTAGATTTTTTTTTCGTGTATAGCTAACAATCTTTTTGAAGTGGAAAAAAATGAGAAAGGGAGGTGGAGGGGGGAAGGTTAAAAGAGGAGGGTCAGGGGAGCTGAGCGGGAGTTATAACCTTTAAAAATTTACTTAGGTGATCCGAAAATTAGATATATGCTCTAGAGTAAACATCCAGTCGTAGTTCAGTCTTAACATATAGAGAAAAAAAAAAAAAGAAACATGAAAGAATAAAGTAAGCCAGAATCGTGACATCTTTTTTTCTTGACTACATTTTCCCACTGGTCCCAAAGAGTAGTTCATTTTTTTCACATTTTTAGCTTTGAGCATCTTGCATTTGTTTTTTGTTTTTTAAAATTATAGTAAGCATACAGTCAAAATATAGTTAAAATGTAGAACTGAGTGCATGTCAAATAGCCATTTAGAAGACAGACCAGGCCCCTTGTTAGCAATAAAAGCTCACGGTGAAATACTTTGCTTTATGAGCATGCTTTATTTTAGATTATCTTATATCTCACCAAAAAAGTAATCCGGATGTGCAACAATTCTTTCTCAAAGTTATTTTTCATTTTACATAAAAAGATAAAAACGTTTTTAATACTTAAAGTGACACTCCACCTTGATATCAACTTAAGTTAATTCTCATTTAAGTTGTTAGGGAGGTAGCTATGTCTAGGCATCGTCTTAAAGGGACACTAATCACCTGAACAACTTTAGCTGAATTAAGCAGTTTTGGTGTATAGAACATGCCCCTGCAGCCTCACTGCTCAATCCTCTGCCATTTAGGAGTTAAATCCCTTTGTTTATGAACCCTAGTCACACCTCCATGCATGTGACTTGCACAGCCTTCCATAAACATTTCCTGCAAAGAGAGCCCTATTTAGGCTTTCTTTATTGCAAGTTCTGTTTAATTACGATTTTCTTATCTACTGCTATGTTAATAGCTTGCTAGACCCTGCAAGAGCCTCCTGTATGTGATTAACGTTCAATTTAGAGATTGAGATACAATTATGTAAGGTAAATTACATCTGTTTGAAAGTGAAACCAGGTTTTTTTTTTGTGCAGGCTCTGTCAATCATAGCCAGGGGAGGTGTGGCTAGTGCTGCATAAACAGAAACAAAGGGATTTAACTCCTAAATGACAGTGAATTGAGCAGTGAAATTGCAGGGGAATGATCTATACACTAAAACTGCTTTATTTAGCTAAAGTAATTTAGGTGACTATAATGTTCCTTTAAAATGCTGAACCAAACACTTGGGGAACTGGCACCCAACACTGTTGCCTACCTTTCCCCACCCCCTTCTTCCTTTCAGGCTGTCGCCAGTTCCCATTTAGAGAAATAATAATGTGTACTATTTCTCTCAACTGGAGTCAAGTGATGGCAAACGGCACATAATTTTTAAAATTATATTTACTTATCTATAATGCACATTACTACCAGGGTAATTCACTGACTCCAAATTTTAGAAAATTGCCAATATAAGAAAAAGCTCAATTGGAGAATTTTCCAATTTCGCTATAGCCTTAATTTTAAAATTCAGATTTAAATTTGCTACAATTCAGAACTTCTTTGATACTTTGGGGCTCATTAATGTAGTATTCACGGTGTACAAATGCATACCAGAGTTCCACAGTAATAACACAGTCATGTCATCATAATGTCCCATTATTCTATACACATGAATGTCTTCCCATCTGCCCCTGCTTATTTTACCAGTGTCTCGTTCGTCCAGTGATGTCTCTTTTCATACCCCTCATGTCCTTCTCTATTTTCCCCCACCTACTGAAATATTATCTATCTATATCTCTCATATATATATATATATATATATATATATATATATATATATATATATATATATATATATATATATATATATATATATATATATATATATACACACACATACATATACACATACATATATATATACACACATATACATATATATATATATATACATACATACATATACACACACACACACACACACACACACACACAGTTGTAATCAAAATCATTCAACCCCCATTGAAAATCATGTTTATTGTCAAAAATGCTTGAGACTGTCAGCTGCTTGCAAGTTTGCAACCACAAATCAAACAAAAGCAATATTAAATAGCTCAACACATTGAAGTGATTTCCACTATTTAAACTGAAAATGCAACTTCTAATGAGTCTTAAAATCATAAAGAGAGACAGAAAAATACTCCACCCCTTCACCCCCATTAGTTATTCTTTTCACATTTTCTGCCCCTCTTTATTTTCTTTCGCATTCTCTTTGTGTCAATTCTTCCCATACCTTCAGACAGTTTGGAAAGACAAACACCATAAGGAGGGGTTGGGGATATAACATTTGACTGCTCTCTGTCAAAGCCTCATTTGCAATGAAGTCGTCTAGGGGCAGTCAGGGAGATTATTTGATCTCTTTGTCAACCCATGCATTAGGGCTGGCACACCTGACACACCCTTTGCACTCACCTATGCAGGAATTAAAGACATGGGCTCAGCCTACAGGCAAATACCCTATATTTTTGACAAATTGATTGAAAATGGCTTGACAAAAATGCAACCAACTGCACCATAACCACATTACCTGTAGTGGTTATGATGCTTAGAGGTTCCACTTAACACTGCCAGGAACAGCTCCACCTCTCGTTGCATTCACCAACTTACAGGATAAACTACAGACAAAAGTACAAATTAACATTAATATTTGACTTCTGCCTCATGCTTGACATTGTGAGGCATGAGAAGCTCCAACAGTCTTTTTAGTTTTTAATTCCTTCATGACAATTCATTTGCCAGGACTGTCATAATAAAGGGCTAAAAATAACCCCCATTTTATTAAGATGTTGGGCTTTTTTAGGACAGAAAGTGGGGCAACTGAACAGTAACCTATACCAATGAGCCTAAAATGGATGGAAACTGGACTCTTGGCGTTCTTTTGAGGAATGATCAGCTGTGAAAGGAAAATGGGAGCCCTCACAAAATTTTACAATATCGAACAAAGCACTGGCACCCAAACTAGTCCTCTACACTACCTGTCCAGGAACACTTGAAAATCACTAAACTTGGACCCATGGTTCAAAACGGTTGCTGTTAATTTATTTTTAATGGCTCATAATAATGAGGTTGAATTGGTACTATAACTTCTCTATTTACCATTACTTCGTGTCTGGAACGGACAGCTAGTGGATTTAATGCCTATCCATTCCTGTAATCTCAAGCATGCACGAGAGAGGTCTATGCATGAACATGCATCCGTCCACAGACAGACACTCTAGATGTATGAAAAAATTTCAGTTTCCCATTGTTTTGCTACAGATGGAGGTGGGTATTGACAAGAGTTGATAGTGGAAGCTCTTCATTTTGTCAGCCTGGACTGTCCCCATAAGACAAAAAAGCCCCAAAAAGTTTACCTTATAATATTGTTTGATTGCTTTGGAATTTCAATGAAAGTCCACTGCATTCAACATTCTACCTTAATGAAATACTGAAATGTGACAGCTTAAACAAGCAATATACAGCACAAGTAATAAGGGTAAATACCTTGAATAAACACTCCTCCAATCATGACAGGGATCAATTTACAGCATTTGAAAATAACCTGAGTAGGATAATTCAAATATCCTAGGGAAGTGTTTGACAAACCCATTGTCCCCACAGTGAGGAAAGCTATGATCATGTAGGTTTTTGCAGGTATCCTGAAAAACAGAAATATAATATGTATTTTGTCCACACCTTTTTATTAGGATAGAATGAACATGATCCAGGCTGCATGTTACAGTAAATTAAGGAGTGTGATTACATTAGGTTTTCTGTGCATCGTTGTAAGGATCTCATTAGAAACACAATGCTTAAGAAATTAAATATTACTAGATTTAATTTTCAGTGCTAGATTTGGTATTATTTTCACAATTAAACATATTAGATCTAACATAGAAACACACTATTATGGAACAGTAAATTAGGTAGGCTAACAGCAAACATTTTCTTTAGGCCGTTCGAGAAAACATTGACTGCCTTTTATATGTAAAACATAATATATACATACAGACATAAGAACACTAAATAACATTCAAAACACAACTATTTTAGCTTAAGAGAATGCTTTTTCTTGTGTTCTGGCACAAAAGATGGGAGTGTGTCAGAATCTAAACCCATAATATACTGCGGTATCTCCTCTGACCAGATTTTCAAAATCCCTTGCATCGATAACAAATAAACCCATTCAGTAGCTTTGCCTTTTCGTTTCCTCTCCTGTAAATACAAATGAATGGTTTGTCTGCTGGAATAATGGGATAGTGTGAAAACAGTGAATAGGGCAGCAGTATAGCTGGTATCAGCCGAAATACTCATACTGACTACATTGGAATGTATTATGACACGATCATTGGATATAAAACAAATAGAGTACCATGTTATTTTCTAAGGGCCAAAGTTAGCTAAAATGTGACAAAAGACACCTCATAAGAAGAGCTATAAAGGATCCCGTAGTCTTGCAGGATTTTGTATTGGCCCAACATTCACACAGTGACAACATGAAAAATAGTGGAGCCTGCAAGGGAGATCTTCACAGTGGTTTATATTTTCCTTTCTTATTTGCAAAACAATCTGAAATAACCTTAACGTATTCCTTTCAAGAAGCTGTAGCGGGGTAATATACTGCTCACTCCCTATGATAATTAACTGGATAGGTCTGGTACAGAACAAGAATAAAAACAGCAACAAACCTGATTTTCTGCATTCTACAGACAATTTGTGCAGCCATTTCTGCAGCATTAAAAGGTTACTTAAAACAAACCGTGTTTTAATGAAACATTGTTTTAGCCATTAATGGCATGCCAGCCCAACCCTCCTGCTGCCAAAAGTAAAAAAAAAAACAAAGCAAAAATAAAGCAAACAGAAACTACCTGCAAATCCTAGACAACTCTGCAACACTATCTTCCTCTTGTAACATACCTTCACCGGCAGTGAGGACAGGCTGATGGGATGACCTGGGACGCTAAGAGGGTGACCATACCACCATCATGCTATCCGTGCCAATGTCAGATACTCAATATGCACAAAATTAACAATAGCCAGCCCTGAATTCTCGCTCAAGGTTGACTGAATGGCACGGTTTTTCAGTGGAGTTACACCTGTGGCAGAACTGGGATATATCGCTGTAGGTGCAGTGTTTCTTAGTGAAAAGCTGCAAATAGACACTAAAAACAGTGCAGGGATCATTGTTCTTGGAGTAACTCTGATTAACTCCCGTGTGCTTTATTATTTTCAACTTTATTTTCTATAACTATAAGATTCGCATTTAAGTCCAGTATCTCTCAATTATCCTTTACTACATAGTTCACAACTATGCATCTTTTAGAATACCTTACAGAAGTTAATACATTAGTATGTTATAAAAAAAAGCAGAAATTACAGCGATTGTTCCCTGCCATTCAAGCTTCTGTGTCAAGAAATACTTATCCACACTCATTTACTTGTATTGGTCATGCAGATACATTATTATTGGTATTTATTCCAAAGCACTTTACAATTTTATGAAAGGGGGAAAATGTATGTAAATGAGACAATTATAAAATGTTACAAGAACAACAGGTAGAGGAGGACCCAGCTCAAACAAGCTTACAGTCTAGAGGAGTGGAGTATGAAGACACAATTGAAGGACATCAAAGGGGACAGCCAACAAACAAGGTGAAAAAGCATCAGAACCAGAGAGTGACCCTTTAGGAGAGAGAGCCAGGGACAGATTTATGACACAGAAGTTACTCTGGGCGGTCATAAGCTTTTCTGGAGAGATGGGTTTTGAGGGACTTCAAAAATGATTGAAGACTAGGGGAGAGTCTGTTGGGGGTAGGCAGGCTGTTTCAAAGGAAAGGAGCTGTCCATGAAAAGTCCTGCAAGCGTGAGTTAGCAGTGAGGGTGTGAGCAGTAGACAGGAGGTGGTCACCGGCAGAGCATAGAGACCAAGAAGGGGTATACTTATAAAATCAGTGAAGAAATGTAACAGGGGCTAGAGTTTAGAGCTTTATTGGTAAGGGCTAGTATTTTGAATTGACTCCTGTAGGAAAGAGGAAGCCAGTGTAAGGAGTCATAGAATATATATGTTCCTGGCTGCCTCAAACGGTTTGTAGAGATATTCAAGGGAAGTTAGCCATTGTTTGCACCTGCCATCATGAATTCGGTCCCACTCCTCTTAGAAGCCAAGCATAGCAGTAACAGGACGGTGCAGACTTAATGACAGCAGCTGCAAATGGTGGCTGGTCTTTGGTAGTGATTCCAATCAATTTTGAGAAATCTGGGAACATGGATGCCTAAAGATCTCTATTTAACCCACCCACAGCTAAAAAAAAATTAAACCCCCCCCCCAAAAAAACAAACAACCTCCTTTATCATTTTTAGATCACATGTTCGTATTAATATGTCCACTTTATAATTACTTTAAACGTATATATATCCAATTCCCCCCCTCCCCATATAATTTTATTGTTGTATTATAATGGTAATGAACAATATTCTTGATGCACTCACAATTCTCACTTTGAATACACTATTTTGTTGTCATGGCAAAGGTCTTTATTTTTTTATTTTTTTTTAAAGGGGTGTCAGAAGCACCAACACAATACATAAACATTATACATTTTTCTTTGCAATCCGTTCGATTGTTTGTACAATCTTTTCAAATCTGAAATACTTACACATTTATTGATTCTGTACAGTTGTACAGGATATAAAAGTGTGCCTAGCGCTATCTTAACAGGTTTGTGTTAACTATGAAAAGGCATGCAAAACAGACATAAGTACTTTCATCATTGTAAAAACATGAATTAAACAACCTAGCAAGTTCTATTTTCTACTATATTAGCCTAGACTTGACAAAGGTCCTAATAGGACCTAAAAGTTGCTGGGTTCACAGTGGTGTAATAAAATTCTCCTTAAAGGGACACTCCAGGCGCCCAGACCACTTCTGCCCATTGGAGTGGTATGGGTGCCAACTCCCACTACTCTTAACCCGGCAACTGTAATTATTGCAGTTTTTTTATAAACTGCAATAATTACCTTGCAGGGTTAACTCCTCCTCTAGTGGCTTTCTACTAGACAGCCACTAGAGGGCACTTCCTGCATCATAGCAAAGATTTTCTTTGCTAGATCGTCGCTGGACGTCCTCACGCTGTTTGAGGACCTCCAGCGTCACTCAATTCCCCATAGGAAAGCATTGAAAATCATTTTCAATGCTTTCCTATGGGGAGACCTAATGCGCGTGTGCGCAGCATTAGGGATCGACCGATATTGATTTTTTAGAGCCGATACCGATACCGATAATCTGCGAACTTTCAGGCCGATAGCCGATATCTTGCCGATATTCTGTACATTTACTATTTTGAATAAATAAACTAATTCGAAAGGTAAATGCACAAAATATACATGCCACATGTAGTGGATGAAGTGTGTTTAGACAGGGGAACTGTGTGTGTTTGTGTAGTGTGTGTGTATATAATGCAGTGTGTGTAGTGTGTATATAATGCAGTGTGTTTATGTAGTGTGTGTATATAATGCAGTGTGTTTATGTAGTGTGTGTATATAATGCAGTGTGTTTATGTAGTGTGTGTGTATAATGCAGTGTGTTTTTGTGTGTGTATGTAATGCAGTGTGTGTGTTTGTGTAGTGTGTATGTATGTAATGCAGTGTGTGTTTGTGTAGTGTGTGTCTGTGTAGTGTGTATGTAATGCAGTGTGTGTGTCTGTGTAGTGTGTATGTAATGCAGTATGTGTACTGTGTTTGTGTAGTGTGTATGTAATGCAGTGTGTATGTAATGCAGTGTGTGTGCAGTGTAGTGTGTGCAGTGTGTGTCTGTAATGCAGTATGTGTGCAGTGTGTGTTTGTGTAGTGTGTGTTTGTGTAGTGTGTATGTAATGCAGTGTGTGTGCCTGTGTAGTGTGTGTGTATGTAATGCAGTATGTGTACTGTGTTTGTGTAGTGTGTATGTAATGCAGTGTGTGAATGTAATGTGCAGTGTGTGTGCAGTGTGTGTCTGTAATGCAGTATGTGTGCAGTGTGTGTTTGTGGTGTGTGTGTAGTGTCTGTCTGTGTAGTGTGTGTATGTAATGCAGTGTGTGTGTCTGTGTAGTGTGTATGTAATGCAGTGTGTGTATGTAATGCAGTATGTGTGCAGTGTGTGTTTGTGTAGTGATGTAATTTGTGTAATTTTTTATTTTAATATTTTTTTTAATATTTAAATGTTTTTTTTTGTTTAGTCCCCCCCCAGTGTGTGTTTGTGTAGTGTGTGTTTGTGTAGTGTGTATGTAATGCAGTATGTGTGTGTGTGTGTGTAGTGATGTAATTTGTGTAATTTTTTATTTTAATATTTTTTTTAATATTGAAATGTTTTTTTTATTTTTTGTTTAGTCCCCCCTCCCTGCTTCTTACCAGGGAGGGGGATATAGTATCCCCTGGTGGTCCAGTGGCTTGTTAAGTACAGTGGTGGCTCAGCAGCAGCAAGCGCTGACTTACCTTGCAAGCAGCTCCCTATGTAAATCTCGCAGCTCTTAGTGCCGCGCGGAGCGTTGCCATGGTAACCCGTGGCAACGCTCTGCGGCCGCGGGTCTCGCGAGATTTACACAGAGAGCTGTAGGAGCTGCATGCAAGGTAAGCCAGCGTTTGCTGCTGGCCCCCACAGGACCGCCGGGCTTGTAATGGGCCCGGCGGTCCTGTTATATATTATCGGCAATATCGGTATCTGAATTGGCCGATACCGATATTGCCGAAAATACCAAATATCGGCCGATAATATCGGCCAGACCGATAATCGGTCGATCCCTACGCAGCATTATTGCGCACGCGCATTTGGTTTCCTCAGCCGGCGACGATTGGGAGGAGCGACGCCGATCCGAAACCACCGTCGAGGGACATCGGCGGGATCTCAGGTAAGTGACCTGAAGGGGTTTTCACCCCTTCAGCTACCTGGGATGGGAGATGGGAGGGAGAGGGGACCTGCACTGGAGTTTCCCTTTAAGATATTTCTTGTATGTTGAGTGTTCATACATTATATTTTTCCAACATAAGAGCAGATATAGTTGACAAGTGAGAAGATGACCACTTTTTTCACAAATAATTATCACACACATATCCAATTGTACACTTATTAACAATGTATAATTACAGCACATGTTGGGACACAGACAGAAAACCTTTGAGAATAAGGTTTATAAAATGTATTAATAATTTGGTTGTAGTAAAATAATTATTACAAGCTGTCCTGTTTAACATACCTTCTGCGCTTATCTTGCGTCAGCTGTAATTCTACTAGTCCAAATACAGAATAAAATCCAAATTGCACTAAAGTCAAGTACCAACCAAATGGTTTAAAACCCTCCACAGAAAATATCAGCTCCTACAAGACAAAAACATTGCCAAGTTGCTCGTTAGACTTGCCATATGAGCTATTTTGAAATAGGTTACTTGTGCAGTTTGTCTGCGGTTAATTACATTGATCTATGCAACTCTTAAAAAGGTACACTCCAAGCATCATAACCACAACCTGGGGTCCCCAAGGCACTTCCACATGCTTCCACTACCAATGTAGAGATAGGCAGGAATTTCAGCTAGCCCCAACGATTTTAAACCCTGCAGATTACCTTATCAATATCAGTTAATAAGCTAAACCATGCAAGGCAGGGCTTAGCACAGGACAGCTAACCAAAGTTCCTGATTAGGAATTTCCAGCTCTCCGGTATTGGTAGTGCAGGTGGGAAGCGGCGCTTGCAAGGCCCCAGTTAAGAAATGAAACTGTTCAAAATCGGTTTGACTCCTCCAAGTCAGTAATCTGTTGTGCTTATGGTGCGTGGAGAGCACCTTTAACAATATCACAGAACTGATGAAAAACATATAACCTAAATCAAAGAGTTTCTAAAAAAATCAGTAGCATTTCAATTCAAATGAGATAATGACGAAACCATTTATAGAGGGAATGTTATGCACCATCTAATTGTACTATAATACAGCATATAGATCTGCATTTTGTAACTTGTATGTACACTGCCTGTCTTGCATTAGTTTATTATTTAATATAAAATCCATTTACACACAACAGACATTTTACGTATGATGTTTGTCAACTGAATTGACCCTAGGGTGATTTCAATTATGTTTCATGTAGAACATTCTGAAGTTCATTAGCTCACAAAAAATTAAGTTGAAATGAAATAATACTAACTTTGATAACTAAAAAGTGAGTGAACATGCTGCAAACATGAACTGCATACATGTATATCTTTATTGGGAATATGATCATACACTAATCATGTAAAGCGTGTGGGCTTGTATATTGAAAAGGGATAGTCTGTTCTACTGGGAAGAAAGCTCTATAATTGCACATTCACCTTATTTCCTGTGTGTGGTTTTCTACTTTCAAACCATCCCTTTGATCAAGATTATCTAAATTTGCTTTGCAGAGAAATTTGCATATATCTAAAAAGATATCAGCATGCCCTAGATGCATAACTAAATGTATACACAATTTACAAAGTGTTCTGGCCATGGAAGGAAAATCTGCAGCACAATAACGAAACCCAGATCCAAAGAAGTTAGTTTAAAATGCATTGCTGATCTGGACGGCTAAGTTAACAGTCTCTACTGCTATGCTAATGCACGGCAGCAAATTTTAGGTGAAAATATCGGAAAGCAGAGTCACTTTTCATCTACACATTTCCTAGCACAATGTGTAGGTGAGATTGCATTCCCTTTAAAGCAGTAATAATTCATATTGCTCATGACAGATGCAATTTAAATTATGTAGGTTGGATCGCTGGGGGAGGGCTGGAAAAAAGTTTACTGCAAAATATAATGTTCAGTGATCTATTGAAAATGTTGAAGGCAGGTTATGCAACAAAATTAATTCAATTTTAAACGGTTTGCTTTTGTTACAAGTAAACATGATGACATGAAACATTACAACTTGCAGTGTCTATTAAACAAATCAGTGACAATGCATGTGACAGTTATTAGCATTACCTGTAAGTATCCATAAATTAAGTAAAAAACAAAGAGTCCTGTAACACAAATAAAAAATTGTACAGGCTTTTGGAATTTGCTGAGGTTGATCCCAAGAACCTTGATATCATCTACAGACTTGATGTGTGGGGACATGGCTTCTGATTTTGAAGGTATACTGATGGAAATATATTTCCTGGAGTTGTTAAATTTTAAATCCATGGTTTCAATCTCGCTTTTATCAAGATCGTCTGTATCTTCTGTTCCTTCAACCACTGAACTGCTGTAAGAAAGTGACCAGTTATTACATTTAGAAATTGCACTATTTTAATTCCCTTTACTTGACAAACAGGATCAGATTTACATCATAAGAGTCTCTTGGCACAGAATTCTCAAGTAATCCTCAACCCCCTTCAAACCAACGAAATTAAAAACCGCACACAAAAAAACCCCCAAAAAAACAAAAACAAAAAAAAAAAACACTTGACTTCTTAACTACAAATTGTTGCATATACACAAACACATAAATGTGTGTTTAGTGTGTGTAAATGTCTATGTGTATTTTCGTGTGTGTGTGTGCAGCAGTGTGTATTTGTAACAGTGTGGTTAGCAGCATGCATGGTAGTGTGTGCCCAGCGTAAGTAGCAGTATGTGTGTGTTTGTAAAGTTTCATCACGAAATGCTGCACATACTGACTACAGGCACCATGACTACTTAAAAACACTAAAGTAGTCATGGTGCTTTATTTTTTATTTATTTTTTTTAAACAAACTAGGTAAGTTGTTTTGTGACATTATTTAATGCCAGGGCTCGGGTGAAACAGGGAAACTTTCACACGATTCTTTAAATCTATATCAGTCAACATCCCTACCTAATAGGATTGCAGCTTCAACTGTATAATTGAGTTAATAAAGCTTGGAGAAGAGTTTCCAAAATAAAACTCTCCCCCAGAGATTGCTCCCTCTGATATGTCCTGACTTAGATTACTGTATTGTATTAATGCTCAAAATATTACAATATTAAAATAAAATATTTATAAGTAGGCACAATTTTGAGCAATAAATTGCAATTTGGACAATATATTGCTATAAGAAGCAAAGAACCAAAAATGTTATAGGTAATTAAAAAAAAAAGGGGCAGGTGTTTCCCCCAATCAAAAAGTAGAAAAATCAGATAGGAATTGTTCCCATTACATAGTTGACAGTGCAAGTAATAAAGAAATTTATATCATTACAAACTAGCAAAAATATTAATTGACATTTATGTTGAGTTTACTTTCAGGAAAAAATTATAAAAGGTCAGAAAAAACAAAACAAAATGTAGAGGAAATAAAAAACAAAAGTAAGAAGGGATTCCTCTGCAGGAGATCCATGGCATGAGCCATACCCACTTGTCAGGCAATGTAATCTTCCAATGGTGGTACCTGCTCATAGAATTATGAACCAAGGCTATCTATTAACCAGTTGTCCTCCAGCTTAGCTTGGACCTCCTGCATTGTGGGGATCCAGTTACCCATCCAGCCCACCACCAGAGCTCTTTGGGTCTCCAGTGTAAAATGTTTAAGTAATTTCTGGGGGTGGGAGAGGAACCCATCTAAAAGGTTGGGACAATAAAAACAACCATGGATCCAAAACAAACAGATGGTGGAAGATCCCTGCTAGCAGAGATCTATCTTTGTTCCAGTATGAAGACACTTTATGACACTCCCACCACATGTTCATATAAATCCCTTTCAGCCCACAGGAACACCAACGTAGGTCCTATTGTGCCTTCCCCTTTCTGTGTAGCTTTACCGGGAATAGTGTAACAACTCATCATAATTTTGAAAATTTCTTCCTGTAGGACCACAAAGAGTCTCGGTATAAGTGACCACAAGAGTCTCGGACAGGTTTTACTTAATAGAATTGCCTCTTTGTTGATGTTGCGCAAGGGAGGGGGGAGGCAAAGAGAGCTACAGTGCCAGGAATACAGCTATGTATTCCTAGCACAAAGTATCCCTTGAAGTCAGGAATTCAAAGTGAACTAAAACTGTAGGCCAATATAGAGAAAACAGGATTGACTTAGCGAATATTTCCAAAATTGGCTATATTTGCCTAACTTTTTAAATTCACTTTAAATTCGCAGCAATCATCTTGGGTGCAATGCTACAATCATGCTCAAGAGACAAGTTCCCCAACAAGTAATAGAAAACTGGATTCAGAACCACCAGACTGAACCCAACAACATACTTGTGGACAGGCTCCTAGTAGTGATAACAGATTACTCAAAACTTGACCCCAATGTAAGGGTCTGAGATGCAAGAGTGGTGAAAGTAAGGAAAAAAATTGACCAAAGCAACCACTGTGGTGGACTGCTCAGGCACACAAAACAAGTCCCCATATGAAATCCACTCACGTCCATTAGCCAGCAGAGAATTAAAATAGAACAATGTATAAAAAGAAAATCAGAAACAATGAAACAAAGACCAAGTACATACAAGCATTTTGGTGTTCAGAACCCTGGTTTCACTCTTTGACAGACAACCTGGGGGAGAATCCCACTCCCTCTTGTCCATAGCAAAACAATGGACAATAGGAGAAAATGCCACCTCTAATTCAGCAACATTGAGGAAAGTATCCCACTGTTATAACAATGTAAAGTCACTCTTGACAGAACAAATACTAATGCCCTAAGCCAATAGGAGTATAGAAATATTTACGAAACTGGTACCGATAACATGCTGTACTCCCCATAGTCCCATACTTTTTTATGTAGCAGCTCTGGTTGCCACAAAGGAAAAGAGAATGGAGGGTAGAGAAACTGAGAAAGTAAATAGCTGAGATAACATAGTAAGAGACTAAAAAAAGTAGAACTTAAATTGAAAGAAAAGGAGAGCGCCAAAGACAAAAGAAAAAAAAAAAGAAGAAAAGAAAAGCTAATGCAGAACATTAGGGGAAAAAAAATGAAAATTTTAATAGAACAACAAAGAAGGCAGCACTAACCCAACAGCTTCTGGTATTCAACGCCACACTGAAACTAGGATCCCAGTAAGTCTTCTTTGCCCTCTGGTCCAAGTGAGGAAAACTGCCATCCATCCAGTAGCAAGTATGCCTTTTCTTGGCAAGTATCCAAGAAGACTTGTTTTATGATTCACAAATTATACAGATTGCCTCTCCAGGAAATTGGATGTTACTCTCGGTCGCTTTTTTGATAATAGGCTTTTTGGTCTGTAAAAAGTGAAACCAGACTATGATGGTTCCTCCTCTATGCACCTGCAAGCCTCACAAGGTCTTGTGTGCCCGATCAATAACCCAGATATGGTCTGGTATGCCTGGGGCCAAAGGCAACAGGGGCACAGAGTTTAGGTGTCCGATTCCCACAATTTCTGGCAGTACTCTCTAAATTATTCTGCATGGACTGGTTGGATAGATCTTTCTGTACATTTTCCACCTTCGCAAGCGAGACTGCATGGTTGTAAAGTGATCTACTATTGTGTAGTGGGCATTCGCATTTCAAATAGGCAATTTGTTAGCCTAAGGCCCTTATTTATTTTTTTAAAGAGTTACTGCAACCATTTAAACTTTGGTTTGAATTATTATTCTTTAAGTTACCCCACACCCCAACGGGTACAAAAAAGGAAGGGGAGGGAACTTTGAAAATAAATACAGTGGAGGGTACAGGTAGTGCTGCAATCCGTGAAGAAGGGAGAGGGGACACAAGCTTCCCCTTTCAGGCTCTGCCTGCAAGGAGAGAATCAGATTAAGTCTGTTGCCAGATTCCTTTCACTTCTGCTTTTTAAAGTGGTCATGGACGTTGGGTAAACCTTTAATTTCTCGTAACTCGAGAGCAGTTCCTTCAATAAGAAATTCTTGAGGTCTCCCATGCGGCGCAGTACATATTCTGTGTCTTCAGACAGAGAAGAGGTAGCCATCATTGATTCCTCCTCAATGACAAGCGATGGAGCCCAATTGTCATTTCCAGGGCTGTTATGGCCAGAACCCTGAGGCTTAAAGGCTGTAGCAACCAGGTATGCCACATGTGAATCCTTGTCTACAGGCTCATTTTTTTTGTGGGGTCTTGGAGCACATGATGCTACACTAACAATCCTGTTCACACCAGGGCATTGAAAGTCAGGAAAATTGGGTTACAAGTGCTGCTTGCTTGGAGAGGAACTACTGAATTTCCCCCCAATATCAGAATATTAAAATGGACATTCCGGTAAATGGGCAATCTTCAAGGAATCTTAAAGTCAATGGCCAGATTAATTACAAAAGCTTAATATGCCTGGGCCCAACACAGCATTGAAGCAGCTACACCCAGGACTCACAGCACCCAACACTGCAGGATTTGCCCTAAGCAGAGGTAGCATTTCTAGATGATCATCTTGAGAATACCTGAACTTCTTGTTTTTCCTATTTCTGTTTTAAATTGTATTCCTATCTATCTCCATCCCCCACAGTATTACTGCTTAATTGATGACTATTGCACCCTCCATCCTTAACTCTTGTTTAGTTAAACATTTGTTTTACTAGTGTTCGTTCTTGCACTCAAAGCCTCATTAATTTATGATGTTCCCTATTTATGACTTTTACCTATCTGATCTCTGCAATTCCCTCATATCCTTAAATTTAAATTCCCTTTCATCTGCTTTTTCCTTGATTTTGTTTTTAACACCTCAATGATTCCCCACCCACAATCTGCCTTATCTAACCCTAGATTCTTTCTTATAGCCTGGGCCCAATATAGTATTGAAACAGCTACACCCAGGACTCACAGCACCCAACCCTGCAGGATTTGCCCTAAGCAGAGTTAGCACTCCTGGATGATCAATTCTCCCCCCTCCTGCAGGGTACTCATTACATTTATAGATAGCTCAAATTACCTGGCTTTCCTGACAAACCGATCATATCCACCAAGCTCTCCACACCTAAAATAACTAAACTCACACAATACCTTTTTAACCCTTAACCCTCCTAACCTCACCTACAATTCAATTCAACACATATTAAAAACACTGCACCTATTCTCCTACTAATGTTCTCACTTCTATTTTTAAACTTTCCTCATTATTAAAATCTCTCTATCCTTTTAATTACCTGTTCCTATTGACACAATCTTCATTGCTCACTCTCTGCTTCCCTCATCTCTGTATTCATCACATGCACTTTACCAATCTTTATCCAGCCTATCTCCACAAACCCCTCCTAAATCCCTTAAATACAAGCTCTCGTCCCAAACATTTAAATCTTACTCCCACCTTCTCCTCCTTTTTTTTATCCTACTGCTGATGTCTCTAAAACCCTGGTCCCTCCTCTACTAAGCCACCTGGTACTAACACCAGAAACCACAACAATCTAATATCCATTCCATGTAACTGTCGCTATAATGCCTCCTTTAAAGCTGCCCTCTGGAATGCACGCTCTGTGTGCAGCACCGTCAAATCAACTTCAATCCAAGACCTATTTATCTCACACTATCTCACTTTACCCACAACCCAAGACAAGCTGAGAGTAAATGTGGCGGTGTAAGTTTTCTGCTTTCACCCCACTGCTCCTTTAAATCTCTGCCACCCCCTTCCCTCTCCTTTCCATAATTTGAAATTCATTCAGTTCGCATTTTCAAACCCTTCTCTGCTAACATTGCCGTTATTTATTGTCCCCCTGTTTTCCCTCTCCTCTTCCTTGACCACTTTGCTGCCTGGCTAACCTACTTCCTCTTCTAATATTCCATCCCTACTTCTTGGGGACTATATTCCCATTAACCCACCTTTTACCTCAGCAGCCTCTAAACAACTTTCAATTACTTCCTCCCTCGAGTAATTGCAGTGGGCTAATTCTCCCACCCATGTAGATGGTAATACTCTTGACCTAATTTTCTCATAAGCATGTACAGTATCTAATATCTGCAACACCCCGTTTCCTGTCTCTGATCACCACCTCTTATCATTTGCTCTCAATTACCCCCTCACCCAACAACCTCAGCCCAGCCCCCCTCAACTCAGGAGGAACCTTAATTCTATTGAGCTCCAGCAGCTGTCAGCTGATATTGATTCACTACTGCTATCCATCCCTTCCCTCTCCTGTCCCTCACTGGCCATCTCCACAAATAACACTACCCTCACCTGCCTTGAACACTGTAGCCCCGCTCCAAACATGCACCTTGAGGAGGACACACCCCCAACCGTGGCATACTAAATCAACACGCTACCTGCAAAGTTGCTCCCGTAATGCTGAACGCTCCTTGGTTAGTCTTGCACCCAGTCAGACTTTCTCAGTTATAGATTCTTATTGTGTTCATACAGCGCAGCCCTTGCCCTCGCCAAACAGTCATACTTTTCCTCTCATTAGTTCATGCTCCCCGCAATCCCAGGCGTCTCTTTGACACCTTTAATTCTCTTCTTAGCCCTACTGTGACCACCCCCCAAACTACACTTTACAGCAAATAGCTTTGCATGCTACTTTGTAGATCACGCCTTTCCTACCCTTCATACTTTCTCCCCAGCTACTGAACAACAGGTGGCTGCGCTTCTCCTTTCCTCCCGCCCCACCACTTGCCCGCTCGATCTTATCCCGTCTCAACTCATCAGATCTCTCTTCCCTTGTCTTGTGCCTTCCTTAACACACATCTTCAACTGCTCTCTCTCTTCTGGCATTTTCCCTGCTGACCTTAAACATGCCACTGTAGTACCTATCCTGAAAAAAAACAAAAACATCTCTTGACCCGTCCTCCCCCTCTAACGATCGTCCCATATCCCTGCTCCCTTTTTCCTCAAAGCTTCTGGA
The DNA here is from genome assembly GCA_933207985.1 of Pelobates cultripes. Taxonomy (NCBI): domain Eukaryota; kingdom Metazoa; phylum Chordata; class Amphibia; order Anura; family Pelobatidae; genus Pelobates; species Pelobates cultripes. The sequence goes on from OW240915.1 coordinate 195,515,087, forward strand.
AAGATTTGTCTTTACCCGTGTGTCTCGCTTCCTCAATTCCAACTCTCTCCTTTACCCTCTTCAGTCTGGCTTCGGCCCTCTCCACTCTACTGAGACTGCTTTATCAAAGTTACTAATGAGCTAATCGCAGTTAAATCCAAAGGCCACTACTCCATACTAATACTTCTTGACCTCTCTGCTGCCTTTGACACCATTGATCATGCTCTCCTTCTTCAAACTCTTCAATCACTCGGTTTCTGTGACTCTGTCCTCTCGTGGTTTTCCTCTTATCTCTCCCAACGCTCATTCAGTGTCTCCTTTTCCAAGGATACCTCCTCCCCTCGTCCTGTCTCTGTTGGAGTCCCCCAAGGCTCTCTCCTTGGTCCCCTTCTATTTTCTCTTTATACTGCCTCTCTTGGCAAACTTATTGCCTTTTTTGGATTCCACTACCACCTGTACGCTGATGACAACCAGATGTATCTCTCCTACCTGGACCTCTCCCTTGCCATCCTGCAACGTGTCACTGCTTGCTTTTCTTCCATCTCTGACTGGATGTCCTCCCGCTTTCTGAAACTCATCTAGTTTTAAATCTACTGATATACTGATTAAGCAGCTAAAATAATATAGTTAAAATAATAGTTTTAAATCTAAAACTGAACTACTTGTCTTTCCTCCTCCTAATACTGATACTCCTCTCTCACTCTCCCTTCAAGTCAGTGGTATCCACATAAGTCCATCCTTGCAAGCATGCTGTCTTGGCGTCATACTTGACTCTGGCCTCACCTTTGAGCCTCACATCCAGTATGCTGCCAAATCCTGTAGATTCCACCTTAAAAACAGTCAGCATCCGCCCCGAAAGATGCTACCAAGGAGCTTGTCCATGCTCTAGTAATTTCTCGCATGGATTATTGTAACCCTCTCCTGATTGGTCTTTCCAAAAGCCGTATTGCCCCGCTACAGTCTGTAATGAATGCTGCCACCAGACTGATTTTCCTCTCTAGTCGGTCCTCACATTGGCTTCCTGTATCCTATAGGAGTCAATTCAAGGTACTAATTCACACCTATAAAGCACTGAACAATTCTAGTCCCTCATATCTCTTCACAGAGCCACAGGTATGCCCCTTCTCGGTCCCTCCGCTCTGCCTGTGACCGTCTCCTGTCAGCTGTTTGCACCCATACAACAACTTGCGCTTGCAGGATTTCTTGCGGGCGGCTCCCTTCCTATGGAATAGCCTGCCTACCCCCATCAGACTCTCCCCTAGTCTTCAATTGTTTAAGAAGTGCCTTAAAACCCATCTCTTTAGGAAAGCTTATGGACTCCCAGAGTAACCTCTACATTACATACGTGTCTCTTGCTCTCTCCTAAAGGGCAGCACTCTACTCTCTCCTCCAGCTCTGATTCACTCCCATCTTATTTGATTGATATTTCCTGTCCTAATGTGTTTTATACCCCACCACCTATAGAAGGTCCTCTTCAACCTATTGTTCCTGTAAGTTTTCTTGTAATTGCCCTAAATCCCCCCTCTCATATTGTAAAGCACTACGGAATCTGTTGGCACTATATGAATGGTGATAATAATAATATACCTTGTCAAATAAAAAACATAATAGAGCAGCTGTTCCCAAACTGTGCCGCAAATTTTTTTCCCCGGTGCTAAGATCATAGCAATGGGAACTGTGCCTCCCTCTCCCCTGCTGGCTCTGCAGGACCGGAGGGGAGATCAGAGATCTCCCTCTTCAGCCCGCTAGCACTGTAATGCTGGTCAGAGGCTGAGAGGACCTGGGGGAGCTTTAACCTGCTGCTCCGCCAGGTTCTCCTCTGGCGAGCTCGGAACTTTGCCTCGGTTACCATGGCAACGCTCCGAATCTCGCGAGAGTGAACTCTAGCCTGAGCTGCAGACTAGAGTTCACTCTCACCACTAGGACCACCAGGGATTAGTAATGTAAGGTAAGCAAGGAGGGATATGAAAATTGTTTTTTTTTTTTATATATATAGGATAGGGGCTGTAGTATGTGAGAAGGAGGTACTACTCCCCCCCCCCCACACACACACTACCTCCTTCTCACATACTACAGCCCCTATCCTATATATATATAAAAAAAAAAACAATTTTCAGCTCCCGACTACTTACCCTGGGAGCACTACAAAGTGCTTAAATGGTTATTGTGCCTGGATTGTGTCCTTAAATAATCTACCAGAGCCCCTCCCAAGATTTGTTTCAGGATCCGACCCTGACCAGGAAACATTTCTGCCCAGTATATGCTGCAGCGCTGTACATATATACTACCTAGAAATTTGTTTTGACTTGGGGCGCTTGGAAAAATATTTAAATATAAAGGGCGCCTTGAACCTTAAACGTTTGGGAACCACTGTAATAGAGAGTATTTCTATAGGTGTGGCACACACAGGGTTATTCACTAAACTGAATTTCAGATACTTTGAGAAATCAAACTGCTAAATATATGCAAAAAAAAACCAATCAAACCTAATCCAAGAGAGATCTAATGGTCTGCATTAGTTTTTGTTAAATTGGGAGGGGCGAGTCATCAGCCCGCAGATTTTGACTCCGTGCAACGACACTGGACATCCAGCATGTTGAAAACTTCCATAAAAAAAAAAAAACACTGAATCAATGCTTTCCTATGGGGAAGTAATAAACACACGCATTAGTTATCCCCCCCATTGGCTGACGTCAGTGGAGGATCAATTGTTTAAGAAGTGCCTTAAAACCCATCTCTTTAGGAAAGCTTATGGACTCCCAGAGTAACCTCTACATTACATACGTGTCTCTTGCTCTCTCCTAAAGGGCAGCACTCTACTCTCTCCTCCAGCTCTGATTCACTCCCATCTTATTTGATTGATATTTCCTGTCCTAATGTGTTTTATAAGAGAGATCTAATGGTCTGCATTAGTTTTTGTTAAATTGGGAGGGGGGAGTCATCAGCCCGCAGATTTTGACTCCGTGCAACGACACTGGACATCCAGCATGTTGAAAACTTCCATAAAAAAAATTAAAAAAAATAAAAAAAAACACTGAATCAATGCTTTCCTATGGGGAAGTAATAAACACACGCATTAGTTATCCCCCCCATTGGCTGACGTCAGTGGAGGATCCGACCCAGCTCCGACTGACATCTCCCCTAGTCTTCAATTGTTTAAGAAGTGCCTTAAAACCCATCTCTTTAGGAAAGCTTATGGACTCCAAGAGTAACCTCTACATTACATACGTGTCTCTTGCTCTCTCCTAAAGGGCAGCACTCTACTCTCTGGGGTCCTACAGTGTTAGGAATACAGCTTTGTATTCCAAATTCTAAACTGTTCCTTTAAATATATACGTTTAATGTTAGGATGTTTCTTTGAATAGGTGTTTACATGCATGATAGGAAACCATTGGTAACATGCACTCTGATCATTTTACCTTTTTTTTTTTTTTTTTAAAGGACCACTATAGTGCCAGGAAAACATACTCGTTTTCCTGGCACTATAGTGCCCTGAGGGTGCCCCCACCCTCAGGGACCCCCTCCCGTCCGGCTCTGGAAGGGGGAAAGAGGGAAAAACTTACTTTTTTCCAGCGCTGGGCGGGGAGCTCTCTGCCTCCGATCCTCCTCTGTTCCTCCCCGTCGGCTGAATGCGCGCACGCATTCAGCCGGTCGCATAGGAAAGCATTCACAATGCTTTCGTATGGACGCTGGCATGCTCCCACTGTGAAAATCAGTGAGAAGCACGCTAGCGCCTCTAGCGGCTGTCAATGAGACAGCCGCTAGAGGCTCTGGGGGAAGGCTTAACCCATTCATAAACATAGCAGTTTCTCTGAAACTGCTATGTTTATAAAAGAATGGAATGGGTTAACCCTAGCTGGACCTGGCACCCAGACCACTTCATTAAGCTGAAGTGGTCTGGGTGCCTAGAGTGGTCCTTTAAGTTTGAGGATGGTCTCTATAAATTACAAGCATAGAGTAATGAATTGGATTAATCAACATTTTCAAATAATGTAAACACAAAGTCAACTACAGAGCAATCATACAGGTAACCCTGTACCAACCTTTGGGGGGAGGGCTGAACAAAAAAACCCAGCCACTGCATGCGTAATTAGTAAATAAAATAATTAAGTACAATATAAATTCCGCCCTTTCCCTGTGCAGATATCCCGGCCAGTCGGGTTAGTCACTGTATAGAGCCCTTCAGGAGGGGAGATGGCCGGATCTAAGCAGGTACCCTCTTATCACCTGTCAGCAGAAGCAGAAGCTAGTTACTCCCGCCCGCTGCCCACGCAGCCTGTGGAAGCCATCGGTCAGCAGCCCCCCGCGGCCGGTGATGAGGAGCAGCGGCAGGGCCCGGCCCGGTGAGAATGACAGGGACCTGTATTGGATACACAGTGACAACGGCCGCTTCCGCCTTCGTGACGTCATGCCGCGTTACGTGGGTGCATCCCATGGGTCGAAGCAAGAAGGGGGCGTGGCAGGTATGGGAGAGTGGGAGGAGCTATCACTATACACGTGGAGGTTCGGCGTCTGCACAGGATTTGTTTGTTTTAGAACACATTGTATCAGTGAAATGGAATCAATAATGTCTGGTAATGATTCCAAGCTGGCTGATGATCGCATGGCCTAGCTTTACAGAGCATTGGGTTACACAGTTTATTATAGGTGGTAATGTACATTAAAATGTGTGGTTTAGATGTTTATAGTTCAAATGTGCTTTCTATTGATAGAAAAAACGTGTGCACTATAACTACATCTTCAATATTTTGCTTATAATTTCTACGCAGCAAAATCAACTTTTAAGAAGAATAGCTCCAAATCTATTTACTGATAAATTCTGATTGTTGTAGGAACAGTCCAAGCAACCATTACAGACTGATATATATATATATATATATATATATATATATATACACAATATAATGCTTTGTTGCAGCGAAAACTATAAAAAAAAAAAAGACACAATAGTAGAATGTCATTAAATTGTGTACGGTGTTCCTGTCAACCTCAGGTTGGTGGTTCCAGCAGTCACAATGTTACCATTCCTTCTGCACTGGGTACATTATTGGGACTAAGTAAACAAATCCAACTTTTATTTACACACTTTTATTTTGGTACAGGAAGGTAGCCTGGAATATTCTCAATAGGGCAGAGGCGTAACTATTGCCCTGGGGCCCCCCCATACATCTGTCTCCTACACCACACGTCACCGCCGCTGCCAAAAGGACAATTAGGAGTATGCTGGACCACCAGTTTACTATGGAAGTCAGCAGGGCCCTTAACTGCATACCTATATAGCAATAATAGCTATATATGCCCATTGTAGGTATAGGTCCCGGGCTCTTCCTGTGGCTCTGGCCCGGACCAATACAACTGTTCTGACTGTACCCCCCTGATGCCAGATCTGCTGAGTACTGAAGCTGTCAAGAGACTTTGTTTTCGCTGTCAGAAGACGCAGATTCCAAGATCAGATGAAGTCTCCCCAAGCAGTTGAGTCCCCCCAGGACCACTGTCACAGCTGTCACGTCCTGACGGCAGTTCTGATTCTCACAGCTTTCTTAGTGGGACAGCATTGTAGAGTAGCAAAACTCTTTCAGATGATACATGAAAGAAATGTTAAAATTTTCAGATTACTTTTAAAACACTTTAAATAAATAAATTGGAACAGATTTTTGAACCCAGCAGCCGCTTAGTAGATAACTCCCTAATTCCCCAGTGGTTGCTCACTGTAAAAAAAAAACCTATTGGCCCCCACCTCTGAACGGCGGGTGTGGGCCCTAAAGTAAAATAAGGTTGGGACCTATTGTCCTCCCCCCCCGGCCCCCACCCCTGAGCGGCGGGTGGGGACCATAAATAACAATGAGGGGGAGGGGGACCTACTGTCCTCTTCCCCAGCCCCCACCCCTGAGCGGTGGGTGGGGGCCCTAAATAACAATGGATGGGGACCTACTGTCCTCCCCCACGGCCCCCTCTACTTTTACCTGTCACAGCACTCTGATTGGTTAGCTTGAAATCCACCAATCAGAGTGCTCTGAACCTAATTGCAGGGCGGGGCAAGGCTTTATAAGCCTTCCCCCGCCCTGCAGAGCTCAGTCTGCGCGGAGCCCTCCAGGTGAACATGGATTTTTTTAAAATTTTGTTTTTAAAGTGCGTCGGTTGTTATGGATTTTTATTTGGCCTTTTTTGGGGGCTGAAAAAAGAAGATTTTAGAAGAAAGAAGACATCAAATGGTAAGTTTTTTTTTGTTTTTTTTACAGGTATTTAGCTTATAGTCCCCCCTCATTATTTTTAGGATGAGGGGCTAGGTAGGGGTTATTTGTTGGGGGTAGTGGGGAGACGGGGGGGTACATTTTTATTTAGGGCCCCCACCCACAGCCTAGGGATGGGGACAAGGGGGGAGGACAATAGGTCCCCCCCTTATTGTAAATTTACAACCCGCCACTCAGAGGTGGGGGCCGGGGGGGGGAGGACAGTAGGTCCCCCCCTCATTCTTATTTAGGGTCCCCACCCACCGCGCAGGGGGGTTGGGGGGAGGAGAGTAGATCCCCCCCCCCCTCATTCTTAGTTAGGGCCCCCACCCACCGCTCTAGGGTGGGAGTCAGAGGGGGAGGACAATAGTCCCCCCCCTTATTTTACTTTAGGGCCCCCACCCACCATTTAGGGGTGGGGGCCAATAGGTTTTTGTTTTGTTTTTTACAGTGAGCAGCCACTGGCTGCTCACTGTTTACTAGACATGCCCCTACTCACAGTATAGCGAGTAGGGGCTGAATTTACTAATACTAAGTAATCTTTACTTAGTATTAGTAAATGTGGCTGAAAGACCAATTTAGATCTTTCAGCCTTTTGGTAGATAGCTCACATGCTGCACTGGCCAATCACAGCCATGTCATTAGTAGGCATGGCTATGGTGGCTTCTAGGGGCACACAAGTCAAACGCTTGTTGATTGGCTGCCCTGCAGCCTTTCAAAACAGGCCATTAAATCGCCAATCACCGCACTTCAACCCGAACATACAGTGAAATGTCCGTGTTCAGGTCCGGGTTCCAAAAAATGTAATATTCGGTACAAACCCGTAAAGTTTGGGTTCGCTCAACTCTATTAAAGATACATTCCATATAACACAGCAGTGTTCCCTCTTAATTGCAGTTTATAAATCTGCTCATTTCTATTTAAAACTCATGTCAAAAACACCCCCGACTGCCAGTTAGAGAGCTGGGAAGATTTTTTCCTAATGCCATTAGCGCCTGCCTTCTCCCCTGAGTACAAGTGTGCCTGCTGCCCATGGAATCAATTTCAGCCCTTTCTTGGATTTCCTTTCAGCCCTGAGAACTTGGGCTGAAAGCTTCGAGCTAGCGGCTCCCAATCAGAGACTTCTCAATTAGAAGACTTTTAAGTCTGTTCTTACACAGGATGCTTACCTAAAAATACATGTTTTCAGTATTGTTATATCTACTTAATTGTTGCATACAGATTTTTTTTCCCCCTCGAAGTGATCTTTAAAAATATTCACAAGTCCCTCTTTTTATTGTCATTCTTTTTACATGTTTCAATGCAAGGTCTTGTCAGATACAATACATTTTTTTTTTCCCATTCTAAACAGTGAATTATGTGTTTCCTTGTTTTAGGCGCAGATGGAAATGATAGATTTCCTTCTTTTATCTATTGAACAATATTAAGTTAATATACAATACATGCTGTACTCAAAAATAATTTGCAGAGAACACAAAAATGATCGCAGTGAAAAACATTTTTTTTCGGAATCTCCAATCTGTTTTAATACACTTAGTGTGAAGGACAATAAAAACAGTGTAAATTACGCTATATGAAACTCTTATAATAATGTGCATTGTGTGCATACAGCTTACAGCTAAGGCAATCAAACTTTTTTTTTTTTTTATTCAGAGCAAATAAATGACCATTATTTGTAAATTAGAATTTAATGCTTTTATAATGAGGAACTTCAATTTGCTTACAATGCACGATAGAATCTGACTATCAACAGTGTACTGGATACTGGATATTTTAAAATGTGACACACTTTATATAATGTTGCTATAGGTAAATACACTGTATCCATATTTAGGTTTCTCTCACACTCTTGTGTGTATATATACAGAATCTTTCACTAACGTGAGAAATTAAAATGAATTTCAAATGTAAGGTCAAAATAGTTGAGCTGATAAAATTCTCTAAGTCAACTATGCGTCTAGTTCGGCTAATCTGGTCTTACAGGGACACTATAGTCACCAAAACAACAGTTTTGGTTTATAGTTCATGCCCCTGCAGTCTCACTGCTCAATTATTTGCCATTTAGGAGTGAGATCACATTGTTTATGCAGCCCAGTCACACTTCCCTGCATGTGGCGTGCATAGCTTTCCTAAATACTTCCTGTAAAGAGTCATCTAGTGTTTACACTTTCTTTATTACAAATTCTGTTTAATTTAGAGTTCCTTATCTCCTGCCTAGTTAATAGCTTGCTAGACCCTGCAGGAGCCTCCTGTATGTAATTAAAGTTCAATTTACAGAGCAGGAGATACAAACTTTTCAATTAAGTTACATCTGATTAGAAGTGAAACCATTTTGTTTTCATACAGGCTGTGTCAGTCACAGCCAGAGTAGGTGTGGCTAGAGCTGCATAAACATATACAAAGCGGCTTAACTCCTAAATGGCAGAGTATTGAGCACTGAAACTCCAGAGGCATGGTCTATACACAAAGACTGCTTCATTAAGCTAAAGTTGTTTTGGTGACTGTAGTGTCCCTTAAGACCGGAGGGCGTACAATTACGTCCTATTTTAAGCGGCTCTAAACGCCGCTGGGCGTAATTGTTTAGTTACCCGGTCGCCGGCGGTCCCACGCCGGCGATCGCGGTGGGGGGGGGAACTCCCAGGGAGCCCCCCCGCAGCCGATCCTCCTCCTCCGGTTCCCCCCGGCCATGTGAGAGTGAGGTCCTTGCGAGGACCTCACAATCACATGGCCCAGGATAGCTGGCTTCTGTATATATATATGGTGTGTGTGTGTGTGTGTGTGTGTGTGTGTGTGTGTATATATATATATATGTGTGTGTGTATATATATATACACACATGTACACTGTCTAGGTGTATTTTACTATTAATATATATATATATATATATATATATATATATATATCTCAAATTACACGTAGACTGATGCTGATTAAATATATATAATTATTGTTATATATATATATATATATATATAAAATATAAAAAAATTTAATATGTAAATACGTTAAAAAATAAAATAAAAAATAATTAAAAATTATATAGATGTGTGTTATTTTGTTCTAACTGTATTGTGATATTAATATATATTTATATCAAAATACACATAGAACGAAATAATATATATATCTACATACATAAATATATACGTATATATCACAAAATATTTGAAAAAAATTATATATATATATATATATATATATATATATATTTATGTAATATTTTTACATAATTAGGTATCTTAATTAATTACAATTAGCGGGACCTGCCTGACAACCCATGCCGAAAGTAAAGGGAATTTAATTTGCTAGCACTATATTTAACCCTATAACTTTCCAAGACACCATAAAACCTGTACATGGAGGGTACTGTTCTACTCGGGAGACTTCGCTGAACACAAATATTAGTGTTTCAAAACAGTAAAATGTATTACAACGATGATATCGCCAGTAAAAGTGATTTTTTTGCATTTTTCATGCACAAACAGCACTTACATGGACGATATTATTGCTGCGATACTTTTTACTGTTTTGAAACACAAATATTTGTGTTCAGCGAAGTCTCCCGAGTACAACAGTACCCCTCATGTACAGGTTTTATGGTGTTTTCAAAAGTTACAGCGTCAAATATAAGGTTTGTGTTTCATTTTTTTCACATTAAAATTCGCCAGATTGGTTACGGTGCCTTTGAGACCCTATGGTAGCCCAAGAATGAAAATTACCCCTATGATGGCATAACATTTGCAATAGTAGACAACCCAAGGTATTGCAAACGGGGTATGTCCAGTCTTTTTTAGTAGCCACTTAGTCACAAACACTGGCCAAAATTGGCGTTTTTTTGCATTTTTCACACAAACAGATACCAACGCTAACTTTGGCCAGTGTTTGTGACCAAATGGCTACTAAAAAAGACTGGACATACACCATTTGCAATACCTTGGGTTGTCTACTATTGCAAATGGTATGCCATTATGGGTGTAAATTTCATTCCTGGGCTACTATACAGTCTCAAAGGCAACGTAACCAATCTGGCAAATTTCAATTTCAAATGTAACGTGCTATATTTGACCCTGTAACTTCCCAAAACGCCATAAAACCTGTACATAGGGGGTACTGTCTTACACATGAGACTTTGCTGAATAGAAATATGTGTATTTTATTGCAGTAAAAGCAAACCGTATTATGACATTGACAGTTAAAATGTCATGTAGAACTAAAAAAATCTAATAAAATCTTATTTTCTCCAATTTATTTCATATATAAATTATGTTTCATAGCTAAATATTTGATATTTAATGAAAGCCCTGTTTCCCCTGAATAAAATGATATATAATATGGGTGTGTGCATTTAATATGAAAGAGGTGAATTACGGTTGGACAGACATGTAGCGCAAATGCCAGGTTTTGTTTACATTTTGTTTCGTTCACAACATGTACATTTGGCTCAGTCCTTAAGGGGTTAAACCTGAAATTTCACTTTTATTTCTCATTTCAGTGAATTGCTCTGATCGTCAGTGAGTGTGATTTTAAGGATGCTTTTCTCCTCCTTGTGTCAGTAAATCTTTAAAATTTAATTTACCTCTTTCCTTCCATAGAATAGTTCTCCCAATGTCACTAGAATCCTTTTCCCCATGCCACACTCCCAGAATCATGTATACATGTTTTGCCACTTTTGTTTATATTTCATTGCTAATTTTTTTTCCACAAAACCTCACTCATCCTCATTTATATACTCCAAGAAAGTTTGCTAGCCTGTAGAGGAACAATCTTCTATGCTGGGAGCCACTGGCCATTCATTTATAGTAGCACTATAGTGTTAGGAATACAACCCCCCCCATGTGAGTGTTTGAAAGGAGAATATTACTTAACTTTTAGCCTTTGCCACACTGCCCTCCTTGCTGCCGTGCCACCTCTTTGGCTGTGAGCATGAATGTCGATGATGTTAGCCAATCCAGTGCTAATCAAATAGAAATCTGTAACTGAGTTTAACTTCGTTATAGCAGAGGAACCTCCTCTTGTGACGGTCTTCCTTACAGCAACTTAAGCCGTGTTAACCCTCAAAGGTAAACATGGCTATTCTACAGTCACATCCCTGAAAAAGTCAAGCTGGACGAAACGCATAGGATTTTTAAATTACATTGTTTTCATCTATGTTTGTCTTCTGCACTGTATCTCGCTCTTTCCAGATTACGGGAACTTCTTTTGGAGATCTAGCTGCCACATCTTGTCACCACTATTTGTGGAGATATGCTAATATTTCATCTGAAATCATAGTGAGCAAGAAGAGATATCCAGGAAAAGCTCCATACATTGCTACCCTACATAAGGGAGATATGCATGATTTTCCAGCCCTCTAATGCGTTCTCTACCACCCCTTCCCCCCATTTCTTTGTACCTATGGTATAACACTATATATTTTTTTCATTTGCAGATGATTGGTTCTCCAGAATCTCCTATACTATAAATCCAGGTTGTAAATCCATGTAATTTACACTTTGGTGTGAGTTGGACGTATTCTATTTCCTTTACTATTTTTCCTTTTATTTTAGAGTGGCCTTTTATTGTGGTCAGCCTAAGGCACATCTGTGCAATAATCATGCTGTCTAATCAGCATCTTGATATGCCACACCTGTGAGGTGGATGGATTGTCTCGGCAAAGGAGAAGTGCTCACTAACACAGATTTAGAGAGATTTGTGAACAATATTTGAGAGAAATAGGCCTTTTGTGTATATAGAAAGTCTTAGATTTTTGAGTTCAACTCATGAAAAATGGGGGCAAAACAAAAGTGTTGCGTTTATAATTTTGTTCAGTGTAAATAAGGCTGCAGGAATATTTAAGTAGATAGACCTCAGACCTCAGCGTGTCAAGGAGTGTGTCAAGGATTTTAACACTAATGTGTAATTATTTTAAGTTGGTTTAATAAATATCCTTTTTTCGGAAGACAACTCTGGTAAAACGTTTTTGGTGAATTAAAATACCAGTCCGGAGAGAAGTCGAAGGAGGAACTCTAGCCCCCTATTACAATCGGGGGAGGCATGTATAAGGCGCTTTTATCATCTTTACCCATGAGTGCAACTGAGAATTTGCGTTATCTGCTCATTAGACAATGCCAGGTGAAATTATCACATAAGCCACTCATATGCTTGATTAGATGGTCACTATTCTATCCTAATTCTCCTTGCCCTTCCTGCTGCCTTTGATACTGTTAATTATAAACAGCTTCTTTTCATCCTCTGTAATCTCGGTCTACGAGATATTGCTCTCTCCTGGTGCTCCTCCTACCTCACCCAGCGCCCTTTTAGTGTCTCTTTCTCTGCATCTGCCTCTGCCTCTTCCTCCCAAGGTTCAGTCCTTGGTCCCCTACTGTTCTTGATATATACTGCCTCCCTTGGTAAACTGATCAGCTCCTTTGGCTTACAATATCACTTCTATGCGGATGACACGGAAATCTATCTGTTCTCTCCTGATCTCTCCAAGCCCCTCTTGACTAGTGTCTCTGACTGCCTCTCTGCTATTTATAACTGGATGGCTGCCTAGGTGTTTTTTGACTCCGAACTTTTTCACCCCTCAGGTCCAGTTGATCACCAAATCCTGCTGCTTCCATCTCAAAAACATTGTGCGTATACACCCCTACTTAACGCCAGATGCGGCTATGGTTCTGGTCCATTCCACTGTCCTCTCTTGCCTTGACTACTGCAATCCACTTCTCAGTTTTCTCACATGCTCCCAACTTGCCCCACTGCAGTCTATAATGAATGCGGCGGTGAGGCTCATCTTCCTGTCCGCCCGCACCTCCCACGCCTGATCCCTCTGTCAGTCCCTGCATTGGCTTCTAGTAAGATATAGGGCTCAATATAAAATTCTGGTTCTTTCTTTCAAATCTCTACATAATGCTGCTCCTACCTATCATCCCTAATACACAAATACGCTCTGCTGAAGACCTGCGTCTATCCTCTGTTTGTACTCCCACCTCTGATGCTCGCCTTCAAGACTTCTCTAGGGTGCACCATTCCTGTGGAAGTCCCTTCCCTTTTCTGTTAGATGCTCACCTAGTCTCCACTCCTTCAAAAAAAAATCATTAAAAACTCACTTTTTCACAAAAGCATATCAATTAAACTGGTAATGGCTACAAAACCCCACACTTAGTCTTCATTAAATACTATTCTACCAATCTACTTCCCTAATAATTCCCTTACCTTTTGTGTCACTTTATTCCACTCCCTCTAGCATGTAAGCTCATTGCGCAGGGCCCTCAACCCCTCTGTTTCTGTGTGTCAAACTTGTCTGGTTATAATTACATGTTTGTTAGACCACCCATTGTAAAGCACTACAGAATTTGTTGACCCTATATAAATATTATAATAATAATTAGATGTGGCTTTTAGGTTGGCAGATAATTATGGTAATTGTAGTCCAAAAGAGCTGCCTGGACACCACTATGCAACAATACCGGACTACAATTTTCACAGACAAATAGTTGGACTTCGGTTCAATATTGGATAAATCATATGTTACGTAGTTCCTGAAGTTTATTGAATTAACAAATTGTGAATATGTAAACGGTACCTGTCCAGTTTGAAGAGTGAATGACTGTCATTTACAGCAGATTCGTTTGCATTGTCCGTCGACATTTCATTAAAAAGAGAAACAGCTGCTAGCTGCAAGGTTTTTTTTTTTCTATTTCCTCATTCTTTGTTTCAATTGTTCTGAGCTGCACAGACCAGTGGAAAAGGAACTGTTAAACTTGATTGTCCTGAAAGTAAATATAGCCAGGGCAGAGATAAGTGCTTCGAAAGGCGTGTCAAACAAAAACAAACCAGAAAAATTGCAGCATAGTAAATCTCTATCTATCTATCCTGAACAAAATTCTAAACTCATGCTGTCTAATCAGCATCTTGGTGGATGGATTATCTCGGCAAAGGAGAAGTGCTCACTAAAACAGGTTTAGACAGATTTGTGAACATTGGAGAGAAATAGGCCTTTTGTGTACATAGAAAAAGTCTTAGAGTTCAGCTCAAGAAAAATGGGAGCAAAAACAAAGTATTGCGTTTATAATTTTGTTCAGTGTATCTATCTATCTCTATGTTTCTTTCGGAGTCCTGTTCTGCTATTCCACTTTAGTTCACTGGTGTCCCACATCTCTGGTCACAAGGGAACTGTCCCATGCATCACAACGAGAGTGCATCATTAGTGCAGTGGCACATTATGGGCATCGCTGGTGACACCACCGTCATTGCCCTGCTGGTGGTGCGTCACTGAAATACGAGCATTTATAGCAGTGCCATGCAAACCCAGCTACTTTTCATTGGAATCCACTATAAATTTAGCACACATTTGACATTTGCACATTGCATGAGCATCTCTTGAGTGCTTCTTCCATCTATGTATGTTGAGATATTGAATAATAGGTATACAAGAATGAAAATGTGGTATTTTGAGGCATACTTGCAACTGTCCCATTTTTGCCTGGTCCGTACAAGATTTTGGGCTCCTGTCCTACCAAAAATGAGTCTTGGGACATGTTTCACATTTTGAACTCTGCCAAGAAGTTAACCTATTAAACTGATGTCCTGGACAGATTTCAGAATGCTTAAAATAAACCTAGTTACAATGGTCTTAACATATAGTTATCGGTGGAAAAGCCCTTCTTAAATAACTGATTTCTAGTGAGAAATTGCTCCACCCGAGCTCATTTTTATAAAAGGCTGTCCTTTGTTATTCTTTGTTCTTAGGCAGATAGTACCAACTTTTGATTATTGCGTTGTAATGACCAAATGTCAACCAAAATTGCAGTTATAAATATGAGTGACAAATCAGTTTAAAATCTGGTAATTTTAAAAACAGGCCTAAACGATATTATCACCATGCAGAAACAAAATGTAAGACCAAGTGCATAGTAACCAACCAATGATATCTAAATTGTACAGCAATAAAACACGTACTGTAATTTAATGAAAAACATCTATGACGCCTCCATGTCATTAATTAAATCATGACTTTACATGTGATACTAGTAAAATCTGGGAATTGTATTAGACACAGAAGCTCATATTAGGAATGTTTAAATCTTAGAGAGAATTTGTCTGAAAAAAGGCTGATAGTTTTGAAGTAGAAATAACTAAAAGTAGATTAGAGGTATGTCAAAAGAAGGAAGGTATGTAGAAGAGGATAAAGGTCAGGCTGACTGCCTCAATGAATATTTTTGTTCTGTATTTACGGAAGAAAATGAAGGAAAGGGACCTCAGTTGAGAAAAAGGATAAATTAGTCATTTATTACACGTGAGTTTACAGAGGAAGAGGTTCTATTTCAACTGTCAAAAGTAAAGACAAATAAGTCAATGGGACCTGATGGAATACACCCAAAGCTATTAAAAGAGCTTAGTGGTGTACTAGCAAAACCATTAACAGATTTATTTAACCAATCATTGTTAACAGGAGTAGTCCCAGAAGATTGGAAGTTAGCGAATGTTGTGCCCATTTACAAGAAAGGTAATAGGGAGGAGTCGGGCAACTATAGGCCAGTAAGCCTTACTTCAGTAGTGGGGAAAGTGATGGAAACCATGTTAAAGGATAGGATTGTTGAACATCTAAAAACACATGGATTTCAAGATCAGAGACAACATGGGTTTACTTCAGGGAGATCATGCCAAACTAATCTTATTGATTTTTTTGATTGGGTAACTAAAATTATAGATCAGGGTGGTGCAGTAGACATTGCTTACCTAGATTTCAGTAAGGCTTTTGACACTGTTGCACATAGAAGGCTTATCAATAAACTGCAATTTTTAAGTTTGGATTCCAATATTGTTGAATGGGTAAGGCAGTGGCTGAGTGACAGGCAACAGAGGGTTGTAGTTAATGGAATATATTCGAAGCTTGGACTTGTCACCAGTGGGGTACCTCAGGGATCTGTACTTGGACCCATTCTCTTTAATATTTTTATTAGTGATATTGCAGAAGGTCTTGATGGTAAGGTATGTCTTTTTGCTGATGATACTAAGATATGTAACAGGGTTGATGTTCCAGGAGGGATAAGCCAAATGACAAATGATTTAGGTAAACTAGAAAAATGGTCAGAATTGTGGCAACTGACATTTAATGTGGATAAGTGCAAGATAATGCATCTTGGACGTAAAAACCCCAGGGCAGAGTACAGAATATTTGATAGAGTTCTAACCTCAACATATGAGGAAAGGGATTTAGGGGTGATTATTTCTGATGACTTAAAGGTAGGCAGACAATGTAATAGAGCAGCAGGAAATGCTAGCAGAATGCTTGGTTGTATAGGGAGAGGTATTAGCAGTAGAAAGAGGGAAGTGCTCATGCCATTGTACAGAACACTGGTGAGACCTCACTTGGAGTATTGTACACAGTACTGGAGACCGTATCTTCAGAAGGATATTGATACCTTAGAGAGGGTTCAGAGAAGGGCTACTAAACTGGTTCATGGATTGCGGGATCAAACTTACCAGGAAAGGTTAAAGGATCTTAACATGTATAGCTTGGAGGAAAGACGAGACAGGGGGGATATGATAGAAACATTTAAATATATAAAGGGAATCAACACAATAAAGGAGGAGACTATATTTAAAAGAAGAAAAACTACCACAACAAGAGGACATAGTCTTAAATTAGAGGGACAAAGGTTTAAAAATAATATCAGGAAGTATTACTTTACTGAGAGGGTAGTGGATGCATGGAATAGCCTTCCAGCTGAAGTGGTAGAGGTTAACACAGTAAAGGAGTTTAAGCATGCGTGGGATAGGCATAAGGCTATCCTAACTATAAGATAAGACTAGGGACTAATGAAAGTATTTAGAAAATTGGGCAGACTAGATGGGCCGAATGGTTCTTATCTGCCGTCACATTCTATGTTTCTATGTTTCTATGATTCAGAAGACCAGTCAGCTGCCTTCAAAATATCTTCCAACCGACAGTTGACAACTTTGGAAGCCGTAGCACCACAAATAGAATGATGAGCGAACAGAGAAATTGCAGCGCCTGCCAGCAACATCACCCATTTGACCCAGCATAGTGTGAGTGTCCATAGCAGAGTGTGAGTGCTTAGGTGGTGTGGTTGTGTCTGATTGCTTTGGACAGAGTGGGTTTGTAGTATGAGTAGTGTGTAAAGTGTGCATAACTGCAGGTCATGGGTGGCCAAAAGGATGCATACAGTTATGGTTAAACTACAAACCCCATGAGGCTTTGCCAGCATAAAAGCCTAATGGGAGTTGTAGTTCTACAACATCTTGGGCTATGTTTTGGCCACCCCTGCTGCAGGCAGTCTCTCTTCCCCTCTAAGTTTTATTTTGCAGGCTCCATTCTTCCCTTCTACCTCAAGACTCTCCTTGTGTGCTTTCCTCTCCTCTAACTACTCCTGATCTCCTTACGGTGCTTATCCTACTTTGCAATCCATCAACCTTTGTAACCCCCTTATGGACTGCATGACAGTCTTCATGCAGTGCAGTGCAATATCACCCATTGGCAGCATAAACCATCATTAGAGCATTAAATGTACCAGAAGGGTTGTACAATTAGACAATACAACAAGACAAAAAAAAAGTCGGTGTACCTGCCTACAGGCACCTGATCACTAGGGGCATCTGTTTTTAGCTTTTGGAGGAGCCTGTTTGCCAGCCTCCTGCCCTGTGACTATGGTCCCTGTAATAGACTTTGGTTAAAGACACTTTTTTGTCCTTTTGGACTTGTAGGATTACACTTCGAACTCTCGAAGCGGCACTTCGAACTCCCGAAGCGGTTTGAAGTGGTCGTCTGGCATTCGAACACGTGGCGGCGGCCATCTTAAGTCGCAAACACATACCTTCCACTGATGTTCGGCTATTTGAATGGGAATCGAACGGCCAAGTGAGAGACATAAACTGAGCCTACTCCTGAAGCTATACATTTGGTATTTTATATTCTACTTCAAATCCCAGAAGTAGACCGACCACACAGCTTGATTTCCTGGAACTCTTTTTGGACAGTAGTTTTGTGTGCAGTCAGTTAAAATAAGCCCTGAACCGATCTGGGGGATTTTTGGATAAGTTGTTCACCCAGATCGGGGCTATCAGGGATTTATGGGGATATGTTGTGTTTTGGGGTACTTTTGGGGTTTTGTAAAATAGGTGTTTTTTTCTGCCTGGAGATAATTGAGTTAATACAGTATTTGACTCAATGATCTTCCAGGCAGAGGGGAGGAATTGTATGTTTCTATATGGGAGTGCATTTAAACACCTCTGTCATTGGTCTGTAACTTTATATTGTAGTTCCCCACAAGGTCCATGTGGGAGTACCCCTTGCATGGGCACTTGCATAAAAGGCCAGTGTGGCTACCAATAAATCGGTTCTTGCTTACCCTCATCATAGAGTCTCATCGCATGATTATAGGGACCAGCTATGCCTGCTATAATCACCATCTCTTGTAAGAACTATACTATCCTGGAAAATCGGAAAGCATCACTCTGAACAGGGGGAAAAGATCAGCTAAGGTGGCGAAACCTGTCATCCTCTCGGGGTAGCCGCCACAGCAACCAAAATTCATTAGATACAAGAGCAGAAATATGCACATACATACATTATACATATACAGTTATGAAATATGATTTTTTGTTGTTTTTAGGTCTGCGATGTTCAGTGTTTCCACCCTCTGCATGGAGACACCTAACTTTCTTCCTAGAGATGGATTTTGGCGAAAGTAACCTCGCCACTGGTTTTTGGAGGGGCCTGTTTGCCAGCCTCCTACCCTTTGACTATGTCCCCTGTGATAAAACTTGGTTTAAATCACTGTTCGTGCCTTTTTGGATTTTTATGGCCACAGTTCGAACTTTCGAAGTGGCAATTCAAACTCCCGAACAGACGAAGTGGCCACCATTCGAACACGCCATCTTGTTCGCATGGACCAAAACCGTGAATAGACTTCAGGGGGACTTAGCCATGAATGCCCTGGAACTATTTTCGGCATGAAAACCTCACGGTTTCCGGTCGGTCCACCAGCGGCACTTAGCCACGATTCTATGAAACTGTTTTGGGCAGGAAAACCTGCCTGGGCAAAACTATGACTTCCATAAAATTTCTGAACCCCTGATCTGATCTGGGTGATTTTTGGATATGTTGTGTTGTGGGGTACTTTTCGGGTTTTGTAAAATGTGTTTTTTCTGCCGGGAGATAATTGGGTTAATATAGTATATGATCCAATTATCTCACAGGCAGAGGGTAGGGATTGTATGTTTGTTGTGGGAGTGTCGTACATTTAATTACTGCCCTGATTTATTGACTTTTTTGCAAATTATGTGCTTACCTTGCATTGAAAAAAAATGAACTGGATAATCTTTATAATTCATTTTTTTGTTCTATTTTTTGCAACTGTTTTTCAATACCCCATAATTTGCTATTTGGTAAATGAACCCCACTACTTTGCATCTTTTTGTGTTTAATAGAATTTTTAGCACAAAGATTATAGTTTCCCTGCTTGAAAATGATATCATAGTGTTTGGAAACCCTTATGAGTCTTGCATAGAATAAGTTAGAATCACAAAATGTTTCAGGACAGCGGTGCTTTGGGAGTTAATTTTACTAATACAAACATAGAATGTGAAATATAGAAACATAGAATGTGACGGCAGATAAGAACCATTCGGCCCATCTGGTCTGCCCAATTTTCTAAATACTTTCATTAGTCCCTAGCCTTATCTTATAGTTATGATAGCCTTAGGCCTATCCCACGCATGCTTAAACTCCTTTACTGTGTTAACCTCTACCACTTCAGCTGGAAGGCTATTCCATGCATTCACTACCCTCTCAGTAAAGTAATACTTCCTGATATTATTTTTAAACCTTTGCCCCTCTAATTTAAGACTATGTTGTGGTAGTTTTTCTTCTTTTAAATATAGTCTCCTCCTTTACTGTGCTGATTCCCTTTAAGTATTGAAATGTTTCTATCATATCCCCCCTGTCTCGTCTTTCCTCCAAGCTATACATGTTAAGATCCTTTAACCTTTCCGTTTTTGGCAGAGATAGATCAAGCCCAAAATGTGCCTATATTTTGTATAATGTATTATACTGTGTTCATTGTTCCTAAGATCCAAAGATGCCCAACATAGCTTTAAAAAGGTGTTTAGGCTTATGAAACCAGCTACTGCTAACAGAGGATTGACAGGGAACCAAGATGGAGGCACGCGGTTCCAGGTTACAAGTAAATAGAGAGATATAGGGATTGGTTTCTATATTTAATTTATATTTTTTTGCCTCACAAACACACATTTGTTAAATACATCAAATCTGTTAAAGGACCACTAAACCTCATTTTAATGATTTGGTCTGGGTGCAGTGGTCCTTTAGTTTTAACCCTTCTATATACAGCATTACTGTTTAGTAGATAGGGCAATGTTTGGATTGATGGGTAAACACGCTTCTAGTGGCTGTCATCATGACAGTATTTTGTAAGTGTAGATGCTGAGTTTCACTCTGCCATGTGACATCTGAAGTCCAGAGGACGTTGAACATCGTCAAATGAAGCTCATAGGGAAGCATTGGATTCAATGCTTCCCTATGAGAAGTGTTTTTACTAGACTTGCTCTCACTGGACACCTTGCCCCCATGGTCCTCTATGAGCAACGCTTGACATTGAGAGAGTGAGTCTCAGCTCTGGAAAAGAGTAACCTTTTTTCTATATATTTTTACAAGTCAAATGGGGAGAGGATGAATCTAAATATGGACTAGTACACAATAGGGTTAGGAATACTTGTTTTGATTCCTAATGCTACAGTGTTCCTTTAACACATATAATACGTTCTTTAAAATGTCCTATTAATATTGTACTTGGAATGTTGTAAGGTTACTTGTAAAGTGTTAGATGCATTACTGGTGCAATGTAAGCACATAAACACGAGACACCAATTGCAATTTTGTAATAATTGTAATATGTGAAAAATTGCACATTTGATTATTTCTGGGGAAAATAGATTGTGTAATTTCCAAAAAAAAAAAAAAAACCCTGTAATTCTGACATGAGTCTGTATGGATTCTGAGTTCTGGCCTGCAAGGTGGTAATCTCAGCTTTGAATCCCTTTAGTTCCATTATTATCCATTAATGTGCAAGGTCAGTCCACCCCTTCACCACATTATTTCCCTGCTGCTTCTTGATAATATAAAGAGATTCTGAATGGACAGCTCAATCCCTCTTCCATTTTAGATTTGATTGTTATGCTATTGCCTGGTGTCCCCGAGAGGCCTCTAGCAGCCTTTCCTGCTCTTTATGACCCTTAAATGCTGGTCTACAATTTCTCCCATCTATTCATAGAATGCAGTTAAAGTCTTCTATAGAGAGATCCTTCTTTCTAGTACAGCACTTAAAGATTTATTCCAAAATGTTAGCTAATACAGAGCACTGGCAACCAAAATAGCAAATTCATTTGCTAAATATATCTCCATACCCACTAGTCCATAAATAGGAACAGACATTGCATTTACAGCTTAGCTAACATATTCATTAGTATAGTCTGCCTATAGTGTTCAGTTCCATCAAAGGTTGTCTATTTCCTATGCTTCCATTTATCAACCTTGGTGGCTTTGTATATTCTGCCTTCTTCCTATCACATTAGAGAATATGCTGCAATGATTTATTGATTTTATCCCCTACTCATAGTAAAACTGGCAAGAATATTGGCATGATTATACAGTTTAAAGACTTTTTGTTTAATATTTTAGTTATCCAATAATATTTTGTGGTACCCTTCGTAGGAATATTAATAAATATGTCTAGGTTAGTTTCTGTCATCTTTTATACAGATAATTTGTCTTAAATTATAGTTTTTTTTTATTGTGTTTAAATGTAGATTTAAACTTGCACCCTCTGCTTAAACCCTGCACCCTTATCAGTACCACTACACCGTGCTGTATAATCAACACTAAACATCAAGCATTAAAGTTGTATTGTCATAAATTATATAATCCAAGTTGTTATTTCTCTCTTATTGTTGCAGCTAACAATGAATCTCCATAGGACTTCTCAGCACTTGGGGTTTCATCCTAGGTCAACCACCCACTTGCTATGCCCTTATCCATACCCAAGGAATAAGTCCATTGATCCTGATGTAAAATAATATATATTGATATTCTAAGTTGTGGTAAAAATAAACAACCAACAAGTAGCTAACAGAGACACTTCATCTTTTAGGTGCCATGTGGATGAGTCCCAAAAGATTTAAACTGTACATGGCTGGGTTCTGATCATTGGTCCTTTTGGATCAAATCCATGCTTGGGATTAAAAAGGTGAGTTTAAAACAGTGTTCCATTGTTAAAGGTGCCTGAAGACATGTCAGTATCATTTCTCTCAACTATTGTGTCCAAGGTCCTACTTGAGATATGCAATGTACATTAGTAAGTTTTGAATATCTAGCTATCTATCTATTCTATCGAGACAGTCTTGGGAAGGATGCAGTGGAGCAAATTTATTGTTGGCATAAATTAGTGAACTTGACTTTGTGCACTTTGCAAATGTTCCTGATGCTTTTATTTCCCTAACAGCCCAACATCCTCCAGTACCTCCCTGGAAATATAAGGAAGTAAGGACATGACTGCTGCCAGGGATAAGGGGATGGTCCCTAGGGGTATACATTGTGGCACTATGGGCACATCTTGTAAAGGGGGAGGGTACTCACCAGTTCCCGGGCAGAGGCGTAGTGGTGCTAGCTTCCCGCCCGCCCTTGTAATTCACATGGAGGTCGTTATTTGGTTGTTTGCTGTTGTTTTCTATGTTTTGTCACAGCTTGCAGTAGTCCTGGCCAGCAAAGGAAATTGGAAGGAAGTGCCCAAGTTGCTTGGGGAGTCGCAGCCTGCTGAGAGCTGATGGCAGGGGCAGGCTGCTCCGGACTTGTGGTTCATTTGTATAGAGCTGTCTGTTTGTAAACCCCCAAGAGCTGACAGAGTGTGGATGCTGGCAATAATGTATCAATAAAGCTGTGGCCGTTGCCCTTACCCATACAAAGGTTGTTGTTTAGTTATTGGGCAACGGGAGGTAGGGGTGATGCGGGTCAGCAGTCATGATTACTGGTAGCAATATAGCCTATTCCCTATATGTTACACTTACTACATCCACCTCTATTGAGTTTAACCAATTAGCTTTGCATGGACCAACTTGGCTTGAAAAAGCGCCCAGTTAACAAATTTTTATGACTGTGATGCCCTACTATGACACTAACATGCAACAATTTATGCTTGATGCATCACTACATCACCCCTGTAGTAGTCAAACCCCTTCATGTGTTGATCTTGCGTAGATAAAAGTTGGGAGGTATCAGATTTACTCTGTTGTCTTTTGAAAACGTACCACATGAAGGCTTTTTACTTTTGAAAACTGCAGCTGTAAGCCCCAAGTCATTATCCATCTCTGCATTAAGGCCTTTTACTTTTGAAAACTGCAGCTGTAAGCCCAAATCATCATCCATCCCTGCATGAAGGCCTTTTAATTTTACTCGGCTCTACCCACCCACGTTCCTTCTAACTATATAGCATTCTCTTCCAGCTGTTTAGAATCACAGCCTTTCACCCCCTCCTTTCCTTCACATGCTATCAGCTGCTACAGTTATACTATTAACTCTCTCTGCCATCATATACAAATCCCTCTGCTACCTCCTCTCTCATCTCCCCAGTTTAACCTTTAAATTGTAAGCTCACGGGCACGGCCCTCTACCTGTTGTATCAGTCTGTTCTTGTGTTGTCTTTCCCAATTTTACAGCGCTGCAGAATATTTTGGCGCTTTGTAAATGCCAGTAATAAATATAATCCAGGTTTTCACATTATACAATTGTAATCAAAATTATTCAACCCTCATTGAAAATCAGTTTTTTTGTAAAAATATACCCACTAGCTGTTTTTCACCAATTTTAAACAAATTAAACAAAAGCAATTGAAATAGCTCAACACAACAAATGCTTCAAGTGGTGTCCCCAAATTCAGCTGAAAATGCAACTTATAATGACTTATGCAGTCTCAAAATTAAAGGATCACTATAGTGTCAGAAAGACAAATCGGTCTTCCACTGCCGGGCTCCCGTCTGACGTCAGCGGAGCGGAATGCGAAATTCAAAGTGTCCATAGGAAAGAATTTTTCAATGCTTTCCTATGGACGCTCTGCGTGATGGAGGCATTAAATGCCTCCAGCGTCACAGATGCGCCTCTAGTGGCTGTCCGGAAGACAGCCACTAGAGGCTGGCTTAACCCCAAATGTAAACATAGCAGTTTCTCTGAAACTGCTATGTTTACAGCAGGGAGGGTTAAACCTAGAGGGACCTGGCACACAGACCCCTTCATTGAGCTGAAGTGCTCTGGGTGACTATAGTGTTCCTTTAAGCAACCCCTTCGTGGCAAACATCATTAGTACTTATACTTAGCAGAGCACCCTTTTGTTTTATGACCTGCTGCAAATGAGATGCATAGCCAGGCACCAGCTTCTGGCAGCATTCTCGAGGAACCTAATCCCATTGCACATGAGGAATGGCTTCCAGTTCAGTAATATAAGAGAATACTTCTACTTACCAACAAAACCAGAATTGCTATGGGAGTTAAGTGGAGCAACAATATTCAGCAAACTGGATGCATCGTCAGAATTTGGCAGGTTCCACTGGAGGAGCAAAGCAGGAAACTCTGCACTTTCAATACTCCTTAATGGAGATACTGTTACAAACAACTGCCCTTCGGTTTGTGTTCAGCACCAGAAGTGTTTCATAGTACAATGCAGCAACTTCTAGAACGAATACCGGGCACAATTGTATTCATTGATGATATTCTTATCTGGGGTAAAACCAAGCAAGAACATGATGAAAGACTGAAGATGGTCTTAGACGTTGCTAAGGAAAATAATTTGAAGTTCAATAAGACAAAGTGTCAATTCAGAAAAACTTAAATTCAATATTTGGGAGATGGTGGGGATGGTGTTTTACTAGACATGAAAAAGATTAAGGCAGTTACTGAAATGCCATAGCCAGAAAATAAGCAGGATATACAACGCTTACTATGAATGGTGAATTACCTTGGCAAGTTCATACCTAACTTACCAGACAAAACTGCACTAATGCGCCAACTTCTAAGAAACAACTATGCCTGGGAATGGTGAGAGAATCACTAGAAAGAATGGAAATTATTGAAGGAAATGCTTACCACTGCACCAACTCTGCAATTCTTTCATCCAAAAGCAAAAATAAAGTTGTCAACTGAAGCTCCAAAAAATGGATTTGGAGCAGTTCTATTTCAAAATCAAGGCTCAGGATGGATGCCTGTGGCTTATGCACCACGGGCATTGACAGATACAGAAAAATCATATGCACAAATTGAAAAAGAAACAATGGGACTAGTTTACGGATGTGAAAAATTTCATGTTTATTTGTATGGAAGAGTATTCTCAGCAGAAACTGATCACAAACCTTTGATTCTCATCTACCAAAAGGGCTTGATAGATGCACCTCAAAGAATTCAGCGCTTGTTGCTGAGACTTCAAAGGTATGATTTCACCTTGGACTTTATACCTGGCAAGGAGTTGGTGGTAGCTGATGTTCTGGCTCAAGCTTACTTACCCTTTAACATGGAGGATTTACAGTTACAGAAAGAGGTGACTGTTCATGTCAATTTGATCTTTAAGACAGCCCTGTTTAGTCATGCAATGTAGGCAGTAATTGTACAGGCTACAGATAATTATGCTCTTCTAAGTCTCTTGAAGAAAGCACTTTCTAGTGGCAAATCTAAGACACAAATGCCAACACTGTATAAACCATACATTTCTGAACTTACTTTGATAAAAGGGTTGCTTTAGAAAAGACTGAAGATTATTGTACCAGCGAGTTTGCAAAGCCATATACAGTGGTGTATCCTGGTTTTGTGCTGCCCTAGGCAGGACAAAACTCAGGCTGCCCCCCAACCCTCCCCCCTAACCCGCCTTCTAAATACACACACACACACACACATACATTCATTCACTGACAGATACGCATACACTCGCTAACAGAAACACACACACACACTAACAGACACACTCACTAACAGACACACACTCACTGACACACACACTCACACAGTCAGACACACACACACTCACTGACACACAGTCAGACACACACATACACACTAACAGACAAACACAGTCAGACACACACACACTCACTGACAGTCAGACACACACATACACACTAACAGACAAACACAGTCAGACACACACACTAACAGACACACACACACTAACAAACACACACACATTAACAGACACACTCTCACTGACACACACACTCACAGGCAAACACACTCACACTAGCACACACACACACACACACACACACTAACAGACACAGTCAGACACACACTAACAGACACACACTCACACAGTCAGACAAACACACACACATTAACAGACACACACTCACTCACTCACATTAACACTTTTTTTTAAATTATTTTTTTAATTTACCCCCCCCCCCACTTCCTTACCTTTGGGAGTGCTGGGGGGGAGGGGTTCATTACCTCCCCTGGTGGTTCAGTGGTGCCAGCCGGAGCAGTAGGTGTTGGCTTAGGAGCATTTTATGAAGGCAGCCTGCTCAGCTCCTCACAAGGCCGGGTGCTGTAGAGTGAGGCTGGGGAGCCGGGTTGATGACATCATATTCGCTCCTAGTTCACTTCTGGGCGGGCGCCAGCTGTAGGGAGCTGAGCAGACCGGGCCAGGAAGTGTTTCCCGCCAGCCGCCTGCCCAGTGCCCGGCATGTCAGTTAGCCGCGAGGCTAACAAGACATTTGCCCTGGGCATTTGGGGGTGGCGTTTTTTGCCGCCCCCTGAAAAATGCCGCCCAAGGCAAATGCCTTGTTTGCCTCGCGGCTAAAACGCCCCTGGCCATATACTGAAAAGACTACATGATGGTCATTCAGATATAGAAAAGACCAAAAGACGAGCTAGAGACAGTTTGTACTGGCCAAGCACGAATGAAAACATTGAGACAATGATCATTCAATGCTGGACTTCCAAAAATTCAGACCTCAGCTACCTAAAGAGCCTATACTGGATACAGACTTTCCTTTGGCACCCTGGGAAAAATTAGGAATGGACTTGTTTGTTTTCAAAAATCAGCATTATATCTTAGACATGGACTACTTCTCTAATTACCCAGAGATAGCTTTATTGGAAGATGAGTCAGCAAGTACAGTGATCAAAAAAGTAAAAGCAATTTTGGCGAGACACGGCCTTCCAAGAGTAATAATATCAGACAATGGTCCTAAATTTAATTGTCGAGAGTTTAGGGTTTTTGCCAGAACCTATGAATTTGAACATCGAACATCTAGCCCGGGATATCAACAAGAAAATGGATCAGCAGAAGCTGGAGTGAAGATAGTGAAAAACATACTTCGTAAAGCAATAGAAGCAGACGAGGATCCATGTCTTCTTAGCTATAGATACCCCCTTAAAATATGGGAAGTCACCGGCAAAATTATTGTTTGGCAGACAGCTGGTCACACGAGTACCAGTTTGGAAACCTTGGAAAAGGTTCCCAAAAAAACATGTAATCAAAACCAAATTGAAACTCAGAGAAAAAAGGAATGCATACTCTGACCAAGTTGCAAAGCCTATGGAGAATCTGCAGGTACAAACTCCTGTTCGAGTACAAGGTTCAAACCACTGGAATACTGAAGTTATCCAATAATATTCTCCAAGATCCTATGTAGTTCATACCAATGATGGGCAATGCTTACGTAGGAATCGTAGACATTTGATGGCTATTCCATCAGATCACAACAATTCGACAGTGAAAGAAACCTGTGAAGATACATCAATACTCAATTGCAGAATGCGGATGCCAGAGAAACTTTACAAAGCTAGACTGACTTGCCTGCTAGTGATGCAAAGCAAACAATGTCAGGTCGATATATCAAAAAACGTAATTGTCTCATTGAACAATGTTAAAATAAACTGAAGTTATTTCACATAGACTACAGTTTAAAATAAAATTGGTACTTTAAGTTTTCTGTTTAAAAAGAAAAAGTGAAATGTGTAATATTGAGATTATCAGTTGGTATGAACCATATCTAACCTGTTATTATGTGTACAATGGTACAGTCAGGAAGTGGCTCTTGCATTGTGGGAGTGTGGGTGGCCATTCTTAATAAAGTTTAAAGTTATGAAGACATGTGCTTGATCTCCTCTCCTTATATAAACAAGATAAAACACTACACGCTCTGTAATCACATAGATTGATGTTTGAACACATCCATGTTCAGCCAGAAGAGGGAAGCAGCTAACTGTTTTCTTATGAATAAAAATGTACTTTTGAATCTTTATAATAGAAAACTGGAAAGCAGTAGGCTGAATAGAAACCTATATATGATTGACTAACACAGACAGTACATGTACTGAATTTTGATCCTTATGTTCTTTTATTAGTTAATTGTTTGCCTCTTGCTGCCTTTTGATAACTTAGCACATTTCTTTATAGATTAATTTTAAGTTTTTATTACATGCTTTGTCAGCCTCACTGGGCAAAGAATATAAATTAGTTAAACCCTGCAGTGCTTTACACATGATGCATGTGCAGGTAAGACACTGCTGCAGAAAACACGTGTTGGAGGGAGTTTGCCTGGATGTTTTCATGAGACTATATTGTCTTGAAAGTATCCCCCTGGACAAATAGGGAAGGGGGAACATGACTGCTGCCCAGGATGGTGGGCTGGAGTTAAGGAGCAACAATGTTGCAAATGTTGGAGGAGTTAAAATGGGAGAGCAGGGGAGGGGACTTACCAGTCAGTAGGAGTGGTTCAAAGCCCCTGACTGAATTTCCCACTCTCCCTGCCTGGTTTTTGTGGTGGTGTGTTGTGTGGTTTCTATTTGTGTTTTCTTATTGTCACAGCTGGTGCTTTTCCATGGACAGCGTAAGCAAAAGGAAGGAGTAGGACGAAAGGTCAACTTGGGGAGACTACAGTCGGCGCAAGGCTGATGGCTAGTGACGGCTGCGTTGGGCTTTTGGAGATTAAGTATGGAGAACTGTCTGTTGGGCTGTCACCCAACAGCTGACAGGAATCAAGAATTTACTATTGAATGCAAGAAACAGCTATCTCTTACCAGGGATAGTGAGTGATACTCTAAAGTGCCTAAGCAGTGGAAGCAGCTCAACACAAAAAGTGGAATACCCTTTATCCACAATACAATACAGATATAAAAGAGAATGGTATAGGCTA
The DNA here is from genome assembly GCA_933207985.1 of Pelobates cultripes. Taxonomy (NCBI): domain Eukaryota; kingdom Metazoa; phylum Chordata; class Amphibia; order Anura; family Pelobatidae; genus Pelobates; species Pelobates cultripes. The sequence continues at coordinate 195,544,495 of OW240915.1, forward strand.
TATACCAGCAAGTGGAGCGCTATTACAATATGGATAATAAAGGGGTACACTCACCCCTTCAATACAGTGAGTATGCATACAAAGGGAAATAAAAGGAAAAACAATATATATTGCAGATGGTTTTCAAATGAAGATGAGTGAGAATAGAAAATGATTAAACCACTCACATGGACTGGAGCCTATATTGTATTGGCTCCGTAAGTAAATCCTTTTTGCTTTTTGGGCAGCAACACACCCCTTGTCCCGAATGATATTCCTCCAGGGATATAGAACAAGAAAGAGACAAACCAGCTGTGTAGTATTGTATGAAAACATAAATATAGTATTTGTGGTAATGGTTGTGCTCACTTTTAACAGAGCCCTGGATTCCCGGCTCTGAGGTTGAGGAACGGCTTTTTTGGGTGTGGCACGTGCTTGGCATGTAGGAACAAGACTCCTGGTCTGGGAAAAGTAATCAAACCCGATCCTTTATTTACTGCTGACAGCCAAAATATATGAAGTGTGGCTGCAAACTTTAAAAGCGAAAGGTGAGCAGCAGGTCCTGTGTACTAGAGGCCAACTCCAGCTCAGTCCACAGTCCAAATCTTGGCAGGAATTGACTATGTTTGTTTTATAAAGCTGTGGCTGTTGCCCTTATCCACTTTAAAAAGTTGTCCAGTGTGTTATTGGGGCAACAGTGGGATGGATATGGGTCAGCAGTCATGCATTATTAAGTTTGCTGCTTTATTCACCCCAGTAAATGCTGCTACAGGTTCAATGTACCTATTGGTGAAGTTTTTTTTTATTTTTGTTTTTTTTACCCTCTATGAGGTATAGGAAACTCACTTTGGTTGAAGTGAAAGTACTTTATTACGTTTCTAAATTACATAAAATTCTCAAGTGTAGGTTTGATGTTTCCATAAAGTGACACTTCTCTGCCCCATCACTATTTAATAGATATACCCCTAATGAAAACAAAAATGCATTGTTTTACAGACATTTACATACATTCTGATTTTTTTTTTTTCATTTCGGGTATATATAAAACAGTTTGCAAAACTGCAGATCTCTTGTCTGCCGCCTTTGCAAACTCTTCTCTTCTACCCCAGCCCAGACGTTCTGTGGCTGTCCAATCACAGACATCCCAATGCAGCTCAATAAGAAGCTGCTGCAAGGCAGGTGCAGTTCCCTCTTGAGTATATAACAAACCAGGAAGGAACGGGACCAGTTAGCTGAGGTCAATTTGTAAAAGTGTAAATTTCTACTGAAATCTGATTTTTAAATTTTTTTTTTATAAAATGAAAAAAGTGGACAAACCCTTCACTCATGGAGCATTTTAGCAAGCTAAAGAGATTTAGGTGTTTGGATTGTTCATTTAATTTATACTTATTAAACTATTTAGTATACTATCCTATTTATAGCAATCATTTTATCTTACCGAGGAATAACTACATTTCAAAATTCAGGTCAAAAGCTGCATTATAGCCTGAGCATGGCTATTAAATTAAGCAATTTTGTATTTCAGTTTACTATAATTTACTAGATAGTGAATAAACTCTGTTCAATACTGCCGCTAACAAAATTCTCAAGATTCAGTATTTAGTAAAAAAAAAAGTAGACAAACTTATATTTTTTCACTTGGAAGCATTTCCTATTTTATAAAATCTGCATTGCTTTAATTAAATACTTGAAAACAGATTTGGCATTAAAAACGTCTGGAAAAAGAAATAATAAACAAGTACATACATACTGAAGATTAAAGACAAAATGCAAAACAAATTTTTATTATATGTAACTAATAAATCGGCTGTAGAAATGAAGCACTTAGTTTACATCTGGTTTATAGAAAATAGAAATACTCGGATTTCAATAGGTAGTATTCAGCAATTCGTTTCCTCCGAGATTCTGGTGCGTGGTGGCTCGGAAATAGGAATTTCTGCCAATCACCTGATGGGTCTGAATTTGACTGAACTGCAGTTTGATCCGAAGCAAATCTAGTCTAGTTCAAACTCTCTCATTGACACTCTCATAGCTTTTTATAATAGAAACACTATTGTTTTAATTTTTCAGGTTTACCTGTTATCTTTTAAAATAATTTTGCTGGGTATATTACTGTCAGCTTACTCTGTACATAGGAACCCACAAGTCACTTATACATTAAATGGGGTATAGTTAGGGATAACATCAAATGAAAAGGACTTAGTAACAATTATAGATAACAAACTAGGCAACAGTATGAATGCTGGACTGTCAGTTTAAAAGCTAGTAATGTGGTGTAAAATGGCGAATCTAGGACACATCGAAGGGCAAGCTACTTGAGGGGTTTCCGTTCTCAGTATTCTCTTGCATCTCTTTTTTTTTTTTTTTAAACTCTGTCCCTGGAGAAGAACAACATTTGCCTTGATGATGAATATTTGAAACTGCTTTAAGAAATTGGGAAGCATCTGTGTCAAAAGTTAATCCCTTTTCCATAAGGACAGAGACAGCAGAAACTTAGACTTTTAGGGTGTAAAAGTTAAGACTAACAGGGCTATTCTATAAAGATACAAGTATTGGGAATGTAATGCAAATTTAAAAATTTATACCCAAAATATCCAAACTTAAAGCTTAGTTTGTTTAGAGAAATTTGCCAGTTTGGCTATTTTGTACTTAAATTTGCACTTCGATTCACGGAATAAATAACCCAGTAAGATTCTTATCTAGAGAGGATTGAAGAAAATTCTAATCATATTTTGTTTTCCAAATATGTATACTTTAAGAGACTGATAAAAGATAAATTTAAGGACATGCTCTTATTTTCATCCACACCGGCTATTCACTCATTCTCTAGAGTCCAGGGTTAGGCAACTTTTGACATTCCAGATGTTGTGGACTACCTCCCTTAATGCATTTACTACCATAATGCTGGCAAAGGTTGCCTACCTCTGCTCTAGATTGTGCTCTGCATAAGGTTAACGGATCCCATCAGGTATTCCCCAATGTGCTACATTCATTGGTCACCTTGACATCCCTTCTCTTACTCAAGCCCAAACTGCAAACTTTTTCCACCAGTACCATACCAAGACATTATGCCTATATCTCACCCACCCACTGAATGTTACTAATCAGGTTAAAATCACATGATTACCAATTTATCATGACTAAGGTAGTCTTTTTATATAGTTTATTTTCAAGTACTAAAACGTCCCAAACCAGACTTAACATCTAACTACACCATATTTGGAGTATCATTCCCCTTCCGTAACAAGCATGGGATACCATTCCCCTCTCCTAACCATCTGACAATTCTCTCTGCAGTCAACAGAAAAATAATCCTATATTAGCTTCATGCCAATACAATCCAATTATTCAAACATAAGCTATCGTTCCTTTTTTTTTTATTCTTATGGCTGGATATCTTAACTACCTTGGAGATCATAACACACACCTTTGTAATCTTGGACTACGTATAACTTATCCTTAGATGTCCTCATACAGAACCATATCAAGAAAACTTGAAACAACTACACCTGTTTGTGGTTATGTTGCCACTGAAACTAGCTAAGTCACTCTATCTTCACAAAGTATTATGGTTGGCTAAACCACCTAAATCACTTACTGGGACTACCTACAATATCAAGGAATTTCCAAGTGGAATCAAGAAATCAAGGAATTTCCGAGTGGTCAGGACAAAACTGCCTTCTGAAACACCACCAAAGCAATTGCTTCTTTAAAATTTGAAGTTATGGCACTTACATTTTTCCCAGTCTTATACCATTCCAATCTGGTATGGGGTAGGTCCTTGGGCCCGCACACAGACAGACAATAATTTAAAATATCAATTTTGTGCTCCAGGTTCTAATTATTCAACACAATGAATCTAAGCACCATGTCACTGATATTCCTGAAGTGGTTGCTCCCTTAGCTCAACTGGACCTTACTCTCCCACAAGACAAACATGCTACAGACACAAACTAAGAATCTGTCCAAACTTATCCTGTTTGAGCCAGGGCAACTATGTTCAGCAACATCCTCAGTTTCTCGACTTGTTTGCAGTTAAAGTCTCTTGTTTTGGGCAGTTTCCTACATATGTAATTGTTTCCTACTAGTTAAGTTTGTGAGGCAGAATGCTAATGTAATTTCACTGTGATTAATCTTTGATTTTCTTTTTTGTGTGTTTTAGTTCCTTATAAATAATATCTGATTTATATAGTCTCCCCCCACCTAAAGGGTCATATTGTGCTATGTAGTGTTATTTACCTCTGGCAGATGTGAGCGGTGGGTGGGTGGCCCTAAAAGACAAAATTACCCCCCCTCACCAGGTGACTAGGGTCCCCAAGCCCCTAGTCACCCCACCCCAAAAAAATAAACTAAAGCCCTACCTACCCCCCTCACCCTGAAAATAGTGAGGGGTGGACAATAAAACAAAATACCTGCAAATACAAAAAAAAAAACTTACCATTTTATGCCTTCCTTTTTCTTTCAGCCTTCCCATGCCCTGCAATTTGACTCAGAGCGCTCTGATTTGTTGGTTTTAGCCAATCAGGTAAGGCCCACTATTTACCCACCTTATTGTCATGGTTGGGGGCCAAGGGGGACCTTATGTGCTTTATTTAGTTGAATAGCCCCAACTGGCAGGGCATGAGTAAGGGGTTCAGGGGGACACAATGCCCCCCCACTAGTTAATAGATGCCCCACCATGGGAACATTTATTAGAAGGGGGGCTCACTGTTTAGTAGACATGTCCCTACTCACGACATAGCGAGTAAGGGCATTCGGGAGATCTCAATCTCCCTTATGTTAATATGGGGGTCATATTGACTCCCATAGAGTGAGGAAGGACATGGAGGGTCCTAGGAAGAGGCAGGGAGCACAGCTTCTATTTTTACATATTACAAGGAGAGAACTGCGCGCCCATAGCTCCCTCCTTGTAATAAACTAAACAAACGAACACCGACATTCTGTGTTTGTTTGTTCGTCTGAAATTTCAATTCATTCATTCGTCTTTCTGACAAATGAATGAATAGACTAAATTCCCATCCAAATTTTGGACAATAGCGAATGCCCAAGTGTTTAACTGGGCATGCGCAGGAATTCCATATCGCCATCTGCCCACACAAAGATGGCGGCGCCCAGGACCTAGGTCAGGGCATTAAATAAAGATGAAAAAATAGGTAAATTAGGGGGCCTAAGGACATTTGGGTGTGACCAGGGGGGCAATTAGATGTAGTGGAGTCGGGGGGGAGGTTAAAAAAACTAAACGGATGCGGCCATGACAGTGCCGCTTTAACTCTTATCATTTGTCACTATATCTTACTATATGTTAGCCAATCATGTTTACTATATTTAATTTTTTACATTGATTTCTATATCCCAAGACATTGGTTTTCCTCCCTATAAGTAGTTGATTTTTTTTCTTTCTGCCTGACTCTAAATAAGTCATTTACCCATTTCCTTAATTTTCTTTTCACATTAATGCACAGTACAATTTTGGGTTTATCTTGCTCGCTTGGACTATCAGCTTGTTAATTTTCTTATTTAGCTCCTCTTTTGGCATCTTTATAATTTATATATGATGCAGCTGGCCCATATGACTTATATATGACAAATGGCTGCTTTTACTTGTTTTATTTGCTGACCTTTCTACTAAGCTACATTTGTTTTAATTTGGTTTTATTAAAACGCCTTGGAAAGTGATGAAGCATATTTAAAATGTGAATGTAATATATAATAATGTTTAGGCTCCATTGCAATATAACAACTTTAGTTGATAGATTTATTTTGACTTGTTTAACCCCTTAAGGACACATGACATGTGTGACATGTCATGATTCCCTTTTATTCCAGAAGTATGGTCCTTAAGGGGTTAAACTTGATTCTTTTAAATAAATTATATATGTGGCTCTGTTGAAATGAATCAAACTCATAATTATATGGTCAATTCAATTTTGAAACATGAGTTTAATCCAATCTGCATTCTGCAACTAGTTTATCAAGTTAAAATAAAAGAAACTTCTCTGCACACTCTTACTTATGTTAGTTGAAGAAGCAGAACAAGCAATGCATTTTAACTGTAGGAATAGTGAATCAAACAGCTCACTCACTTCTGCCTCCTTCTATCTCTTCATGAAACTAACATCAGAAGAAAATTTACCCACTGCACCTATGCCACACCATGCACACTTGCATGATTGATAAAAAAAAATCTTATATATATGCAAGCTCAAATTTAATGAGAGTTACACACCTATTTGATGCTGCCGATATATTTCAGATTTTCTTATTTTATTGGGAAAGGAGTTGGGGAGAGAAAATCTAAATTTCTTCCTCTCCAGAACATCTCCCAAAATGTCAGTAATGGGAAAGGAGGAGAATTAAAGGGATGCGTCTAGCACCATGACAACAACTACACCACTTGACACAACCTTCAAAGTCTTTATAAAGCGGTTTATCCAATGTTTCCATTCTTACTCTTTTCATTTTCTGTTTTTCACTTTTTTTAAATTGCATACTGTTCTTTTCACCCATCATCACCAAGTAACTAAATCTGTATTGCTCCTTCTACACTTCCTTAACCACTTGTTTTATTCAATGCAATTTTATCACCCATCTGCTTGCCCTCCTCTCAATTCCTCCAAATCCTTTTTTTTAAAGCACATCCCTTTAGGTCTCATTCCCACCAACTGGGGAAGTGTCTCCTAGTCCTACACCCCTGCTGCTCACCCTACCCTCCATTCTATCAGGGGTACTGCAAATCTCTTATTTACCCGGTTACTTCACTTTATCCCATTCTATTTACTGAGAGCGTTACAATGTATGCTCAGTCTGTAATACCATGAAATCTCCTTATGTCTAATTGAAATCTTGATCTTTCCTTCTAACACTGCTACCCCTGCATCCTTTTCCTATGGTGGATTGTGCTTATCCACTCTTGCTTGCCATGTGATGCTAGGGGTGTAGCGTGTAGGTTTTTGTTTTCTCTCCTTATTATTTCTTCCAACCTTTGCCACCTAGTCCTTCTCTCTCTGTTTTTCCTCTTTTGTCCACTTCATCCTTTTCCTCAATCCTAGCTCGTTTCACCATTATTTACCATCCCTGTGGCTCTCTTTTACTTTTCCTTGATAATTTTTCTGCTTTGCTTTGTCACCTAATCATCTATATTTCTATTTATCACCTCCTCCTTTGTCTTTAACCAATGGACTAACTTCCCAACAAACATAGCCAGCAATATCATTGATCTTGTCTTTTCCACTTTTTGCTCTGTCTCTAACTTCTTTAACAGAAGCCTATGCTCACTTGATCTGCATTACTTTTCTTCCTCTCTCCAGCCTCCACTTTCTCCTCTCACAACCCTCTCCAATCCCTCTCAAGCTACCCCATACTACACTTCTGTCCTGTCTACCACTCATGACGTGACCTTTTTAAAGCTCACTCTAAGCACCACCCATACCTTCATCCCTGGCATAGTAAGCTCACTCAATATCTCCAACAATGGTCCCATACTGTAGTGTTGGAGAAATTTACGCACAACACCTGACTTCCTGTGTTACGAAGCCATGCTATATTCCTATACTCCCATTTTCTCATTTGCCAAACACTCTCTCAGTATTCGACCTACTCAGATTTTTTCATACCTTTAACTGTTCCCCTTCAACCATTAACTAACCTTACTGCTAGTGATTTTGCATGTCACCCTACTGACAAGATTAACCAAATTAGAAATACAATCAACCCTATCCTCTACCCCTCCAAATACGAAGCTTACATATTCTTCTTTCTTTTGGATTAACTCCTTTGTATTTCCATGCCATTTATTTGCTGACAATTCTCAGATTTACATCCCCTTCTCTGACCTCTCTGCTTCCTTCCTGGAACACGTCACAAGCTGACTCTCTTTCTTCTGTAACTGGATGTCTTTTCATTTTCTGAAACTTAATTCCTCATCTTTCCTCCCTCAAATAGTCCTCCATCTATCTCCCTGCAAGTCAATGGGACGTCAACCTCAACTCCTCAAACTGCCTTGGAGTTATTTTTGACTAAGACCTTTTTCTCCTCACACCCAGTCTATATCCAAATTTTTTAACTTCCACCTTACAAATATTGCCACATTCGGGAGCTTGGACGCCATACTGGCTGGTAGCATGCTGCTTGAGCTTCGGCCTGATTCTGCTTATAAAGTGACTTTGAGGGGGAAAATACCCTGTTTCCAAACATACCTGTACTGGCACCCTAGCTTGGTACCCCTTGGGCAACTGTGGAGCGAATTCCGGGTCTCCTCACTTCTGCAAGACGGCAGTTGCGGCCTCCAGATACTTATGGTCCGGTGAGCACCCGTGGGTGGCCCAGGATTTCTTCATTGTGAAGTATCGGATCCTTCGGCTGATGGGGGTTATCGGCAAAGGATCCGATGGGGGTTATCCAGGTCTCCACTGACCTCTTTGAAGCTACTTCTGCCATACTCACCTCTTGTTCAGAGCCGACTTGGTCACGCATCTTGGGAGCTCTGACTCATCAAGATGGCGACCACTGTTTCATCAGATATACGGGGCTCAGGCTGGTCTCGGCAGTCCCTTATTGGATCTATGGCTTTTACCCTGTGACGACTCAATGAAATCTTCCAGTGTTTCTGGGAGAAGCTCAAGGACTGCACACAGACTTCCACACCAGAGACGGAGATAAATTTATTGCCAGAGACGACCAACCACCTGGTTGTCATACCTACCCAAGCGCTTATCTACTTTATGGCATGCCTGCCTGGGCTGAGAGCCCCATACTCCTTTACATTGCCTGGGCCGAGAGCCTTACTGCTTTATACTGACCATACAGGGCGAGGATGATCCGCCGAAAGAAGCGTCCTCCATCCTGATCTGCAGTCTGCTCTCAGCAGAGAAAAACGCCCTGGCATATAAGAGTTACCAGGACTGTAGCACCGGGAGGCAGCCCGCAGATGGACCCAAAACTGGAGAGGGGCTCTACTACAATGCTGCTGCACCGAACCTCTTGCACTCTTGCCGCTATCAGGGATCGGCTGACTCGGGTCCCGGTCTCAACATCTGAGATACACTTCTCCCCAATGGCATTATGATATTTCAGCTTGATATGCCCCTTACTTCTGTTTTTTTTTTTTTTTTTTAAACTTGTTTTAGCCCTATTCTTTACTTTCTTCCTTAATGGAACGGCACTATAGTAATGATTCTAGCAAAGTCTCAGTGGATACCTTAATTGATTCAAGCGAGTTAACTAAGCTTGTTATTCCAAACGTATGTACACTAGAGATGTCGCGAACCGTCCGCGAACTTCCCGCGAACGGTTCGCCGCGGTTCGTGGCGAACTCCGGTCAGCTGACACATCCCGGCCAATCTCCAGCAGACCCTCCCTCCCAGACCCTCCTACTTCCTGGACAGCATCCATGTTGAAGGCAGCTTCAACATGGATGCTGTCCAGGAGGTGGGAGGGTTTGGGAGGGAGGGTCTGCCGGAGATTGACAGGGATGTGTCAGCTGACCGGAGTTCGCCGCGAACCGCGGCGAACCGTTCGCGGGAAGTTCGCGGACGGTTCGCGACATCTCTAATGTACACTTCTTACTATGAATGTCGGAAATTGGCCTATGCATTACTTCTCATTCGTATCTAGACCTACTACTCTTGCATATTATTTTACTTTTATCTTTTTTTTAAAAAGTGCAGTTTCTCGTGACATTATGTTTCCTAATTGATCTGTACCAAACAATGCTTTTGCATGTCCTCCCCAGCATTAAAGCTACGACTGATTTCATGTTTCAGATATGCTACAGTGAAATCCTATATGCATGTTATTTTCTGATGTCTCCCACGTTTCTTTTATTTTAACAAACAAAATTTTAATTTCTTGTTATATTTTCCTGTGAGTGGGCATAAGCTGGTACCAACTTACCATAGACAAGTTCAAGTTCCTTTGTATAGGTTCCATTCTGAAATTGTTCTTACCCTCTACCACTCAGGGTATTTCTCTATTATTTCTCTTACACTTTTCTTACATTTAAAATTGTGCTACTATTTCAATGACATGCCTATTTTTTAGTATGTATGACTATATCATGCTAACTTTAGCTGTCGTGGCACAGCAAGCTTCTCTGTAATCATCTGCACAGCAAAAATAAAGAGTTATATATCCACATTCCACATTTGCCCTTTTCTAACTCATGACACAACTAAGGCACTTGTTCATGCACTCATCATTTCCTGAAATGACTGAAGCTCACTACTCATCAGCCTTCCAAATACCTACATAGACTCTCTTCGGTCTTTAATTAATTCTGCAGCCGGGCTCATTTCCTCAACTGACCACTACTCCCACACTTCACCCCTTTGCCAATCATTACATTGGCTTGCTGTACCCTTCAGGATCCAATTCAAACTGCTAACATTAAACTACAAAGCCCACAATAACTCCTCTCAACACTAGATTTCCTCTTGGCTCAACATATATACCCCTTCTCGTTTCCTTTATTCTGTGAGTGACCTTCACTGGACATCTGCTCGTTTCCGCACTGCTAATTCTCACCTGCAGGATTTTATAAGTACTGCCCCATTCTATAGAATTCCCTACCCCATGCCATAGGACTCTCACCTAGTCTCTAATTCTTTAAGAAGTCACTGAAAACAAACCTCTTTAAGAAATCCTAACATTTTACTTGGTGACTCTCCTACGATTGCCTCCACAGTTTCCGCTCCCCTAAAGCCCAATTCACTATCTCCCTTCAACTGTCTATTGCTTACAGATACACACCACTTTTATTAGTCCATTTTGACAAATACATCTTAATTATCAATCCCTTGTCCACTATGCTGTTATCCCTCTTCTGTGTCTATTTCCCTTCCTCATAGATTGTATGCTCGTTTGAACAGGTCCATCTTCACATCTTGTCTCTGTTAATATTTTGTATGTCAATTAATTGTCTACCATCCCCAATTTATAATTATAAATCACTGCAAAATATGTTGGTGCTGTTGTTGATGTAAATAATAATCTCAATTAAGTTGTTTTGATGCCTGGAGATTTCCCTGTTGTCTTACCTTTAACTATTAAAACCTTCTTGAATGGTTTAACATTTAAGATGTGTCCTCAGGTGGCAGTCTGATGCTCTCCTCTTCTGCTCAGGCTAATGATTAAATATACATACATTTTAATCCATTACCTGCTATGGGTGGCCATTGATAAGCTGAGAACTTCAGCTGATGTTCTCGCAGAAGAGGAGAGCAGCAGACTAGAACCTGGAGACACATCTTTAGCATTACAACATATGAAAACAGTTTAACACTTAAAGGTAAGATGGCATTGTGGGACTCCAGGCCGCATACCAGCTTTTATTGAAATGAAGTTGTAACACTGCCCAGAGCATTCCTTTATGGATGGCAGACACAACCAGCAGCAATTACTGATCTGAAGTAAAATTCCCACCAATATTAATATGGAACATGTATGTACTGGTTTTGCCATAATATTAAACAAACCTTGATCCTAGTCTAAACCTTAATTTAAATCTAAGGGAACAATTTTTCAACGATGTTGAGAAGCAACTGTTCTGTGTTGAAGATATGTTTGCTTTTACTAAATTATTTTATGAGTTGTCAAAGGACAACAAAGGACGTATGTTTCATTTAATTGACACATGAGAATCACACAATCATACAAATACAATCCATGTAAACTAACAAACAAACATAACACTGAGCTTCCTTTTTCTGCCCCGTCCAGGTAGTGTAACCACTATTCCTTGAACTTTGAACTTGCAAACTATGCTTCCAACGGTGTCCCTAGGAACATTCAGTGCCTTCACTATCTTTTTGTATCCTGTTCCTTGTTTGTGAAGGGTGACTATCTTTTCTCTTAACTTTGTGGACCACTGAATTATTTCTAACATGCAGTCAAACGTGACACTCAACAAACCCCTAGTCAATTCAGGTACTTCAAGTGTTCCAGCTCAAGCACACCTAGAGCAACTAATGAAACCCTTGATTAGTTGCCTCAGGTATGCTTGAGTCAACACCTATTTTTCATAATTGTGCTGTTGTGAGAGATTCTATTCAGGGGTTGAATAATTTTTAGACTGGAGAAGTGATTATAAGTTGCATTTTCAGTTGAATTTGGGGAAACCATTTGAAGCAATTGTGTTTAGCTGTTTCAATTGGATTTATTTTATTTGTTCATTGCAAACAGCTGAAAGTCTGTACATTTTGACATTTTTTAATAGGGGTTGAATAATTTTGAATACATCTGTATATTCGTTAGTCTGCATCCATTGTCTGAACATCCATTAAGAATTAACACTTGTTGAAAATATGGGAGGACACATATGCATATCAGTTGGAAAAATAACGTTGATAGTTATGGTATGCTTGTTATGATATTTCCAAACAAGCAACTGAGATTCTATTCAGTATCTATTTGAAAACAAAAGCTTTGCTCAAAGCATTGGTGTAGCATTTGTTACATATCATCTTAGTTCACTAGAGGTTTGGAAAAAAAATTGAAAAGACAATCAGTTTGGGCAGAAAATGCAGCTAAGCAAATCAGAGATGAAAAGTTATTATTGCAATTATAACTTTTATTTGCTGCTTTGATGGTTCCTTATTAATAGGTCGATCTCTTTGTTTTTAGGAATATAACAACAGTAATCTTTCATTGTTTGTTGAAAGAGCCTAAAGCATTAAGTTAGTATAAAATTACATATAGTTTAATATATCTGTACAACACCTTTAAACAAGCTTTTCTAGACAGGAAGGTTATCCATCTTATAAATCTATTATTCCATCGTACATCTTGATAGCTTAGAATTGCTCCTAGCCATGTTTAAGCATTAAATAGTGCATTATTATTTCACATAAATCAACCAGGGATGTGTGAATTCATAAATTTTGCATTTGCAGAGACAGTATTTTAAACGTTTTACGACTTGTTTCTTACTAGTAACTAGAACTTGTACACAAATCAAAGACACATTTTCATAAAATAATTTCTGGCTTTATTTCATTGTTAGCCATAATACTTAATATTCAAAAATAATCAAAATGAAACAAAATATATGCACATTTACACAGTACCGGCTGGTCATTTTAATGTTTCGTGAAAATTAAATCTGTATGCAAAGATGAACTGGTAGATTTCTATGGTAATATAAGTACACATTAAATTGTAATAAGCAGTCTACCATGCAATACACATTTAGCACCATATAACATCCATTGGAGATATTCTGTATTCAATGAAGCAGCAAATTCATGTCCTGTGTTACAGAGTAAAGAATCCGCTTGTAGGATAGGATAAAGGCTTTACTGTATATGTGGAACAGACCAAATCTGTTGAAATTCATCTGTTCTGCCATCAGTGGGAATTAATAGGGAACATCTGTTTTACTCTTCACATGGAATAACAGTATTAATACACCCTGGTAATAGTATGATCTACCCATGTGCACTGCACTGCTCTAAGGCAATAGTGAGTTGATAAATGAGTTTTGGGATGGGCAAAGTCACGGTACAAGTCATTTAATGAATGCTCATCTATGGGAAGCATGTGAAACAAAACCATCAGTAGTGTCACTAAGGATTAATTAAACTAAATATATTCATTTAATTGTCATTCAGTCTGTGTGAAAATGAGGTAGCTTATGTATGCCAAATTTCATTCAATAACATATTAAATAAAATGCATGCTAAAAGAAGGTTGTGTGACCCATCAAAGACCTCTCTCTAGGAAGAGGTGAGTAGTGGGGTTTTAAAGTATTTATTAATCCTGTATAAAATTAGTTATCCAGATTTTATTAAGCTAACCTGAAGCTCTTTAGAATTTGAGCACAACATTCCTGAACATGCAAAGAGATTACAATTGCATCATGCACTTTTATTGAACCTTATTATCACCACACCGACAAGTGTCTTTTGGCAGGGCCATCTTGAAACTGGTTTTTCAGCTATCTTGGAATACCAGGAAAGTGCCCTCACATCAGCAATAAACAGAATGAACAGAAGACCAGAACAATGCATAGATGCATACTTGCAAAACAGAATATTCAAGGATATAATCTTTCAATGTAGGGTAATAACTGCTTGATCCAAGGATAAATCTGACTGCCATTCTGGGTCAAGAAGGAATTTTTTTCCTAGCTTGTTGCAAAATTGTGCTTCAAACTGGGTTTTTTTTTGCCTTCTTTTGGATCAACAGCAAAAAACAAATGTGAGGAAGGCTGAACTTGATGGACCCAAGTCTCTTTTCAGCTATGTAACTATGTAACAATACAGGTGCATTTGGATCATGGTGTGTACCGATTGGGCTGGCTGGAGGTTTGTCTGTCAGCTTCCCGCACACTTTGATGGTGGGGCTTGTCTATTGATGTCATATTTCCTGTTTTTCAAAGATATGTATCACCCAGGAAGGAATTGAAACATAGGTTAAACATGGGTACACTGTGTAAATCTATAAAAAAAATAAATAAAATAAAAATATGAAGTAAAATCCACATGGCAGAATTTAGCTGCTTTGGAAAATTTAAGTCAGTTATAATTTGGCTAGATTCCCTAAATTTTACAATCCTGTTTCCAATACACTACAGATCACCATTTAGTGATTAGTGCATCTGAATCAAAAGATCATGTATGCAAAGAAATGTAACAAGACTTACGGGGTTATTCTCTAAACTTTATATTGCAGGTGTTGAAAATTCAAATGGCAAAATATAGGGAAAAATAGTTGACCTGAAAAAATTCTCCAACTTAAGTATGCACAAAGCTTTGGCATTTAACTTCAGTTTTGCAATTCAGTTTTCTCTTTTCCCGTTTGCACACAGCCTGAACTTCACAAATATTACATGTTCACAGGGCTCATATAAAACAAAAAAGATGAGTCAAAATCGCATTGTCAGTCTGGGTGATAAAATAAAAGGAAGCGTTGTATTTTGTCAAACGCAAACGGATGAGAAATATTGCCCAGAAAATATTTATATTTTATTTGATATTTTACAATATATATGATATACATTATATATATATATATATGCTATTTTAATCAAATCAAGAGATACATTTTTCTGCAATTGTGTGCAGAAAACTTTGCAGGCTCTTGTACAGTTCAGGAAACAACACGATCAATGCAAAGGTGATCGAAATAGAATAAATACTGGGAAGTGTCAGATCACTACCACGAGGATTGGGTTGGTAATAGCTCAATTTTTCGATCTCACTTGTAGATAAAGTACCTGCAGATCTCAATCCTCCCAATAAGTAGGCATTTTTCTTCTCTAAGCCTTTGCCCGTTCTTAGTTCAAATATTCTCTGTTTTTTTGCCTTCCAATAAGTAACCTTCAATTTCAGTATCAAATTCAACTGGATTCATTTGGAATGTTAAATGGACTAGACATGTACACTATTTTGGTGCCTTTTCTCCAAATAACAGAGTGTACATTCCATGAAATATATGTCTCAGCCGTTATGATAACTTAAAAAAAAGCACAATGATGTCATTTAACAAAAAATAAAACTGATACTCCACTTCCTTACTACGGAAATTGTTACAGTAGATTCTATTATTTTTTTTTGTGTTTTTCATATGTGTTATTCAATGATGTAGATTTTAATTTTCAAGTCATAGTTTAGTGTCAATTGTGAAAATTACTTTTCTGCTGCGGCTTCACATTCTAATACATTGGACTGGAGCACAATTCAAAGCTAATTTGAAAAATAGCATATTTATCACCTGGCAGGTGATGATGTTGAATTGCAAATTACTGTGAAATCAACTTTTTTTTTTATTCGTCCTCAGTTGTAAATCCAACACACGGCAATGAAAATTGATGGTATTACAAGGTCCTCTCCAACACATTTATCGTGCCTCTGGACATAACTAAAAAAAAAAACAACAACATTATTGCACTACCAAAAGGTATAAAAAGTCATTGTGGCTTGGACTCCTAATTAAATTAGATGTAGTCAAATCTATGTGGCTTCTGATACTGTATATTTAAAGGTGTTTATTTAATCAGTAAACCTGTTAACACTCATCTTTTGCTTTGCTTGAAAGTAGAACAAGCTTATTTCTCTGTTATTTTTTTATTTTTGGGCTTATAAAACAGAACGTGGCAATTCAAGACTACCACTGCTGGAAGATCAATATGTTTGATAGAAATTACAGAGACAGAGAAAAAAAAACTAGAATACTAATCCCTACAGCAACATAGAGGAATAATAATAGACATTACCACAGGCGAGCATAGCTCCAGAATAGTCATAGATTAATACAGTAGCTGCTGTGATCATCAATAAAACTAATGATTATAATTGTGCTATTAGTGAGTAATGGTTGCTGTGTGAATTTTCCCCCCATTGATTTCAGTATAGTATGTCTAGAAGCATCAATCTTAGAATAGATAGAAACAATGACTAGAAATGCAGAACACCTCTGGGAAAAGCAAATACTAAAGCTATAATAATAATAATAACAATAGTAAGAATTGTTTAATCGGTCAGAGAATGTATTTAATGTTGCAGTAGCACAAAGTGTCGATTACCGGTGGTGAAGAAGCAATTCTTAGCATATGTTTATTTTTCCTTTACTTCACTTGCATTTTTCTTCTGTTCTCGAAAACACAAAAGTGAACAGAAGATATTATTATTAATATTATACAATTTGTTGATGTGATGTTCCGTAAGATCTTAATATACTTTGTTATATAAGATAAACATTACAAACCTGGCTGCATGGGGTTGGTTTGCACGTGAATGACATATATTCCATTCCACAAATGCCATATTTATACAGGCACTACAGGCACAATTCTGGAACAAGTACTAAATAAGAAGAAATCAGAGCGGAAATCAAATGTTTCTTCATGTTTGGTGCTTTATTATTGAATTACTCAGGTTTTGATAAATATGTCTTCTCATGTCATTCATGGAAGTGAGCTTTCCAGTATTCATCAAAATCCCAGGCCAATCAGAAGCTCCATATTCAGACACATGGTAGAGAGAGAGACAGCCCCAGTCTGCTATGTAATATGGTTGACATCAAGGCCCAATCTTGCCATTTGGTGTACTGGAGAAACGCACAGAGATTATATCATATATGTTTGAATGTACAAGGATTCTGCACTGACAGCTGGAGTAAGGACGACGTTGTGATTGCTACCTATGTCATTATAGATTTGTTATAGGAAGCAAAATCCTTTAAAAAAAAAACCAAAAACCTGCAATCCAAATCCCTCGATAATGCCTGCATTGCACTTCAGAATTATCTGGAATGGAGACAACTTTATATTTTAACTATTTGGAAATGACATCATTAAATGAAACAATGAAAATCATTTATAACATATATTCACTTTTTATGTGATGCTCCGTTTTCTTTTAAATTTATATTGAAGTTTTAGAAAATGATATCACAATACAGTTTGGTCCAGGAACAGCCATATTACACATTGCAAATGAGGACAAGAAATAGAAACATTGTTGGGATTATTTTCTAAACTGAGAATTCAAAGTGAATTGCAAATTTAAGGTTAAAATGGCCGAACTGAAAAATTCTCCAAGTCCGCTAACCCTGTCAAAGTTATTTACTAAAGTAAGGATTCAGTGTGAATTTAAAATTTTAGACCATAATAGCCTTATTGGTAGCATAGTTGGCTTTTTAAAAAAGATTTTTTTCTGATTCTGCTATTTTGGACTTAGATTTAAAATCCAGTCAGAATTCTCAAGTTAGTAGATAATCCTGTGTGTAATTTCTGCTTTTATGTATGCTCTATACTGATTGTACAAAGGACAGAGCTAATAGTCATGATTAACAGGGACAAAAACAACATACCATCGGCCTTTATAAACGGGGGCCATATCCTGCACCTTCCTGAGAGGCTGACTTGTTGATTCTACTGCTCGTTTCATCTCAAGGCTTCAGTCTGTTGTTTCCTAGGCTTCCAGTTGGGTTATTATTAGTGATGTCGCGAACCGTTCGCGAACTTGCCGTGAACGGTTCGCCACGGTTCGCCACGAACCGTTCGTGGCGAACTCCGGTCAGCTGACACATCCCTGCCAATCTCCGGCAGACCCTCCCTCACAGACCCTCCTACTTCCTGGATAGCATCCATGTTGAACTGATATTTTTTTCAGTTCAGCTATTTTGGCCTTACATTTGAAATTCACTGTGTATTCACGTCAACAATTCTCACTTTGGTAAGTAACCTTGTATGTGTATTAAATACCCCTGTATGTATGAAGGGACAGGAAGATATAAAGGTTTATGAGAAAAAAATCTACAGAATTTGTCACTTAAAATGGTATTGCAAAACATAATGTCTTTGATTATTTTTCTTTTTAAAAATAAATCAGTTTCAGGAAAAATGGAAAGGATCATTAACAAATACTATAATACGGGTATTCACACTTTGTTTAATGCAAAACCTTAAATTATTGTTTTCTGCATGTAGATTAAAGTTGAAAAATATTATTTGCGTATAAACCCATAATGCACACCTAAATAAATATTTGTTTATTTTATTTTAATTTATAAGGGAAAAATACCTGAATATAAGTTATTTAGTCCTATACTGGATATTTAAAATTAGGGCCTAATGTGAAAAAAAAAATACCATACATTCCACTCATTTTATTCCAAAAAATGTTTGAAATAAAAATGATATAATCTTAGCAGAAAATGTGCTTCTACTAATATAGGAAATATGTGCTGATGAAGACTAGGTAAATAATCTCTTTTAAAAGGTTTGATAAAACTGTCCTAATTAAGAGAACATTTTATCAATCTGTTTAATTAATCATGCTTTTTTCTATTTAAACCTGCCGTGTGCTCATCTGGTATTACTAGAAATGAAATATTTCAATAAAACATTTTGCCTAATAAAGTAGTCTGGGAAAACAGCGAGAGGGAGAGAATAAAAAGTAGTCTAGTGAGCTCTCTTTCCTTAGCTATTAATAATAGTAGATCTTAATTAAGTAGCAAGGAATGGGTCTCAAAGACTATTACCTCATCGGAAATTGAATGCTGGGGCCTGCGGGTCTTGTTCTGGTACTAAAGAGTGAACAGGAGATTATTTTACGCACAATTGCCGATACTTATTTTCAATACCATAAAATAAATTATACTCAGATAGGCATATCAGTGGTCATTAGACCGCACCTGCAACTACCATATTAATAATAATAACCTTTATTGTTGTGATTAAAAAAAATATGTGTTTTAATGTAAACTTGTAAATAATAACAATATTTATGGTAAATAAAAAATATATGCACAATATATCTACATGAGAAATTAATTCGGGTATTGGTCTTAAAGAACTAATTGGACTTTAACACCCTTAACACTGTATTAGAGTGACACATACACAAATATACGGATTGCAAAATTTAGGCAAGACTAGCTGATCTAGAGAAATTCTCCAACTTGGCTATAGTCACAGCATGGCTAATTTTGCTTAAAATTTGCAATTCAAGTTTAGCTTCAAACTAGACATTGATAGCTGCTGACTGATAAACTGAAAAATCACGGACTGTCGGCAGCTGATTGAGAAAAAGCAGCACAGCAACTTAAATGGAACAAAATATATGTTGGCACTATTAAAAGGCTAGGCTATTGGGACAAAGCTCTTAGCTTAGGTACAAGATTGCCCTGCTGTGGAGAGAATTAAGGTGATCATGTGATCGCCTTGTGCATACGCTGTAGTAGAGTTGAATAAAACATGTACTTGATTGGATGTCAGTTTAATCAGACCAAAGTTGCAGGGATATGGTGCTAATAATAGGGGAGAGGCAACAGTAGATGATTTACTCTGAATTTTTAAACAAACATTTATAGGTCAACACACAAAAATTCAAGTCTAATAAAAATGTGATAGAAAAAAAGAGAGAATTGGTAGCAAACTCAATTTAAGTGATATATATTAACAAAGCACTGGCAAAGGATTAATTTAATACACTTAATTATATTCATTTAGCGCTGTCACTATTTAAGTAGATTGTTTGTCTCTCATGTTAAAATTTGTGTAGGACTATCAATATTGGCATAGTGTTGGGCTTATGGCCATATGGTGTAACTGAATCCTCGTATTCTTTTGCTGAGATAGGTGATTTTTTTGTAGCCTTGCATTATTCCTTAATCTGTATTTTTTAAATATTAAGGTGTTGAAAGTGTCCCTTTAAAATACACCTCTCTTCATCTCTTCACCACACCTTTGCTCCTACCAGTCCCTTTTGCCATATACCACCTTTCCACACTTGTTTGCCTTTCTCCCCTCCCCTCCACATACATACCCATTGCCATAATATTCCCCTCCTTCACTTGTGCCTCTCCATTTATTCCCCACAGCTAGTTATGTCAACCTCTACATATATTCCACCCTTACATGCATGGCCAGTTCAAGGATTTTTGGCTACACAGTCGTAGATGCTTGTGACAAAAACTATGTATTTTATTCACCCAGTTACTTTCCCTGCGTTCGGTAGATGGATCTACCAAACAACCTCCTGGTTCATTAACTTCAAGTAAACCACAAAAGTGCTCTCTCTGTGTGTGTCACATGTTCAACCTTACCTTGTGGTGTCCGTAATGGTTACTACCTTCCTGTCATTGACAATGAAGCTAATCAGCAGCCCTGTGCCGGTGTATCTGATTCCTGCGGCATGTTGAAAGACACCGGCCGCTGTGGATCCAGTTTGTAACCCCACGTCCACCCACGGTATTGACAACGTCAACGGGTATGTGATGTCACGCAAAAGACGCGCACGCACGTTCTGGGGTCAAATGCCGGGTACGGCCAATCGGATCTAAAGGAGACTTATTTACACTCCTTTTTACTTTTCCTCATTGCCCAGACGTGGTTTCCCTTAGTAGGTTATCCGAGAGTGTGTTCCTGAGCACTTATTTCTGGTTATTGACTTTTGCTTAGTTTTGACTTCCCTGTATTCTGGTACCCTTGACTTTTGGCTTCCCATTCTAAGGCCCAATAAGACGTTACCGTTAGTTCTAGGTGTAATACAGTTCTGCATGCTGGATCAACTAGTGACAGTGTGACTGCCGTTTGTATAACCGAATAACACGTGCTGTTGAAAATGGTGGCCATCTTGTCGCACGAAAGAAGTCAGCGGGACTTGGTCATTGAGTGTATGGAACTATGTCAGGCACTCAACCTCGTGAACACCGGCGATTGCATACGAACTCCTGCTTCTTTCCACAACAAGCCAGGAGAGCAATGGTCGGTAGGATTGTTCGCACATGAAACTCTACCTATGAGCCAGGGGAACTGTTCATCTGTTAGTTCGTATGGAACTCCTGTAAGTGATGTCCGCTACCACAATTTCTCTGGAACTAATCTGGGCAGACGCCACGTGTGCGGTCAGTCAAAACTTTACCCCGGTGGCGATTGGGCAGTGTTCCTGGCATCTGAGCGCTATTTGGACAACTTGGGTGCTCAGATCCAGGCTATCCGGGGATATAATATTTGTGGGGGTTCCTATATGTATTATATGTATTTGGGGTATTTTATGTTTTATGATCTGTACCTCTAGTGCCTGGGATATAATTAGTTTAAGTAAACTACACTAAATTATCTCCCAGACACAGAGACGCATGCTCATAGAAATAAGCAAGAACACACTCATAGAAATAAGCAAGATAACGTAATTTCTTTTTTACAGCTGTGCAACAGCATACATTCACCTTTTCAGTCCCATTGCCAAACATTACTTAATATGTAAAGGTAGTTGAACTGAAACATTGCTTATATGCAAATGCATTTCTTAAAATAAATTTGCTTTTTTGTTTATTTTGAAGCCCTACGAGCGCAAGGACGTCCAGTATCAGTTAGGCACCTTTTTTTTATACTGTAATTTTCTAAATAAACCTACATTTGGAAAAGGAAGTTTTAGTTTTTTTGCGGCCCACATAAGCGTAAACCTTGTTTATTTCGCCTGTATTAGCCTTTAAGTTTGACATGCTTATTCTACAGGGTTACAGGCGGAACAGGGAATGGAGCAGTGCAAGTGGCTAAATGACAGCTGTTAGTGCCCCGTAAATATCGGGCTGAGCTACTTAAGCCTAGTCATGACATTCCACTAGCAGGATATCTAGGTGTCCGGAAAACTAAGAACCGGTTAACACAGACCTTCTTCTGGCCAGGGATCACACGGGACCTGCAGAATTACTGCAGGACATGCGATGTCTGCCAAAAGACAGTAAAGAGGGGTGACCATCTGAAGGCTAAGTTAAACCGGTTACCCATAAATGAGGAAGCCTTCCACCAAGTAGCGGTAGACTTGATAGGCCCCCTCAGTAAGCCCAGCACCTCGGTCAAGAAATATATTCTTACCATGGTAGATTATGCTACTCAGTATCCAGAGGCAGTAGCTCTCCTGTTGACACTGGGAAAGGTATCTTCCTCATCTCCTGTTTGCCTACAGCGAAGTGCCCTAGGAGTCACCAGGGTTCTCCCCCCTTTGAACTCCTATATGGGAGAAAAGTACTGGGACTCCTAGACCTCATACCCCTCCTCATGGGAGGGTGACACAGGAGAGGAAGGGATCCCTTTTTATGCTACGTCTTGCAGTTGTGGGACCACCTGCAAGCTCTCACTGACTCTGTTAGGGAGAATCTGCTAGCGGCCCAGCGACACCAGAAGAGATGGTATGATGGGGTACCCGAGAGAGGGTCCTAGAAATTGGACAGAAGGTGTTAGCCGTGAAGCCGACTATATAAGACAAACCTCAGGCTGCCTGGATACTTCCGGGTAGTGGAGTGCATAAGCGACACTACCTACATTGTAGGGAAATATTCAGATGAAAAGATACAACAATCCTTTAATGTGAACGTGTTAAAACCCTACTTCGAGAGGACGTGGCTGTGGCATGCACCCTCTCTTTCGAGGATAGTGAGAACCTTCCCTTACCTGACCTGTTCGCCCTGCCTTCAAGTAGCGTATAGCAGGTCAGCCTAGGGGGAAAACTGAGCCCCCTAGAAAAGGCAGAGGCCACCCAGCTGCTCCGGTGATACCGGCAGGTCTCGAGTCCTGCATTAATGCGTGGGAATGGCGCTCCTGCACTTTTTCCACAGCAGGAACGCCGTTAGTATTCCTGCAGGACTTGGAGGTGGGGGGCACTGTGTGGGCAGGCTGATGGCCTGTCACAGGGAGACGAGCAGGTGACCAACCAGCAGGTGTCTACTCTGTAGCAATATACCAGACTGGGCTGGGGTGAGGACAGAGTCAGATGGCGGTGAGGGAGCGCTGTCTGAGCTGATGATCTTCCTGCTCCCTCGCGCACCCTTTATGGTGATGCCGGGAGCCGAAATATGACGTAATTTTGACCCCGCATCACTAAACAGTGCGAGGGAGGCGAGAGGAGAAGGAAGAGAGGAGAAGACACTGGACCCCTGGGAGAGGACTCAGAGAACTCCTAAAGGTAGGAGAAACAAGCAATACAATGAATTTGAGAGTGTGTGCAAGACTGTGCAAGTGTCTGAAAGTAAGTGTGTGTGTGTGTCAATAAGGGTGTCTATCAGTAAGTGTGTTTGTCTGTCAGTGTGATTGTCAGTGTGTGTGTGTCTGTCTGTCAGTAAGTGTGTGTGTGTCAGTGTGTGTCTGTCTGTTAGTGTTTGTGTGTGTGTCTGTCAGTGTGTGTGTGTGTGTATCTGTCAGTAAGTCTGTCAGTGTGTATCTGTCTGTTAGTAAGTGTGTCTGTTGCTGTGTGTGTCTGTCACTAAATGTGTGTGTGTGATTGTATGTGTCTAAACTTGAAGCACAGTACATAGGAGACATGGGAAATGAAGTATAGTGTCCCTATGGGAGTGGGCACTTCTAAAGGGGCCAAGTAAATACTGCCAAGTAAAATCAGGTAGAGACCCAATTCTTACACGGTGAAAGCCTGGCAGTCTGGGAGCAATCTACTAAACAGTGCTGTCTGGCAGTAAGCCAAACGACAAATTGCTCCATCTAAACTGGGTTGAATTTGCCAGGCTTAGCAGAGTTTTAACCCCAAATCAATTGGACTCTACAAAGAGGACCTTCTACTCTGACAGCATTAATAAATGAGCACGGATAACTTGGACGCACTCCGGAGAGGATATCTCCATATACTTGTCTCTGTAAACTGGCACTTTACAATATATATGCATACGAGCGTATAATTTTTTTTCTTTTTCGGGGGTGGGGTGTGGGGGGTGGGGGGTGGGATCTTGGGTGAGTTCCCATACTTTTTTCCCGAGGACTTGACCCCTGGATACCGGGAAATGTACACTTCCGTACCTGGGTACACCTCCGCTGCGGTCCACCGAGTTGAGACCCAGGGAGAAACTACGGCAACAACCTTACCGTATCCCTGAAGCAGTTAGGGAGAACATGTTGAAAGAAATTCAGGACATGTTAAGGCTAGCGGTTATAGAGCTGTCTCAGAGCCCATTGGCCTCTCCGGTAGTGCTGGCACCTAAGCGAGATGGTACGACCCGCTTCTGTATCGACTACCGGAAATTTAACGTCCGGACAGTCATGGATGCCTACCCTATGCCCCAAATAGACGAACTAACTGATCGTATGGCCGGGGGGAATTACCTAACTACAATAGATCTGTTCAAAGGTTATTAGCAAATCCCCCTGCAGCCAGCGACCATCCCTAATCAGCATTTGTCACCCCGTTTTAGCTATACCAGTTTAAGGTTATGCCTTTCGGGATGAAGCATGCCACCTTTCAGCGGATGGCCGACAGGCTCTTGAAGGGATTTCAGCACTTTGCATGTGTATTTAGATAGCCATCTACAGCCGCACATGGTGGATCACCTTAGACACCTATCTATGGTACTTAAGAGAATTCAAGCAGCCGGGCTCACATTGAAGCCAAACAAGTGCCATGTCGGTATGGCCTTGGTACAGTATCTCGGCCATAGAGTTGGTTCTGGGCTGCAGCGGCCAGAACCCGCCAAAATAGAGGCTATTGCCAACTAGCCCCAACCCCGTACCAAGAGGCAGGTGCTAGGAATCTGTCAGATAAGAATCTGTCAGCATGTTAAGAGTTTCAGTCCAAGACCTGTGAAGGTACAGTTCAACAGCTTTGGCATATGCCGTAACCAGAACTATATGAGAATTTTCAGTGAGCACATCTTTCACTTATACAAAGAGCCACACATTTATAAAAACTAATTGACTGTGACATGAGCATTCCCATCCCCAAATTTCTGTCCACATTTGCAAATGAACAAAAATTTGTATGTTGCATTTTCATATATATTAAAATAGTGTTGAGATTGTATTTTACCATTTGTTACTTTTATATTTCATACCCATTTGCAAAAGTGAAATAATTAAGCTTCTGCAAAGCATTTCTCCATATTGCAACAAGCTTTCTATTTCTATCACAGTGCACACAAACCGAAATGGAATATTTAAAAATTAATGTGTTCTGTACATTCTGAATATTGTATAATGTTTACCAATAATAATATCATTTTATGATGTATGAACGGAGTCTAATTTTCTATTTTTAAAAGTGCGTACTCAATTCAAGAGCCATATCTATGTTTAATATATCATTGAAAGAATGCTCAAACTATTTAATTTACATTATTTTAAAATCCCTTGTTCTGACTGTTATAGTAAATTGGATTTTTTTCTCATTAGTTTATTTTTATGAGTCACTCTACTGTAAAAGTTACATTTTAAATAACATAATTTAACATAAAATTATGACATCATTGTGATGCACTTGAAATGGATTTGTGTTTCCCAGAACAATTTCACCTAAATCCTTTTTAACATTTTGAAACTATTGCTTGTACCATATTAGCCCTAGACACATTTCATGAAATCAAAGCATGAATCAATATACCCACATTTAACTAATAATTTTAGGCAATTTAATCTGTAGCAGATTTTTTTCTGGTTTGAGTAGCGTGACCATGGGCAATTATATTTAAACTCAAATCCGTTGTTATATTTCCTGAGTTCCCTAATGAAGACATTGTGGGCTGTATTTCCTGGACAGTGACACATCTTGAAGTGTTTGTGTCTGCACTTGTTTTCCAAATGGTTAAGTATATGCTATGCAGCTTATTCACTAAACAGTGACTTGTGTTAAGTTGACAACTGATTTGCAAAATTATAAACAATATAGCAGATTTGCATAAACTTTTCATCAAAGCTTTTCTGGATGCCCTTAACCTCTGTGATAAGGGTAAAGAATAAATGCTGGGTTGCGGGTTTCCAATACCCTAGTCCAGCGGTTCCCAAACTGTGTGCCGCAGCGCCCCAGGGGTTCTGCAGAATATTTCCCTGGTGCTAGGGAAACATTACTGATCAATAGCAACGTGGTCGAGTGCCATGGTCCCTTAACACCGCGATTGGGCCACTGTAATGTCTGTGGGCTGGGAGGAAGTGACAGCATCCTGCAGGGAGACAGCATGGGAGGGAGAGGAGGCAGCCACAGCATGAGAGGAGGAGAGCATGAAGAGCTCCAGACCCCTCATTCCTTCAGCAACAGGACTCCAAGCCACCCTCCTGGAAGGTAAGCTAACAGGAGGGTGGCTGGAGATATAACAAAAACTCACTTGTGTGTGAGTGTGTGTATGTGTGTGTGTATGAGGGTGTTTGAGTGTGTGAGTGAGTGAGTGTGTGTTTGAGTGTTTGTATGTGTATGAGTGTGTGTTTGTGTATTAGTGTGTATATATGTATGAGTGTGCATCTGTCAGGGTGTGCATCTGTGTGTGTATATCTATGTCAGTGTGCTTCTGTGTCTGTGTGCGCACACACATCTGTGTATGTGCATCTGTGTGTCAGGGTGTGTGTTTTTATGTCTGTGTGTATCTGTGTCATAGTGTGGGCATGTATCAATGTTTGTGTGTGTCAGGGTGCATGTGTGTATATGTCGGTGTGTACCTATGTGTGTGTATGTCTCGGTGTGTATCTATATGAATTTGTGCACAAGCACACTCCTGCAGTCTAACGCAAATTTAACATACAAACACACCCCTGCATTCAAACTAAAAAATATATACAAACACACCCCTTCATGCAAACACAAATACTTCACACAAATGTACATCCACATTTAAAAGTGAACATTACATTCAGACACACCCCTGCAATCAAACACAAACATTACATACAAACACACCCCTGTATTAAAACACAATAAATGTATACAAGCACCCCTTCAAACACCAACACTGTACATTACACTATAGCGCCAGTAAATGCGGCAGCGCTGTACAGATCTACAACCTAGAAATTTTGACTTGGGGTGCCTTGAAAAAAATACTGAAATATTAAGGGAGCCTTGAACCTAAAAACTTTGGGTACCACTGCCCTAGTCCATATGTGAACGAACAAGGAGTGCTCAATGCTCCTTTTTTACATTTTTTTTTTCATGCAGTGATACATACCCAAACATTGGCAAATGAGTAGAATATCTTAAACAATAATATACTTAGTAGGCTGCACATTTTTTTTTTAAATTATTAGAACTTTAGCATGGATCTTTATATTAGCAAGCAATAGACATCCCGAGATTACAACTGAGCCTGAAACATCACGGGTATCAATAGGTTTAAACCTATACTGTAAAGATAACAGGAACACATTTTGATGATAGTCGATGAGCTGATAGCAGGACTATAATTAGCATGCATATTACCAGAGCATATAATTACTAGATCATATCATTTGTATAGTAGAAAATAAGATTGGTATTGAATAAGGCGAATAGCTGGATCAGGCAAATTTAAACCACCAGAGCAGGCTGTCCGATCAATGAGGTAAAAATACAACTGAATATAGTATAACGAGTATAAAGTCTCTTAACAAAACTAAATAAAACATATGAAAGCATAAGAAGATAGTACCAATCCGTAAGCCCTACATGTTAAGCAGCAAGATCCCTCTTCTAGAAGGATGGGCCTGCAACGAATTCCCCGATCATTGGGCAAGCACATAGCCCACTGTAGCAACTTTATTGGCCAGTCTAAGAACCAAGGGTTGTCACTCGGCAGGTTTAAAAGACTGCTACAACAGAAAGGGCTTCAGGCTGTAACAGGAACCATGCCAGAAACCCCTCCATGCCAGGTTACAAGGTCAAACTACTCGAGATCCTCCAAAGATTGTGGACTGTAATCAGGGTGAGCCCCTGTCTGTGTTCCCAGTCCAGATAGAGAAAAGTGGGCAAAGGCATATCCTGGATGCCATATCCCCCACCGGCGATCGCGATCCTGGGGTCTGCCTGGGATTCGGCCCTCCTGGATGATGTGATCGCGGGGTCCTCGCGATCACATGGCCGGAATAGCTGGCTTGTGCAGTGCCTGCAGGGGGGCTCCCTAGAGCCAAAGTTAGTAAAAGTTAAATAAAAGTTTATAAAGTACATATGATCTAAGTACCTTTACATGCACATAGACACACACATACACTATTAATAAAAGTGCATTTTAATATTAATTATATATATATATAAATGTTAAAATACACTTAGAACGATGTTAATTATATATATATATATATATGCATATATATATATATATATATATATATATAAAATAAAAATAATAAATAAATTGAAAAAAAAAAAATAAAAAAATAAAAGTAATATTACATTTTAAAAAAATTATATACCGGTTTAAATTTGTTCTAACTGTATTTTGATATTAATATACATATATATTTAAATCAAAATACATTTAAAATGATGTTGTTAAGGACTGCAAAGGACTGCAAACGTACCTAATACATTCGCGGCAAATAGGAGCCCTGGACTTACCTGGACCGGCGTTCCCCGGCAATCACGGTCGGGGTGGACTGCCAGAGACCCCAGCAGTCCACCTGCAGCAGCTCCGGCCACACCGGCCCTCCACGGCCATGTGATCACCATGATCACATGGCCGCAATAGGAGTCTATGGAGCTGCCAGCAGGGGGACTGCCTGAGCTGTCATGATTGGGTTAATTTTCATTCCTGGACTGCCATACGGTCTCAAAGGTAACATAGGCCCAGCAAACCAATCTGTCAAATTTCAATGTGCACACATGGAAAAGGGGAAAGCCCTACATTTGACCCCTGTACATTTGCAAAAACCCATAAAACTTGTACATTGGGAGCACTGTTGTACTCAGAAGATGTTGCTGAACACATATTGTGATGTTCTTTGTCAGTAACACATAACAGGAAATAAGAATTCATGCCGAAAGTACAATGTGAGAGAAAATGAACACAAAAAATGACTACCCAAAAGTTTGACAAAGACTGGTGGTAGAATTATTGCATGGAAAGTGTTAAAATACCACCACTGGTAGTCTAGGGGACACTGGGAGCCATGGGGATACTGAGACACTAGGGACACTGGCTGGAAGACATGGGGACACTGAGAGACAGGGAGACACTGTGTCCCTAGTGTCTCCATGTCCCAATGTCTCACAGCGTCCCCATGTGTCTCAGCGTCCCCATGTCTCCCAGTGTCCCATGTTTCCCATTTGTATTGCCGATATTACTGCAATACCGGCACGGCCAGACAGCCTCAAATACCGGCTGTGCCTTAAAATACCAGTTAGGTGGCAAACCTAAGAGTAGTGTGTAAAAAAATAAGTTAAAAAAAAAATTCATTTTTTTTAAAAAAATGGGCCTATTCCATGGGCCTGGGCCCGGAGCTGCAGCTCCATCAGCCCCTATGTTAATCCGGCCCTGCCTAGGGTTTCTACTTTTCAAAAATATATGGTTTGATGGGGTAAATTACATTGGCCGGCTTCAAAAATGTCCCAAATAGGACATGGGTGCATGATGACCAGCTGTGAAAATTCAGAGTTGGAAAACTGGAATGGGCACACTCCAAATAAGGTCTTTTAGACCCCAGAGAACCCAACACACCTATACATGGGTGGTATCACTGTACTCGGAGATGTTGCTGAACACATATTGGGGTGTTCTTTGGCAGTAACCCTTAAAATTCTCAATACATGTATTCTTAAATTGCTATATGTCACGTATTCATTGTCTCCATGTGACAAAAACAAAGATACAGTGGGACCTCGGTTTACGAATTTAATGCGTTCTTCGGGACGTTTCTTATTGCAAAACATTTGTAAACCGAAACACGGTTTCCCATAGGAATGCATTGAAACCCAATTAATCCGTTCTGGAGGTCAGAAAAAAAGTCAAAATGAACTGCATGGAAACCAACCCACAATGCAGAACACACAATAAAAGGCATGCAAACGATGAAGCTCAGCTCCCTACCTTTCCACCACTTGAGAAATGCACCAAAAGGTCCCAAAACAAATGCAAACAATTTCCAGAATGGCTTCAAAACTCGATGCAAAAGCCGCTTCGACACCTCCACACTCGACACCACATGCTACCCACAGGCTCCAGCATGCAGGGGGCGGTGCTATAAACCTCCCAGGTGCAATGCATCCTGGGGAAACTTGCTTTGTATTGCGAAAAAAATTGTTAACCGAGGCTTTATTTTCAATGGATTTTCCTTCCAAAGATAGAGGGAAGTGCCGCTTGGCGGTCTTCTGCTATCATATGTTTTTGCGGCATGTCGGTGGACGCCGGCTGCTGCGGGCCCACACAATTTTATAGCCCCACGTCCATCCACGGTAAAGACGATGTCGACGTGCGGGAGACGTCTCGGAAAAGACGAACATGCACGTTTTGGGGTCAAGGGCTAAGTACAGCGAATCGGATCTGCAAAAGGGTTATTTAAACTCTCATATCCCCTTTGCCCTGTCGTGATTTCCCCTAGATGGTTATCCGAGAGTATGTTCCTGATCATGTTTTTTTGTTTTTTTACATTGGCATCGTTTTGACTTCCCTGATTTCTAGTACCCTAGACTTTTGGCTTTTCCTTTTTGCTGTGTATCGTACTGTGTCCCGGACCTCGGCTAGTTTTCTGACTCGTTACGTCCGGCCATTCTAAAGTCCGGTAAGACATTACCCTTAGTTCTAGGGTGTGATACTATTCTGCGTGCTGGATCATTATAATCCTGACACTATGTGTGTCAAAAAAATCCACCATTATTATTATTTTTTTTAAATTTGGCATAGATTGGTGGTAAAATGGTTGCATGAAAAGAGTCAAAATACCCCAAGTTTAATACCTTAGGTTGTCTTCTTTTGTTAACATTAGGTATTTTTAAACTCAGGATTTAGAAAATATTTGGGTTTTCTTTGGCGGTTCTAGATGCGTAACAGATTTTGGGGGTCAAAGTTAGAAAAAGTTTTTTTACATTTTTTCATCATATTTTATATTTTTTTATAGTAAATTATATTATATGATAAAAATAATGGTATCTTTAGAAAGACCAATTAATGGTGAGAAAGACAGTATATAATATGTGTGGGTAAAGTAAATGAGTAGGAGGAAAATTACAGCTAAACACAAACAGAAAACTGAAAAACGGTCTGGTCACTAAGGGGTTAAACAGAGTGTGAGCTGTTGTCTGTCAGTGAGTGTATGTCAGTATATGTGTATCAGTGATGGCATGTTCTGTCAGTGAAAGTGTGTGTTGGCTAAGCAGTGTGTGTACGAATGAGTGCATGTATGGGTCAGTGAGAGTGTTTGTTCTTAATAGGATGAGGTATGTAGAAGTGGAGTTCTAAGAGGAAAAGGTGGAGCCTAAAGAGTAAGGGGTGGGTCTTAAAACAGGAAGAAGGATGCCATTGACCAGAAGAGGTGGGGCATATTTAAATTAGGGGATGCCCAAGTTTAGTCATGCCTAGGGCAGCACAAAACCAAAGTACCCCACTGTCCCTACTCAGGAAGGACAGTCCCTATGAGACTTGGGCATCATTTTGGACGAATGCATTTTAGTCCGAATTTTGGATAATTCGCATTCTTCTGAAAGACGAATGGATGAATGCAAATTACAATAAATGAAACAAAGAACACATTTTGCTTGTTGGACAATCTTTTAACACAATTTGTTTGTTCATTTAATTACATTGTAATTTGACTATTTTAAATTAATTAAGCCTATAGTGGTCAATATGACACTCATAATAGTATAAGGGATGTTCCTTCATGACCCTACCCGCACCATTGGCGACCGGTAAAGACTCTAAATAATAAACAATGGGGTGGGTTGGAGCTAATAATAATATATCATATATAAAGGCCCCCTCCTCTAGCCCCTAGACAACCCCACAAAAAATATTCCCTACCTATCCCATTAACTAATTAAATAAACTAAATTCCTATTAAATAAAAAAAAAAATACCATTAGATGTCTTGTTTTTTTTCCCATCTCCTCTTCTTTAACTCCAAAGAATGCCAAATGACAATACAAAAGTTGTGTCACAATTATTAAAATAAATAAAGTCTTGATATTTACCTGTCAGATCACTTTGATTGGCTTGGAAGTCAACCAATCAGAGCACTGAGACTGAAATTGCAGAGCATGGAAAGGACTTATAAGGCCTTTTAGCACTATACAAACTCAGCCTGCGCCAAGCCACCGAGGGGTGAAGAAGGATTGCTTTTATTGCATTGTGGTATATTTTTCAGCATTTTCGATCCTTTTTTTTTGCCTTTTTTGGGGCTGAAGAAATGAAGACAGGAGAAAAAAAGAAGACATCTAATGGTAAGAATCAAATTTTTATTTAACAGTAATGTACTTTATTGGCCTCCTTACTATTATTAGGGTGAGAGAGATAGGTAGGGTATTTTTTGGGGGTGGGTGACTAGAGGCTTGAGACTTACTGCCAATAGATGAGGGTTTTTTGGGGGACACTAGGTTTTCCTTGTTTATTTTATTTTAATAACTCCCAACTGTAGACCATGAGTAAGGGGAAAATTGGGACACTATGTCTCCACAGCTTTATTTTTTTAATGCTCTACCATGGTGGCATTGGGAGACCTGTGCTAGGTCCCCCTTTGTTGGATCAATAACTGGGTAGCAAACGTCTGCTCAATCGCTAGTCTTTTGTTATGGCTGACTGCTCACTGTTTAGTGCCTCTAAACATGCCTCTACCAATATCACAGTGGGTAGAGGCATGAAGGAGGAATTAAACCTCCCATACTACTATTTTTTTTTACTTAGTATTAGTAGTAAGTTGGCTGAAAGACCCAAATTAAGAAAAGGAAGGCCTTTTATTTATTTTGATCTTTCATCTTCTTACTAGACAGCTCACTAATCCTTATGTGGGAGTGCCATGACTACTGAGGGTGGAATAATTTGACTACAGGGTATGCTGATGTCAAAGTTCTGCCAATGGTGGTCAAATAGAGGAACTGGAGCATTGGAGAGATTAGAGGCAGTACAGCGATCGGTGAAGATGAGATTAATATACATCATTCTTGTTCTAAATTACATTTTAATTGAAAACATTTTTATTAGTAAGCCACTTAAAATGTATCCAAACAACCCTGCCCCTGGCCACAGCCTCAGTCACTCACCTAAAATACATGTGCCCCTCTTTGTCCATTTAAAATGTTGGGAGGTATGTGTGGCAATGTGCATATCTCTTTGTGTGTAACAGTGTTAGAAAATTCCCAGATTTTACTATTAACATGACATAAAGTCATGATTATATTAGTGATACAAAGGCTCCTTTTCTGCGTTCTCTTTTTTTATTTTCCCTCAGAAACAAAGAAAAATTATGAGAGAAAATCATAAATATAATGCAGACATTGCATAGTAACACTGCAACCAATCATAACACAATAAAGACCATAAGGTATGACAATCCTAGACTCCTCCTCTTTCTTTGTTGCTCCCTCAGACCAGTTAAATACTGCATCTCATTCTCCAGTTTTTTTTTTTGTTAGAATTGGTTATTGTACATATAGTTTTCTATTACAGTTTCATTACATATGTGTTTTACTGCTTGCACCATGGGAGTGTGGCTTCCCACTTTCTCCCAAATTGGTCAAATTAATCTACTTTTTGTAATTTTTATTTTCGTCCCGTACAACATTTTGTTTTACTCAACTTTTGAGGTTGTTGCTCAGCTTTATAATAGATTTTACTATTAACATGATGTAAAGCCATGATTTTTTTAATGACATGGAGGTGAGTATTACTCACATGCACCCTTCCCTTGTGGGGATGCTTTCCTTTTTTCTACGATAATTTTTTTATGGTAAGTACAAAACAATACCTTGAATGTTTTAGTGTGGTAAGTACCTGAGGTTACGTGCCTTATGATATGTTTTTTTTTCATCACCTGTATTTTGAATACTTGTTGCGAGAAGCATGATTGTTGATTTTTGAGTCATAGACCTTCGATATTACCATAATTCTTTTTTATTTTCATGCTTGAATATTTTTTCATCGCCATTCTTAGTTTGTTATATCGTAGCTGTGAGGATTCCTAGTTGTGAAGATTTTGGATGTTAGAGGTTTCAATACCTGTGTTCCTGTTACCTGGATCATCCTTGGTTCCAGTTGTTGTTGGTCTTTGGTGACTACGCAAGAAAGGCATTTTCTGAGAACCCACCACCGCCCACCTGAAATCCCAAACCGCCCAATAGTGGACGAAAGGGAACAGGTTGACTATCCCTGTTCTATATTGTGTTATGATTGGTTGCAGTGTTACTATGCAATATCTGTATTATACTTATCATTTTCTCTCATAATATTTCTTTGCTGCTGAGGGAAAATATAGAAAGAGAAAGCATAATAGGAGCCCCTGTGTCCTTAATAAAATCTAAGTGTGTGTAACAGTTCAGCATATGAAGCACTGTGTATGTACAGTATGGGTGAACATATTTTAATACCTGTCTTCTATGAGTAGTCCATTCTGTCTCTAGTCTTCTCTCCTCTCCATCCAGGAGATCACTGTGTTCAGTCTAATGGTCTGGAGCCATGCACAGATAAGGCTCAGCAGACCAGACACAATGATCACAGAGTCCAGCAGCCTCTGTCCTGGTCAGCAAACAGCAGACACCGGGCATTTCACAGGTAAAATAGGTTCCCCATCAGCATGTGTCTGTATCCGGGAGCCTATTCTGCCTAATGGAAAATCCATCCCTGCAATCACTTGTCTGGAAATTACATCACTGAATAATACATTGAAGATCACCTACAACTTGTGTTAACTTGTATTCACAAGATTCTCCATTTTCTTTTTCATTTCATATTATAAACAAGTGATTTTATATTATATTTTAGCAAATTACATCACAAACCAATTCCCACAAGGCAAACATTGCTAATGAAGAGTTAAAATAGAAATATTCATTAATCTCTCCTCTTTTAGATGCACTTTCTCTGTGCTGACTGCCAGGTAACAAAGACAGAGCTTATAACAAGGATTGGTAGGGAGCTAAGATGGATGAAGGATAAAGAGGTGTGGATTTGTACATTTAATTTTATTGCTCACACCTGACAATGATACATTTGTTAAATATAGAGTATATAAGCATGAAAAAAATCCTGGGAAGTGACAGTTCCCCTTTAACATTATATTATATTTTTATATAGACAATGAAGGTCAACTCATAATGTGAAGAGCACTTAGTACTGGGGACAGTTAGGGCTGGCATTACTATAAAATAGCAACAAAAAAAAGTGGCCACGATGTCCAAGTGACCGACAGGAGGGGTTTGAACAGTGCACCCACTCCTACCAGTCACTGCATGTAGAGAAGCCAGGCAGACTGTGGTAGATGATCTTCTGTATCCTCTACCTGGATGACAGGAAGCTGCTCACTGAAATCCTCTACCACAGTCAAAGAGGGCAGAATACATGTAGGTAAGCTGGGAGAGAGGAAAGAGATCCCAAATGGGGGCTGTGGAGGGAACAAACTAGAAAGAGGGTATGTGGGACAGAGCGACATAGTGGAATTTGGGAGACAAAGAGACATACAGAGGGGCTGTGGTGGAAAAAGGGACACACAGAGCAGCTTGGAGGGGCAAAGAGACAAGCAGATGGGCTGGTGAGAAAGAGACACACCGAGGGGCTGCAGGGAAGAAACACACAGATGGACTGGGAAGGAAGAGGCACAGAGAGGGGCTGGGGAAAGGGAATATAGACACACAAAGAGGCTGAGGGATAACAAGACATACAGAGGGTGAGAAGGGGGAGAAAGAGAAACACAGAGGGCCTGGGGAGGCGGGGGGGTTAAAACACCTACAGCGTGGCTGTGGAAGGGGAGAAAGATACACAGAGGGGCTGGGGTATGAAAGACACTCAAATGAGCTGGGATGAGTAAAAGACACATAAAGGGGTCAAGGGAATTAAGATACACAGAAAAGGCCTGGGGGGAGAAAGAGACACACAAAGGGGCTGGAGGGAAAGTTAGAATCACACAAAAGGACTTGTGGGAAAGTAAGTGACACTCAAGTGTTGGTAAGTACGAGACACTCACATGGGAAAAGTAAGAGACACACAAGGGGATTATAAGACACACATAGGGGCATAAGATGCACTAAAAAGGGATAAGCTACACTAAAGGGGTTAAGACTTTCACAAAAGGGTATCAGAAGTTCAAGAGCGGGATTAAGAGACACCCAAGTGAAGATCATTTTTTTTTCTGTGAGGGGGTGACTGAGCCTGTGCAGCCAAAAATCATAGCACCAGCCCTGGGGACAGTCGTGTTTGAACACATTTGGTCACAAAGGAACTCGATGTATGAGGAAGTGCTGGGCATGAATGGTACTAATGCAGAAGACAATAGAATTTTGTAACGTTTAGGTATCATAATAGCAAATGTGGTCTTTAATGCTTTGTTGAAACATAGGCAAGCTAAATGTATGAGGAAGCAGTTTGATTTTCTCCCACAAATGGAAAACTTATAATTACCTTGAAGAAAGTCTGAAACTTAGAAATATATAACCTGTTCAAGTCAGAAGACACATTCCCTGTGTCCATTGACACTGACCTCTCTTGCATTTATTAAACAATGTGGAGAAAACAGAGGCAATGAGACAGGTTGCAGGAATGGTTTGCTTTGGAATGGCTGTCTTCCTAGTCAGTATGCAAAATTTGGTATTCTTGCAACCAAGACAATATAATTATAATCCAACTGACCATGCATTTAGTCTTTTGGCATTTTCAGAATTCAGTTACTCTCAAAAGTCATTTTAAAGACCTGTGATATTTACTATCATGTGCCCCACGCTGTTTTCTGAGTGTACCTGAACTCAGTCAGTAGATCTGTTTCCCTGGTGTTGAAAAACACCACTAGGGAAATGGTGGGCCCAAGAATGTAAATTATGGCTACAAAATCTGGCACATTATCACACACTAATGTCTGTTAGAACTGAGAAAACCGATCAGGTCTCTCCATGTTAAAAATACCCCAACAAATAAATAACAAAAAAAATGTGGGGTTCCCTGGATTTCCCAAAAACTAGGAGAGGCCACATGAGTGGCCTTTCCTCTTTCTCCTCTCCATGGACTGTAGAGTGGAGACTAATATATAATAGGGCCCAGGAGATGCCAGGGAACAGGTGTAGACAATGTAAGTGCAACACCATTTAGTGAATAGCAAATGGCATTGCAGTTTCTAGGATTTCATCCGGAACACTTGCGTTCTGGATGGATGAAGCCCTTTACAAAGTTGAACTAGTTAATAAATATCAATTTTGATAAATAACTTAGTGCAATGCCAGATATGATTTTTTTTATTAAGGCTATTCTAAATATTTTTCCCCTTGACTGACTGTTTGGAATAGACAGAGATAGGTGTGTTCTTTAGGAGGGTAGAAGGAGATAATATTTCTTATTAGACGAATATTTCAGTGATAATTTTTCCATTTATTCCTTTCAGTATATTTTTTAGATAACCTCCGTATTTCCTAGCTGCTAAACTATTGGATGTTACAGAGTTATCTTACATGACTGTAATTGATTTTGCAAATATGGAAAGAGTATTCTATGGAAGAATAGACTACAGGATCTGAACTTTTGGCTAAACGTTTATGGCACCACTGCCAAAGCAGACGAAGGATCAGCGTTATAAAAGTATAATTTATTGAGTCAAAGTCATTGGGGGAGGCTGGATCAAAGTTTAAGTGAATCATCTGTTGGAACCTGCAAAGCAGAAAGGTAAAACTTTTCAGACTACTTTTAAAACACTTTAATAAACTGGAACAGATTTTTGAACCAAAAAAATTAACTTTTTAGAAAACTTTCTTAAACCTCCTATGATTTAGTATTTTAACAGATAAGCAATATGTGCTTCACTATCTCTTTATCTTTTAATAAGAAACTCACTTCTCTGAAGTTTACATCATTGAAGAAAACACTGAAATCACAGATAACTTGTGTTTTGTTTTAAATGTATATTAAAAACATGTTTTTTGACTTTTACTTGAAAAATCTTTTATTTACCTACGAAAGCTAATGAAAAAAACTGCTAAATAGATTCAAAATTTTGTACTGAATTTAAAAACACCCAGTGTTTATGTGCTTTTTTTTGCACGTTATAGGGCTATAAGTACAAGTAGGAAATTGCTGTTTCAAAATATATGTTTTTAAAATGTATCAATAGTGACATTGTAACACTGTTATCTGTCATAAATCTCTGAATCACACCTCACATGTACATATTGTTTTAAAGTAGACAACCCAGGGTATTCAATATGGGGTATGTCCAGTCTTTTTTAGTAGCCACTTAGTCACAAACACTGTATGCCATAATGGGGGTAATTCTCATTCCTGGGCTACCAGATGCTCTCAAAGGCAACATAACCAACCTGGCAATTTTCAATATAAAAATATTTGACCCTTATATTTGACCCTGTAATTTTCACAAACACTATAAAACCTGTACATTGGGGGCACTGTTATACTCAGGAGGCTTTGCTGAACACAAATATTAGTGTTTCAAAACAGTAAAACGTATCACAACAATTATATCTTCAGTAAAAGTGCCGTTTGTGTGTGAAAAATGCAAAAAAAAGTAATGTACAGGTTTTAGGGTGTCATAGAAAGTTATAGGGTTAAATACAGTGCTAGCAAATTAAATTCTCTGGACTTTCGGCCTGGGTTGTCAGGCAGGTCCCTCAAATTGCAATCAATATTACATAAATACGCACATATAATTTAAATATATATGCATATTTATATATTTGAAGTCTACATGTATATTTATGAAATTATTTATGTAATTTTGTATATGGATATAGATATATATATATATATATATATTTCGTAATATTTTGATTTATTTATATATACATAGATGTGTATATATAATTTCATTCTAAGTGTATTTTGATATAAATATATATATTAATATCAAAACATAGTTAGAATAAAATTTCATATATATATATTTTTTTTAATTATTTTTACTTTTTAAAATGTATTTTAATTTACTTATTATTTGTATTTTTTATAATATATATACAATATATATTGTTATTATATATATTATATATATGTGTGTAATTTAATTATAAGTGTATTTTTATACTAATATACGTATATATTAAAATAAAAATACACTTAGTGACATTATATATATAAATTGCTCCCACACCAGGAGCAACGCCGATCGCTGCCGGGGGAATGATGGCAACCGGGTGAGTAAAGATTTTCGTTATGACGGTTCAGGACCATCACCAGTCCTCAAGGGGATTTTTCCAATGATGGTCCTGAATCGTCATCGGTCGTGAAGGGGTTAAACATTGCAAATGACAGTTAAGTGGAAAGGACAGGGCTTATAAGAATGTTTGAGAAAGAGCTCAAATGGAAGCACCTAGTTGCGGGATAAAGATTTGTGGATTTCTGTGTGTAGTTTTATTTTTTACAAGTATAGTGCATATAGGTATATGTAAATATTATATTACAAAAACTGGGATGTGACAGTTCCCTTTGATCAATTGGTTTATCATCTAGAGAAGTACTAGTAGTCATTTACTTATTGAGGAAAAAGGAAATTTTAACCCTTATGTCCAGTGGCTGATCTTGCTACCCATGAGTCAATGGGCTACGGTTACAGGAACCAAATTATGTAAAGTGTCCTGAGAAGATATACATTTTCTTGCTTTATTCTGTGCTTTCAAATCAGTAGGTCCAAACCTCTATACTGTTAGTATGGAAGAGCCTCTCAGCAGTTGTGAAATGGCCATATTCCTTACTTTCTCACAGTACACAACACAACTTGCTAGTTAAGGGTAATACCTTCATTTCCTAAAACAATCTATGGCCAAATTTGTTCCTGTGGGAAACCAAACAAGGTGTTCTAAAAAGTGTATCATGGTGTTAATGACAGAATAATGAAGTGGAGTGAATCCCTTTGAGGCCATACTGTTAATAATGTATTGAGGTCCAACAGTTATCAGCTGTCCCACTCATAAGACATGAAATACAGAAATGTTATAACCTCTTGTGGTATGGTTTTTCTTTTTAACCAGAGTCTTTATAAAAACATCAAGTGGTTACTGAAATTAATAGAATGGGCAAAAAGGAAATATTGTAGACAATAAATATTTTGGATTGAATGAGAATCAATAGGTGAGAGGTCATGCTAGAATGGACACTAATGTGATGTGATGAGAAAGTCGCCTAATTCTAGTGGCTTAAAACTCTGAACGTAAAAAAGGCAGAAAATAAACAGCTATGGTTTTCTTGGTACATTGGTGTCTGTAGTTTATCCTCTATGACACAGTAATCTACTAACGCGCCTCACTCGATTTTTCTCTTTGCAATCTGGAAGAACAGATTCACCAGTGATTGTGCTCATTTATAAAAGCATCCAAAACAAAATTGAACCCCAAGGCTGATAAACTATAAAGATGCTGATCAGATCTGAGCCGAATTGACAATGCTTTGGGGCTTTCTCGGCTAAAGATGGCTCCACAAGACGAATGGCTTTATAAACACAATTACAAACACCACAGCTCCATCCAATGAATAGAAAATCATAAAATATGATGCGTGTCCTTATTAAGTATAGGATGCTATTTTGCTAAGATTTACTAAATTTCTTTAATATATTTTCTGTCACATTAATCTTTTTCTTCAGTAGAAAACTTAATCAGATGCTAGAATATAAAGAAAAGGATGACAAAATATTACATAGCGCCATTACAAAAGAAATAGAGTTTATCACCTAGGTTTAGTCGCTGTAAACTGCCATTTATAACTTCATCATTTTAATTCACTGTATTACTTCAGTGCGTATCTCTAAATTATTTACATGT
This sequence comes from Pelobates cultripes, assembly GCA_933207985.1. Classification (NCBI taxonomy): domain Eukaryota; kingdom Metazoa; phylum Chordata; class Amphibia; order Anura; family Pelobatidae; genus Pelobates; species Pelobates cultripes. Next base: position 195,585,546 of record OW240915.1, read on the forward strand.
AATGCATCTCATTCATAAAAAAACTCTCTCTCTCTCTCTCTCTCTCTCTCTATATATATATATATATATATATACAGGTGATACTCGAAAAATTAGAATATCGTGCAAAAGTTAATTTATTTCAGTAATGCAACGTAAAAGGGGAAACTAATATATGAGATAGACGCATTACATGCAAAGCAAGATAGTTCAAGCCGTGATTTGTCATAAGTGCGATGATTATGGCTTACAGCTCATGAAAACCCCAAATCCACAATCTCAGTAAATTAGAATATTACATGCAATCAATAAAACAAGGAGTGTACATAGAACAATATCGGACCTCTGAAAAGTATAAGCATGCATATGGACTCAGTACTTGGTTTGGGCCCCTTTTGCAGCAATTACTGCCTCAATGCAGCGTGGCATGGAAGCTATCAGCCTGTGGCACTGCTGAGGTGTTATGGAAGACCAGGATGCTTCAATAGCAGGATATTCTAATTTTTCGAGTATCACCTGTGTGTATATATATATATATATATACACACAGGTGATACCTGAAAAATTAGAATATCCTGCTATTGAAGCATCCTGGTCTACACACACATACACACACACATGTGACTGTGAATGTGAATAAAGGGAGAGAGACCACACATGGTGAATTATAGTAGTTTGAACAATTCCGAAACATCATATGCCATGAAACATAACACTGAGCAGGCTATGATTGTTTCCAGAATATAAAGATGGCAATATTTTGCTCAATATCAAGGCACAACATTCTCTATATTTCAATTTAATATTAAATATGTTTGGAATAAAAAAGTTCAAGGGTAAAGTTAAATTCCCTGACACATCAAAAACACAAGCACACGCATATGGTTTCACATACACACACACATACATACATATTCAATAAAATGAGAACTGTCTGGAATTACAAAGTCATTTTCACATTTAAAATTAATATTGTCAAACTTTGCTACCAGTTTTGACTTTTTACACACTTTTAGACACTCTAACTTTAATATATATATATATATATATATATATATATATATATATATATATATATATATATATATATAAAATAGCGTAGATATAGCACTCCCAGGACTCCAAAAGTATTAAAAATAAAATGTAACTTTTATTTTAAAAATTAAAAGATAAAAGTTTCAGTTTGTCACCTAAACTTTCATGAGTGTCTAAAAGTGTGTAAAAAGTCAAAACTGGAAGCAAAGGTGACTTAATTTTTTTCCAGTTTGACAATATTAATTTTAAATGTGAAAATGACTTTGTAATTCCAGACAGTTCTAATTTTATTGAATATGTATGTATGTGTGTGTATGTGAAACCATATGCGTGTGCTTGTGTTTTTGATGTGTCAGGGAATTTAACTTTACCCTTGAACTTTTTTATTCCATATATATTTAATATTAAATTGAAATATAGAGAATATTATATAGTATATATATATATATGTATGTGTATATATATATATATATATAATATAGTATAAAATATATATAGTTAATACAATGTTAAACAAAAATCTGCACACCAGTCAAGCCATAAGACTTGCTTTTCCCACAGGAATCACAAATTTGCAGTGATGTTACTACTGCAAAGGATTCTGGGTGGGCATATGCAAATTAGTTCAACAAAGAATCACATTTTTGACTCATTTGAGTTTAACTCCTTCCTGACCATAAACGTACCAGGTACATCCGACATAAAACGTCCGTTAACGACCGCTTATGTACCTGCTACTTCCATTAGGAAATCCCCACTTACCTGATCGCTGGCGATCCCCCGCCGGTGATCACGATCCTGGGGACTGCCTGGGAGCTCAGCTATGCCGATCCGACTCTCCCGGGCCATGTGATCGCTGAGTCCTCTCGATCACATGGCTGGAATAGCCGGCTTGTGCAGTGCCTAATGCCTGCACAAAAGTTTTAAAAATTATTAAATTTTTTTAAAAAGTAAATAAAAATATATATATATGATCTTAGTACTTTTACATGCACATACACATACATAAATCATTATTAAAAATGTATTTTAATATTAATCTTTATAATTATATATATATATATATATATTAATATTAAAATACACTTAGAATAACATTATATATATATATATAAAATAAAAATAATCAATAAATAAGTTGAAAAAAATGTAAAAAATAAAAAAATTAAATAAAAAATTATATAGGTTTAAATTTGTTCTAACTGTATTTTGATATGAATATAAATATATATTTAAATAAAAATACATTTAGAATGACGTTATAAATACATATCCCCTTAACGACCGCGGATGTAGTAGATATGTCCAACAAAAAACGGTTGTTAAGGACCGCGTATGTACCTAGTACGTCCGCGACTCCGCGGCAAATAGGAGCCCTGGACTTACCTGGACCATCCAGAGACCACAGCAGTACCTCCAGCAGCAGCTTAAGCCACCCCGGCCCTCCAGGGCAATAGAAGTCTATGGAGCTGCCAGCAGGGGGACTGTTTGAGCTGTCAGGCAGTCCCCCAGGCTGCTAAAAAGTAAAAATAAATAAATAAATATATTATACATGTATAATATATTATAAAATAATTAAAGCATTTTATAATATATCATACATATATAATGCATGTATATGATTTCATTATAAGTGTACTTTGTGATATATACACATATCTCAAAATACACTTATAATGAAATCATATATATACACATTATATATGTATAATATATTATAAAATGCTTTAATTAGAATATATTATACATATATAGGAAATAAAAGTGTGTGTGTGTGTGTATATGTGTGTATATATATATATATATATATATATATATATATATATATGACGTTGTGGCAGGCTTATGCAATGTATGATCATATAATGTAACTAAACCCCCATTATTTTTGCCTAGATTAGGTGTTTTTAAAAAAACTAATAAAATCTTTCAACATTGAAGTTGCCGTTTAGTGGATAGGTGAGTGCGCTGGATCTTGTGTTTTGTATTATTTGGCCCCAGCAGCACCCCCATTTATGCATGTTCAGGTGAGTGCAGCCAACCCCCCCTTGTTTCATATATATATATTTGGGAGTCTAGCCAACTCCCTGGTTTTGCACCCCTCCCTGTCACAGGTGCCTCATCCCAGGGCCCTATTTAGCCTTGTACTGCAGAGAGCCCCAGATGGAATTTTTTTCCTCAAGTAAGTGGTTAATCTCATAAGAGCAGACATTAGGCTGTTAGTGTAGTACCTGCCAAAGATGGGGTACATTGACGTTGTGGCAGGCTTATGCAATGTATGATCATATAATGTAACTAAACCCCCATTATTTTTTCCTAGATTAGGTGTTTTTAAAAAAACTAATAAAATCTTTCAACATTGAAGTTGCTGTTTAGTGGATAGGTGAGTGCGCTGGATCTTGTGTATTATATATATATATATATGTGTGTTCAAAAAGATACCGGCACTCTAGCCTTTGCAGAGTCGATTCATTTGCAGTCAATCCAGAACAGTCAATGTTTCAGCTGTCATCAGGACACATTTACATGCCCCTTACTGGGACTCTCTGCAAGTCAAGGCTAAATAGGATCCTGGAATGAGGCATATGTGACAGTCTTAAATTGCTGTGTGGTTCAAAAAAAATCACCAATAATTTTTTTTTTACATCTTTTTGGGGCATATATTGGTGGTAAAATGGTTGCATGAAAAAGGCATGAAAAGCAACCTTAAGTTGTCTTCTTTAAAATATATATATATATATATATATATATATATATATATATATATATATATATATATATATATATATGAAGGGTTATTTAGGGATTCCTGACAGATATCAGTGTTACAATGTAACTTATATTAATTTTGAAAAAAAAAAATGGTTTGGAAATAGCATAGTGTTACTTGTACTTATTGCCCTATAACTTGCAAAAAAAAAAAAAGCTAAGAACATGTTAACTTTGGGTATTTCTAAATTTAGTGGTGGTTGTAGATGCGGAACAGATTTTGGGGGCTTAAAGTTCTAAAAAGTGTGTTTTATTTAAATTTTTTCATCATATTTGATCATTTTTATAGTAAATTATATGATATGATGAAAATAATGGTATCTTTAGAAGGACCATTTAATGGCGAGAGAAACAGTATATAATGGTACAGTAAATGAGTAAGAGGAAAATTACAGCTAAACACAAACACTGCAGAAATGTAAAAACTGCCCTGGTTCCAAATGGTAAGATAATTGAAAAGCGGTCTGGTCACTAAGGGGTTAAACATGGATTCCTTTGAGTCTGTGTTTGCTGTATACAACAGCTTTGAAACACAACTTAGGAAAAAATGCAAAGCCAGTGAACCACTCATGGACAGCTGTTTCATTGTTAATGCAAATCATCAGCATGAGGTTTGTTACTGGCTGGCTAGTGAGGCTTAGCTGTCCTTGCAAAGCAAAAAACAAAAAACGTATGGTGGGCAAAAATTGTGATTGAAAACCCTTCCCACCTGAAGTCTGTGGATTGTTAATACGATGTTAACCCCTTAAGGACCGGACTGTTATTGTGATGTAGTACATTAACGACCAGGCCTCTTTTTACACTTTTGTGGTGTTTGTGTTTAGCTGTAATTTTCCGCTCTCTCATTCACATGTATGTTCCCATACAAAATATATATTGTTTTTTTTCAGGACAAAAAGGGCTTTCTTTACATACCATTATTTATATAATCTCATGTAATTTAATTTTAAAAAAATATGATGAAAAATTAAAAAAAATACATGTTTTTTGACTTTTACCTGAAAAATCTTTTACTCATCTACAAAAGCTAATGAAAAAAACTACTAAATAGATACAAAATTTTGTCCTGATTTTAAAAATACCCAGTGTTTACATGCTTTTTTACTTTTTTTTTTTTACAAGTTATAGGGTTATAAGTACAAGTAGGATATTGCGGTTTCAAAACATACATTTTTAAAATTTATCAATAGTGACATTGTAACACTATTATCTGTCATAAATCTCTGAATAACACCCCACATGTACATATTTTTTTTAAAGTAGACAACCCAGGGTATTCAATATGGGGTATGTCCAGTCTTTTTTGTAGTAGCCACTTAGTCACAAACACTGGCCAAAGTTAGCGTTCATATTTGTTTGTGTGTGAAAAAAGTAAAAAACTAAATTGAACGCTAATTTTGGCCAGTGTTTGTGACTAAGTAGCTACTAAAAAAGACTGGACATACCCCATTTGCAATACCTTGTGTTGTCTACTTTTGCAAATGGTATGCCATCATTGGGGTAATTCTCATTCCTGGGCTACCGTACGCTCTCAAAGGCAAGGTAACCAACCTGCCAATTTTCAATGTAAATATATTTGACTGTTATATTTGACCCTGTAACTTTCAAAAGGCTATAAAACCTGTACATGGGGGTACTGTTATACTCGGGAGACTTTGCTGAACACAAATATTAGTGTTTCAAAACAGTAAAACGTATCACAACAATTATATCGTCAGTAAAAGTGCTGTTTGTGTGTGAAAAATGCAAAAAAAAGTAACTTTCACTGACAATATCATTGCTGTGATATGTTTTACTGTTTTGAATCACTAATATTTGTGTTCAGCGAAGTCTCCCGAGTAAAACAGTACCCTCCATGTACAGGTTTTAGGGTGTCATAGAGAGTTACAGGGTAAAATACAGTGCTAGCAAATTAAATTCTCTGGACTTTTGGCCTGGGTTTTCAGGCTGGTCCCTCAAATTGAAATCAAATTACTTAATTATGTAAAAATATTACATAAATACGCATGTAGAAATTAAATATATACATACATATTTATATATTTGAAGTCTATATGTATATTTATATAATTATTTATGTAATTTTGTATATGGACATATGTATATTTCATATTATTTTTATTCATTTATATATACATAGATATATATACAATTTCATTCTAAGTGTATTTTGATGTAAATATATCTTTAATATCAAAAACAGAATAAAATTTCATATAGATATATAATTATTTTTAAATTTGTATTATTTTTACATTTTTTTATTTACTTATTATTTGTGTTTCATAATATATATATATATATATACACAATATATATAATTATTATATATTATATATACGTGTGTAATTTAATTATAAGTGTATATTTACATATGAATATATGTATATATTAATATAAAAATACACTTAGTATGACATTATATATATGATATATAGACATATTATATAGATATAATATATATCTATATATATATATATACATATATATATATATACACACACACACATATATAATTCTATTTTTTTTATTAACATTAACCTTTATTTTTTTTTTTTTTTTTTACACTTGCAGGGAGACTGCAGGCAGACACTAGAACACCTTTTGTGACCATGTGACCGCTCTGTTGAGCGATCACATGGCCCCCTGGATCCTAATTCACCATGGAGAGACTGCCTGGGCTGCAGGCAGTCTTCCCACAACGGGAGCACCGCCAATCGCCGCCGGGGGAATGACGGCGATCGGGTAAGTACATAATACCATTGTGACGGTTCAGGACCGTCAGCGGTTGACAACGCAAAAATGCAGATGACGGTCCTGAACCGTCCTTGGTCGTTAAGGGGTTAACCCCTTAAGGACCAAACTTCTGGAATAAAAGGGAATCATGACATGTCACACATGTCTTGTGTCCTTAAGGGGTTAAACAAAAATCTGCACACCAGTCAAGCCATGTGATTCTTTGTTGATCTTCTTTGCATATGCCCACCCAGAATCCTTTGCGGTAGTAACATCACTGCAAATTTGTGATTCCTGTGGGAAAAGCAAGTCTTATGGCTTGACTGGTGTGCAGATTTTTGTTTAACATTGTATTAACTATCCACAGACTTCAGGTGGAAGGGGTTTTCAATCACAATTTTCCCCCCTCATACCTTTTTTGGCTTATATATATATATATATATATATATATATATATATATATAAATAAATCATGACAGTGTAATATGCCATGTGTTCATCTGTAAAACCATAGAATTTAAAGAAGGTATAATTTCTTGACTGTATATATAAACTAAAGGATCCAACTTGGCATTCTTCCTTAATGAAATATATAATCCTGGTAATGCCTGCATGCAATACCGCATTCTATATAAAGTGTAGAATAAATATGTAGAACTTGATAAAGGCCTGAATTGGCAAAAGCGTAATTTTGTATATGATCTGATCGCACAATAAACCCACGTTGTCACTTATTTATCCTATAATATATATATATACCTCCTGAAGAAAGTTCTCTCGAGAACTGAAACATTGATCTTTTATTGGCACACTTTTTTGAATAAATGCTAAGTTTTATTTATATTTTACCTATCATGAAGCTCCTTTAGTGCTGTCATTTAAAATATCCATGTATCTATGCAGACCAGCACCAGGCTTAAGGTACTATATTGACTGGAGTGCTATCGAATGGAATATATTTATATCAATCATACAAAATCCAGTGCACTCGCTCATTCACTAAACAGTGCTTTCAAGTCTCACAGAATGTAATAGTTTTATTTTAAAACACCTTAAAAAATAATTGGGTTTAGTTACATTATATGTTCATATATTGCATAAGCCTGCCACAACTCCAATGTACCCCATTCTTGGCAGGTCCCACTCTAGCAGCCTAATGCCTGTTCTAATGAGATAAATCCACTTACTTGGGAAATACTTCTTCCTTGGACACTCTGCAGGTCAAGGCTAAATAGGGACTGGCCCACCGGGATACCGGGAAATTTCCCGGTGGGCCGCGGCACCTGGGGGCCGGCCGGATTCCTGGCTGGAGCCGCCGGGCCAGGTGGCAGCTTCCCCGGTCCGGCGGCACTCCTCTCACTGCTGTGGCTGATGGAGGAGGAGCATGTCTCTGTACCATGCTCCCTCGCGGTTCCCGGCACAGGAACCACGAGGGAGCATGGTACAGAGACATGCTCCTCCTCCATCAGCCACAGCAGTGACAGGAGCAGGGCTGCCGGACCAGGGAAGCTGCCACCCGGCCCGGCGGCTCCCAGGCGGCCTGGACTTCTCCAGGTAAAGGGAGAGGGGAATAGAGGAGGAGGGAGGCACAGGGAAAAGGAGGAGGAGATAGGGAGGAGGGAGACACAGGAAAGGGGAGAAGATGGGGGAGGAGGGAGACACAGGAAAGGGGAGGAGAGATGGGGAGGCACAGGGAAGGGGGAGGGAGAGATGAGGAGGAGCACAGGGAAAGGGGAGGGAGAGATGGGGAGAAGACACAGGGAGGGAGGGAGGAACACAGGGAAAGAGGGGGAGAGAGAGAGATGGGGAGAGCAGGAGAAAGGGGAGGAGAGAGAGATGAGGGAGGAACACAGGGGAGGTGGAGAGGGAGACACAGGAAAAGGGAGAGAGAGAGATGGGGAGACGCAGGGAGGGAGAGAGATGGGGAGGAGGGGAGAGACACAGGGAAAGGGGGGAGGGAGAGAGATGGGGAGAGACACAGGGAAAGGGGGAAGGAGGGGAGAGGAGAGACACAGGGAAAGGGCGAGGGAGAGAGATGGGGAGGGGGAGAGACACAGGGAAAGGGGGGAGGGAGAGAGAGGAGAGAGACACAGGGAAAGGGGGTGAAAGAGGCAGAGGGGGAAGAGAGAGACAAAGAGGGAGAAATGAGAGAGAGACACACAAGGGGAGGGGAAGAAAGAGGCAGAGGGGGGAGAGAGAGACTGGGAAGGAGAGGGGAGACATTGACACAGAGGAGCAGTGAGGGGGAGAAAGAAACATACAGAGTGACTGGGGAGACAAAAAGGCACACAGAGGGGCTGGAGATAAAGAGACACACATAGGGGCAGTATATATCACTGGTGGATGGCCCCCAAGGCCCCCCTGCCGGCCGATCTCCCTCCCCGCCGGCACCGTGCAGCCAGTCGGCAGGGGAGGAAGAGAGGACCTGGGGCAATGCTCCGGCTCTCACGAGGGTGAACTCTAGCCCTGGAGCTACGGGCTAGAGTTCACTCTCACCACTTCCTGGTGGTCCCAGTAGTAGGAGTGAACTCTAGCCCCATACACACACTGCCCCACACACACACCATACACATTCACACACTGCCCCCACACACACACACCATACACATTTACACACTGCCCACCCACACACTGAACCTTTCACACACATTGCACCACTGCTCCTATACCCTACTACAGCCCCATATCCCAGCAGACTCCAGGTAAGTTGTCAAACTGTTCTTAAACGGTTTGACGACTTACTCTGGGAGGGGGTGCCGACGCTCCTGGCACCATAACCACTACACAGAGGAGTAGTGGTTATTGTGCATGGAATATTTCTTTAAATAATCTACAAGTGCCCCTCTCAGGCTCAGGCTCTGGATCCGCCACTAGTATATGACATGTATATTAATGTGTGTATTAGTTATTTATATATATATATATATATATATATATATATATATACCTATTGTATTTACACATATTAATGTACATTTATAAATGCATAATACACAGAGAAATTTCATTAATATGTACCATATGTAATGAGCAGATATTGGCCCAGTCTTGTTGCTAGGTGCATACTCCAGCACAATAACATATTTAAAGTGAAGAGCACACCCACAGGACTTCAAAATAAACATTTTTTACAGTTGTGCCCTACATACATTCACCATTTCAGTCCCATTAACAAGCTTTCCTTAATATGTCAAGGTAGTTGGACTGAAACATTGATTACATGCAAAGGCACGTCTGCTTAAAATAAATCTGCACTTTTGTTTATTTTGAAGCCTATGAGTGCGCTTTTTACGTTGAAGTACTTTTTAATTTTAAGTTATCTGTTCTAACTCTGTATCTGCACACTATGCTGGCGCGACGCATTATGGGGCTGGTAAATATTTTTTTTCCAGGGCTGCTTTTAATTCCCAGTCCGGCCCTGCACCCCTCCCAGTCACAGGTGCCTCATTCCAGGACCCTATTTAGCCTTGACCTGCAGAGAGTCCCAGGTGAATGAGTGCGTGTGCTGGATTTTGTATGTCTTATAAATTGGCCCCAGCAGCACCCTATAATGTATGCATGTTTAGGTGAGTGCTGCCCTCTTGGTTTTATATATATATATATATATATATATATATATATATATATATACTGTTGATAGCTACGTTATCATGTTGTTAACCTGTTTGAGTGTGTATTAAAGTCGTTCTTCACAATGCAGCAACATATATATATATATATATATATATATATATATATATAATGGGAACTAAGGGTACCCATCTGTAACATGCATTTCTCAGTAGTGATGCTGCAATAAAGACCAAAATATATACAAAAAAAATAAATTAAAGGGACTCTATAGTCAGCTAGTGTGATAATAATATTCTATATTTATTAAGAATGACTGATTGATCCCTATTGAGAAAATTAAACTATTATAGATAGTTAAGGTGGCGCTGGTCTTAAACTGTGTTGCATTAAGGAAAACAAGATGACACAGCATAGAATGTTCTATAACATGTCTGACCAATATCCAAGGTGGGGGACATACTTGAAAGGAAGACATGGATAAAGATTGCTTAATGCACATGACATATACATGCTAGGCTGTATTGATAAGAAACATGGTGGAAAAGTACAGACTATCCATCTCATTGGTAAAAAGGTATGAAAGATGGTGAATCTTGGCACTCACTTGAAGAACTACCCACCAGTAATATGGGCACGTGTTGCTGGTTCTGCTGTTCCCAGTAGAGGGGGTCCCTTCAAGCCTAACTGCCAGAGTTTCCCCAGTCATGTGCAGCGGAGTGACAACCAAGATTCTCTAATGGTGATGTATACTTAAGCTGATATCTAGATACTTAAGCTGTTTGATGTGAATGCATGCAATAACTTAAAGGAGAGTACAACTTATACTGTATTGGGTCCCTTTATGGACAATAAAGTGTGATGTGAATTCTTATATTCAACTTGGTCTCTGTGTGATTTCTCTTAACTATTGTTCAATATACTCATACCAAATTGGGTTGTGTGCCCGCCAATATCACTTTAAACTTTATTAGGTATTGATTATTACTTTTTGGATATTTGTGATTCATGAATCTAATGATTAGGCACAACACCTAGACCACTTCATCACAGTTGCAGTTAAACTGTCTAGAAGAATCCTGCTTGGAAATAGTTATTTTATTGCTCTTTCTCTCCCCCCCTCTATTGGTCACTTCACTTTATCCATGAATTAATAAAAATTTGGCAGCTCAACTCATGCCCTCACCTTGTCATACTTACTCACCTGCATACAACTCTCAGACTTTTTCACACAAGTCCACACATAGAAATAGAGCCTACACACACACCACACATAGAAACAGAGCCTAGGGCTCTAGGACGGGGCCCAAATGTGACACCCTGCCTAGAGTCCTAGACAGAGGCGTAACTAGAAACCATGGGGTCCCGGTGGGAAAATTGCCCTGGGCCCTGTGTGAAAATTGCCCAGCGCTGACCGGGCCCCCCTGGGATATTCATTGCCATCTGGTGGCCCTATTAGCATGGGTCACCTAATGGCCCCTTCAAGTGCGGCGCGCAGGCCTGGGCCACAACACATGGTGGTTGCAGTGGGTTAGACCCCAGGCAATTCTAAGCCCGGGAAGGCGATGGGTAAGAGAAATTGCCTTTGGTGGTGATAGGCCTGTGAGGGACTTCCCAGTCCTCTTCTTGTGGTGCCCTTGCTCCCCCTTTCCTGGTGATTGCCCTGGTTCCCTGGGCTGCATGTGTGCTTCCAGTGTCACGCAAAAGTGGTCGATGATTGCCTCTAGTGAATCCAGGTAAGTTAGGTATGTTCAATGCTGCGTCCTGCTGTACTCCATTGAAATAAGTGCGTCTGCCATTTTAGGAACTTGCACTGCTTGCCAGACAGCAAACTGCAGAGGTGAACCTCTGCTAGGGGAAAGATCTCAGAGGCACAGTCCAGTGTAGACCGGGATATCCCCCACCAGTCCAGAGGGGGGGAGCAGGACCTAAGCTGCCGTTGAGTGGAGTCCCATCTGGGAGGTCAGCAGCCACTCCCTGCCGTGTCAGAGCTAGGCCGCAAATTTAATGTGTCTGAGCTCTGTCACCTCAAAGCACACTGGTGCACCAGCAGGTTTCCGATAGCCTCCTGGCACTTAGAGATTACTATTGAGGTTAGGTATCTGATAGGGAGTCTGAGTTTTTCGGGATTTTTGTGAGGAGCTCACCACTCATGCGGCCGTTCAGTATGGCGGTCAAGCCCCGCCCCAAAACTTTTAAAGAGAAATATAGAAAAATCATCAGTTAGTATTTATTGCTGCTCAATATTCAATGTCAAAGCTGCAAAATAGACTGTTTGGGCAAAGAAAATATACATTATTTTACTTTTCTCTCCTCTAGGTGGCACGCTCACGTATTTAAACCTTATATTTCAAATCTACTAGAAGAAGAATTCATTATGGCAGTTCCAGTACAAGAGAAGGTCTATATTCACAATTTTTTTTATCACCAGCAAGCCAAATGGAAAGTTTCAGCCATTCTAGATGTCCTTGCATCGAACAAATTTCTTCTAGTCCAGAAGTTCAAAATTAAAGTTTTGTGCTTCCATTTTCATCATCATACCAGGAGACTGGTAAGTCTCTGCAGATTTATGAGAACCCTAATTTCAGACTAAGATTTTCCCTCCATATCAACAATTAGCAATTCAGTGAGGTCCAATTAAAAATAAGCACACTGTTATTCTTATTTCTCTGATTGGTAAGGAATGCTGCTATAAAACTCTACCATTATCTAGACAATGTGCTTTCTGACTGCCTCTCTACTATTTCTAACTGGCCTCAGACTGTGTTACTCTATTTAATCACAGATCATGGAAACTCTTACAGACTTATCATCAAATTAAAAATAGCCAACTGTGAAATGAATCACCTGGGAGACACATTCACTATAAAAACCATGGCCTGATTTACATGTCAGATACCTGTATGTCAGATACCTGTAGGAACAGCATTCCAAGGCTTCCCCTTGTTCCATGTCCCTACGCAAGTCCCTAGACAAGTGCCTACTCTGCCTAATGGATAATTCTGCCCTGATAAAAATGGCTATGCTTAAACTTTTAGAGCATTGCTGTCAGTTAAAAAGAATATTCATGTGCTCTGTAAATCTCTATCACATACTTATCATCAGAACATATATGGAAGCACTCTGTCTGCAACAAAAGGGCTTATACACAAGGCCCACAGTTTCACCACACCAAGTTGTTTTCATGAAACATTTTAGAAAGCTGAACAAAACTTGGATTAATAGATTTGTGTCCCACATTACTTGAAAAAATACCGAGTTTGGTGGTTGAAAATTAACAATATTCAAAGAGAGTTCCTATTAGGTTTAATTATTTGGCAAGTGGTATATATAAATCACAGCTTTAAGGACTTGGAGTACACATACATTTATGTTACGCTGTTACAGCTTGGCTCTTTCCTCTGCAAAAGAAAACTACTTCAATACCCTCGTAACCATGCTCTAACGTAAGCCAGAATGCCTCTTTCATAATTTTAATTGCCCTGTTGTTCCTTCTCCTACCAACTTGACCGCCACAAACTTCTCAACTCACTTTACTGAGAAGATTTCTACAATCAGGAGAGAGATATCTCATCTTTCTCCTTCACCTACCAATACTTCCCCCAACCCCACTCCCTCCACTGTTCTATGCTCATTCACAACTGTTACAACAGAAGAGGTTTCTGCTCTGCTCCAGTCCTACACCCCACAACCTGTTCCCTTCATCTGATTCTCTTGCTTTTCATTTGCACTCTGTCTCCTTCTCTTGCTTTTCATTTGCACTCTGTCTCCTTCTCTTGCTCTACCTCTCACTAAAATATTCAATCTCTCCCTATCCTCTGGCATATTTCCTTCACCCTTTAAACATGCAACCGTAAACCAGATTCTGAAAAAGTCCAACTTTGACCCTAACTCCCTATCAACTACCACCCTATCTCGCTACTACCATTTGATTCCAAGATCCTTGAGAGAGTTGTGTATATGAGATTGTCTGACTTCCTCGAACTGCTTCAGTCTAGATTTTGCATGCGTCAATCTCTGTCGTTACTCTATCCTACTTCTTCCTGGCCTTTCTGCTGCTTATGATACTGTTGATAATCAACAGCTTCTTCTCATCCTCCGTAATCTTGGTCGTCAAGATACTGCTCTCTCCTGGTGCTCCTACTACCGCTCTTACCTTAGCACTCTTTTTAGTGTTTCTTTCTCTGGCTCAGCCTCTTCTCCCCACCCCTGTCTTTTGGTGTTCCCTAAAGTTCTGTCCTTGGTCCCCTACTGTTCTTGATCTATACTGCCTCCCTTGGTAAACGGATGAGCTCTCTTGGCTTCCAATATAATTTCTATGCACATGACATGTAAATCTATCTGTCCTCTCCCAATCTCTCGCTGTCCCTCTTGACTTGTATTTCTGACTGCCTCTGCTATTTCTAACTGGGTGGCTGCTCACTCTCTTAAACGTAACTTCTGGACTTTCCTCCCGCAAGTGTTGCTACTCCCGTGTCTGATTTCCTCCGAGTCAGCAGAGTTACCATCAGCTCTACCTCGCAGGCTTGCTGCCTAGGTGTTCTCTTTGACTCAAAACTCTTCTTTACCCCACATGTCCAGTCAATTGCTAAATTTGGCCGCTTCCATCTCAAAAACTCTGTGCGCTTCAGAGCCCTTATTTAGACCTGGGCATGACTAAGGTGCTGGTCCATGCCCCTTTACTCTCTTGCCTTCACTACTGCAATACACTTCTCAGTGGTCTTACATGTTCCCAACTTGCCCTGCTACAGTCTATAATGAATGCTGTGGTGCAGCTCATCATCCTGGCTGCCCGCACCTTCCACAACTCCCCCTGTCAGTCCCTGCATTAGCTTACCGTAAGATATAAAGCTTAATTAAATATTCTGGTACTTGCTTACAGATCTCTGCATAACACTGCTCATACCTATTCTCCCTAATACACAAGTATGTCCTGTCTAGGCCCCTACGGTTTGCTGAAGACCTATGTCTGTTCTCTGTTCGCACTCCCACCTCTGATGCTCACCTTCAGTACTTCTCTTAGGCTGCGTCATTCCTGTGAAACTCTCTTCCCTTCTCTGTTCAAATCTCACAAGTCTTCATTCCTTCAAAAAAATCACTGAAAACTCACTTCTTCGGAAAAGCGTATCAATTAAACAATTAAACAGATTTCCTTCTCTGCGCCCTGATTCCTCTCCTGCAACTATCATCCAAACAAAAAATTAAAATACAAAACACTAAGCCCTTAGTGAATATTATTCTAGCCATCTACTTTTCTACCATTCCCTTACCTTATGGTTAATTAACCATTTATTTTCGTACCTTCACCTCAGCACTTGTGACCTCTCCTCCTCCATCAACGTCAGCTTCCGAGTGGAACCGCGCATGAATTCAAACCTGCCCATAGGAAAGCATTACTCAATGCTTTCCTATGGGGATCTTTTTTGACACTGGACTCCAGCGTCCAGCGTCAAATATGTGCGATTTACTCTGTGTAAATCGCGGAAGCACCTCTAGTGGCTGTCAGGGAGACAGTCACTAGAGGCTGGATTAACCCTCAGTGAAACATAGCAGTTTCTCTGAAACTGCTATGTTTTCATCTGCAGGGTTAAAACTAGGGGGCACCTGGCACCCAGACCACTTCATTGATATGTCTTTCCTCTGGTTCCGCTCTCTAAGAGCCTAACAAAAATACCTACATTGGTAGAAATTAACTCACTTATTACCTGTCTTTCTTGTTGGGTCTATGCCCATACTATCGCAAAAGTGTTTAAACTGCAATGCACTGTTTGAAGAGGTTTCATTCTAACATGGAGCTCATTTCCATGCTTGCTGTTACAAGCATCTGTTGTTCAAGCACATCCTACAGATGATTAATCTGATTGAGATCTGGGGAATTTTCAGGCCAAGGCAAAATCTTTATCATATCAGTCAAACCATTCTGAAACATTTTTTGCAGTTTGGCAGGGTGCATTTTCCTGTGGAAAAAAGCCACTGCCATCAGGGAACACCATTGCCATAAAGGATTGTATATAGTCTGCAAATATTTCTTGGTAGGTGGTACGTGTCAAAGTAACACCCACATGAATGCCAGAACATCTGCTCCCCACTTGCATCAATGAGCCTTGGACTCCCATGACCCTGATGCCAGTTCACCGGCAGTCCTTCCTTACAGGACGTTTGGTAGGTACTAACCACTGCATAACTTGGAACACCCCACAAGACATGCCGTTTTGCAGATGTTCCGACCCAGTCGTCTATCCATCACTACACCCTGTTCCAAATTATTATGCAAATTATATTTTCTCATTTACCTTAATAATTGATGTAAATAACAGTCAGCATAATTCTACATGTCTATACACTGCAAAAAACAAAACAAAAAAAAAACCTTACAATGCACTGTTCCAAATTATTACGCACAGTAAGTTTCAAAACACTTTATAGGTTGTAAAGAACTGAAAATCATCATTTGTTGTGTTTGCAGCATATTTACTGAAATCAAAAGCTATTTCAATTAAACTTATAACAACATTTTAACTTTTTATCCCCTTAAGGACACATGACATGTGTGACATGTCATGATTCTCTTTTATTCCAGAAGCTTGGTCCTTAAGGAGTTAAACATTTTAACAGGTCAGTTACATTTTAACATAGGACCCCTTATTTAGCAGCTTCACAAGTCTTGCATCCATTGAACTTGTGAGGTTTTTTGACAGTTTCTGCTTGAATTTGTTTGCAAGATGTCAGAATAGCCTCCCAGAGCTGCTGTTTGGATGTAAACTGCCTCCCACCCTCATAGATCTTTTGCTTGAGGATGCCCCAAAGGTTCTCAATAGGATTAAGGTCAGCGGAGGATAGAGGCCACACCATGACTATCTCTCCTTTTATCCCCATAGCAGCCATTGATGCAGAGGTATGCAGAGGTTTGTTGCTTATGTAGCATGAGATGGTGCATGATTCCGGCCAAAACATGACTCCACCACCGCCTTGCTGACGTTGCAGCCTTGTTGGAACAGGGTGGCATCCACCAACCATCCGCTTCTCCATCCATCTGGACCATCAGGGTTGCACGGCACTGATCAGTGAACAGGACTGTTTGAAAATTAGTCTTCATGTATTTTTCTGCCCAATGCAGCCGTTTCTGCTTATGAGCATTGGTTAGTGGTGGCCAAATAGAAAAGTTTATGCACAGTTGCAAGACTCTGGAGGACTCTACACCTTGATGTCCGGGGGACTCCAGAGGCACCAGCAGCTTCAAATATCTGTTTGCTGCTATGTAATGGTATTTTAGCAGCTGCTCTCTTGATCCGATGCATGGATCTGGCAGAAATCTTCCTCAATGTGCCTTTATCTGCACAAACCCATCTGTGCTCTGAATCAGCCACAAATCTCTTAATAGTGCGATGATCACGCTTAAGTTTTCGTGAAATATCTAATGTTTTCATACCTCGTCCAAGGCATTGAACTATTTCACTCTATTCGGCAGCAGAGAGATCCTTTTTCTTCCCCATATTGCATGAAAATGGTGCTCTGCTTAATCCCTTAAGACCAAACTTCTGGAATAAAAGGGAATCATGACATGCCACACGTCATGTGTCCTGACGTTGCCCCAAAGGTTCTCAATAGGATTAAGGTCAGCTTGACTATCTCTCCTTTTATCCCCATAGCAGATTGATGCAGAGGTGGCATGAGATGGTGCATTGTCATGCATGAAGATGATTTTATTATGGAAAGCATAGTTCTTCCTTCTGTACCAGGGAAGAAAGTGGTCAGTCAGAAACTCCACATACTTTGCAGAGGTAATTTTTACACCTTCCGGGACCGACCAGCTCTCTTCCCATGATTCCGGCCAAAAACATGACTCCACCACCGCCTTGCTGACGTTGCAGCCTTGTTGGAACAGGGTGGCCATCCACCAACCATCCGCTTCTCCATCCATCTGGACCATCCAGGGTTACACGGCACTGATCAGTGAACAGGACTGTTTGAAAATTAGTCTTCATGTATTTTTCTGCCCAATGCAGCCGTTTCTGCTTATGAGCATTGGTTAGTGGTGGCCAAATAGAAAAGTTTATGCACAGTTGCAAGACTCTGGAGGACTCTACACCTTGATGTCCGGGGGACTCCAGAGGCACCAGCAGCTTCAAATATCTGTTTGCTGCTATGTAATGGTATTTTAGCAGCTGCTCTCTTGATCCGATGCATGGATCTGGCAGAAATCATCCTCAATGTGCCTTTATCTGCACAAACCCATCTGTGCTCTGAATCAGCCACAAATCTCTTAATAGTGCGATGATCACGCTTAAGTTTTCGTGAAATATCTAATGTTTTCATACCTCGTCCAAGGCATTGAACTATTTCACTCTATTCGGCAGCAGAGAGATCCTTTTTATTCCCCATATTGCATGAAAATGGTGCTCTGCTTAACCCCTTAAGGACCAAACTTCTGGAATAAAAGGGAATCATGACATGCCACACGTCATGTGTCCTTAAGGGGTTAATAATGTGGAACACCCTCCTTTAGTAGTTTTTCCCTTAAATTGGGCTCACCTGGCAATCTAATTATCACAGGTGTCTGAGATTGTTTTCAGTGATCAAAAGAGCCCTGAGACACAATGCCACCCATGAGTTAAACTGAAAAACTAAATATTTAATCTTTGCGACACTTAAATGGAATTTGCATAATAATTTGGAACTGGGTGTATTTGACCCTTGTCAAAGTCACTCAGATCTTTTTGCTTGCCCATTTGTCATACTTCCAACACATGAAATCCAGGAACTGACTGTTCACTTGCTGCCTAATATATCCCACCCATTGACAGGTGCCATTGTAACGATATAATCAATGTTATTCTCTTCACCTGTCAGTGGTTTTAACCCCTTAAGGACCGAGGACGGTTCAGGACCGTCATCGGCATTTTTGCCTTGCCGACCGATGACGGTCCTGAACCGTCCTAACGGTCTGGGGGTACTTACCTGATCGCCGTTGTTGTCAGTGTTCACCTGCCACACTGTTTGTGTCATTAAGGGGTGTGTATAAGTGTAAATCTGTTGCATAGACTATCTATAATATGTCTCCTCAGTAATTAAATTCCCTAATAAATTTTGGCTATATGAAATTTTATTCTAACTGTATTTTAAAATTAATATATATATATTTATATCAAAATACACTTAGAATGAATTTGTATATATATCTATGTATATAAAAATAAATAAAAATAATAAGAAATATACATAGTCCATATACAAAATTACATAAATAATTATATAAATATACAGGTAGACTTCAAATATATAAATATGCATATATATTTAAATTCTACGTGCGATTTATGTAATATTTTTACATAATTCAGTAATTTTATTGATTGCAATTTGAGGACCTGCCTGCCAACCCAGGCCGAAATTCCAGAGAATTTAATTTGCTAGCACTGTATTTTACCCTGTAACGTTCTACGACACCCTAAAACCTGTACATGGGGGGTACTGTTTTACTCGGGAGACTTCGCTGAACACAAATATTAGTGATTCAAACAGTAAAACATATCACAGCGATGATATTGTCAGTGAAAGTTACTTTTTTTGCATTTTTCACACACAAACAGCACTTTTACTGATGATATAATTGTTGTGATACGTTTTCCAGTTTTTAAACACTAATATTTGTGTTCAGCGATGTCTCCCGAGTAAAACAGTACCCCCCATGTACAGGTTTTATAGCATTTTTGAAAGGGTCAAATATATGGGTCAAATATTTTTACATTGAAAATGGCCAGGTTGGTTACGTTGCCTTTGAGAGCGTATGGTAGCCCAGGAATGAGAATTACCCCATGATGGCATACCATTGGCAAAAGAAGACAACCCAAGGTATTGCAAATGGGGTATGTCCAGTCTTTTTTAGTAACCACTTGGTCACAAACACTGGCCAAAATTAGCGTTCAATTTAGTTTTTTTACTTTTTTCACACACAAACAAATATGAATGCTTACTTTGGCCAGTGTTTTCGACTAAGTGGCTACTAAAAAAGACTGGACATACCCATATTGAATACCCTGGGTTGTCTACTTTAAAAAAAATATGTACATGTGGGGTGTTATTCAGAGATTTATGACAGATAATAGTGTTACAATGTCACTATTGATAAATTTTAAAAATGTATGTTTTGAAACCGCAATATCCTACTTGTACCTATAGCCCTATAACATGCAAAAAAAAGCAAAAAAGCACGTAAACACTAGGTATTTTTAAACTCAGGACAAAATTTTGAATCTATTTAGCAGTTTTTTTCATTCGCTTTTGTAGATGAGTAAAAGATTTTTCAAGTAAAAGTCAAAAAACATGTATTTTTTTCAATTTTTCATCAGATTTTTGTATTTTTTTAAATTAAAATACATGAGATTATATAAATAATGGTATGTAAAGAAAGCCCCTTTTGTCCTGAAAAAAACAATATATAATTTGTATGGGAACAGTAAATGAGAAAGCGGAAAATTACAGCCAAACACAAACACCACAAAAGTGTAAAAATATTCCTGGTCGCAAATGTACAACATCGCAAAAACAGTCCAGTCCTTAAGGGGTTAATATTGTGGCTAATCAGTGTATGTGTACCTCTGTGCATGACTATCTATAATATGCATCAAAAAGAGGCTTAAGATCCCAGATGGCCCTAAGCATGGCACTGTTTTGGGTACCCCTCAGGGACGGATCCAGATTCCAGTCTTGGGTGTGGCACCAGAAGACTAGGATCTGAAATGTAATATTCTTTATTTATGAGTGCATAACAAAAGACATCCACTCCAATAAAATGTACAAATTGTGCAGTACAAGA
This sequence comes from Pelobates cultripes, assembly GCA_933207985.1. Taxonomy (NCBI): domain Eukaryota; kingdom Metazoa; phylum Chordata; class Amphibia; order Anura; family Pelobatidae; genus Pelobates; species Pelobates cultripes. The sequence goes on from OW240915.1 coordinate 195,606,451, forward strand.
AGAGGTGTTTCTGTGTTGCTTTTCATTGTGTGTGTTTGGGTGTAAATGAACAGGTGTAGTTGTTTGGAATGTCAGTGCATATACATGGATTTTTGTTGTATGGGGATTTGAATGCAGGCATGTCAATATGTGTGCAGGGTTGCACAATTTGTCCCCCCTGTCCTCCTCTTCACTGCCACTGTCTTTGCCAGTTTATCTTCCTTTGTCATTCCTGTCATGCCGTTGTCACCATATTTTCTCAACTGTGCCCCCTAAACATCCCCTTCTCCTCTCCACCTATATCTGCAATCTCTTCTTAGCAAGTGTGGTTTTATCAGTGCATTATCTTGTCTATATTACCCATTCTTGCATATTTCTGTATGTGTGACTTTTGACATGCATGTGCCTGTATGCATGCCTCTTTGCATAAGGACTTGATCTGTTAAACTAGATGTTGCTTTGAGCTTGAGCTCCAAGTACTGCCCCACTGCTTACTCTGTGTCAGCCTGTGTAATGTTTTTGCTGTTGATTTAACTCTCTCCTAGCTGTATCTGTGGCATATAAGCCATAGCAACTCATTAGAAAGTGCTATATTTCTTTACTCGTCTGTTGGGGGAAATACAGATAATAGAATTCAGTCTTATATCAGTAGTTAAAAATGGAACACATGTTGAATAATTGATCGATTTAATTGTCCATGCCATGGTGACTGGATAGAGGTACACTGGTTTAATTGTTTGATTTGTTGTTTCTAACATAAAAAAAAAAAAAATACACTTAATTCCAAAATCTTTCTCATTGACAAGGTTTTAAATGGAAATGGAGAAAATGGAAATGAGGGGCATGAGTGTCATTAGAAAGAAACATGGAAATTGAACAAAAGGGGCTAATTATTTAATTAGCGAATGTCTGCTTGGTTAATGACATATTAATGAGTTTTTGAAATGGTCATATCATTTAACATGAAAGACCCATGTGTGTAGTGGAGAATATACCGAATGATTTTGTAATGTCTCTCAAGAGGATACAATACACAATTTAAAATTCCTTGTAGCTATTATACTCTCCTCAGCTAGCTCATATAGTAAAGCCTTTGCAGTCAAGTCTCAATGACAGTTTAAATAAACAGAAATGACATGTTTCTAATGTGTATTTTGGCATGCATAAAGGGGCATTTTCAATAAACCATAACACACATAGCACTTCCAGGAATAGCATAAATTTAATACAATTAACACATAAGTCTAATATGTCTGATTGGATTGCTGGGTTATCCCTATCTATAAGTTCCATAGCACAACTATCAGTCCCCTTATTTATTTGAAATTTTAATTTAATACATGCTGATCTCTAGCACGGGCAGGGATGGATTTACCATTAGGCTGAGTAGGCACTTGTCATCAGGAGGTGACATCTGTGATAATTAAGGGCCTGCGGGGGCCTGGACTGCACAGGATAGTCAGAGAGGCAATGTCAGATGACCTAAAACCAAGAGGGGGCCCAGCGGCGTGCCCTGTGTGCCGCTGTGTGTCGCTGTGTGCAAGGCCGCTCCACACAGTCTGCCCAGCACAGCCTCCAGTCTGCAGCTCCATTGGTATAGTGAATTGTTTGTGAGCTTGGCCAATCAGAGCATTGTCGCAGGACTCCACAACAACACTCTGACACCAGGCAGAGCTGCTGACCAGATAACAAGGCCACCGGACCACCAGGGAGGGAGAGAAGGCCACTGGATCTCCAGGGAAGAAACCACTGGACCAAAAGGGAATAGATATTGCTGCGTTAAGAAAGGTATTACAGTGTAGAGAGCCTGGTCACTGAAACGCAGCCTCCACACACTGTCACCCTAACACCCCACACTGTCACCCTCTCCCCCACATGTACTGACACCTTTACCCCCCCACATTGTCATCCTCCACAGATACAGTAACCCCCCACACACATGCTGTCATCCTCAGCCCCCCTAACACTCCCTACACACTATCATCAAACACCCCCACACATACAGTCATGCTAATAACCCCCAAACACACTGTCATCCTTACAACCCCACACTTTTATTTATTTATAAAATATTTTACCAGGAGGATACTTTGAGATTTCTCTCGTTTTCAGGTATGTCCTGGGTCCACAAAACAGTGCATTGATACAATAGGATACAATATTACAAAAAAATACAATATACAAACAAACAAACAATATATATATATATATATATATATATATATATACACACATATATAAATTTAACACATAACAGGTAATAAATAGTGATGTCCCGAACTGTTTGCCGAACGTTTCGCCACGAACGGTTCACCGCGAACTCATCATTGAGTAAACTTTGACCCTGTACCTCACAGTCAGCAGACACATTCCAGCCAATCAGCAGCAGACCCTCCCTCCCAGACCCTCTCACCTCCTGGACAGCTCACTAAGAATGCAGCTTCACAATGGATGCCGTCCAGGAGGTGGGAGGGTCTGGGAGGGAGGGTCTGCTGCTGATTGGCTGGAATGTGTCTGCTGACTGTGAGGTACAGGGTCAAAGTTTACTCAATTATGAGTCCGCGGCGAACCGTTCGTGACGAACAGTTCGGGACATCACTAGCTAGTCAACCATGACAGGTGCATTCTGTATTGAGGTATATTGCCATAGATGTCTTAAAAGATTTTAGATTGAATAGATTTGACTGTGTCCCTGAGGTTATTACATAATTGCAGTGCTCTGTAGGAAAATGAGGATTGAGCCACTTCATTTTTGTATACTTGCATCCTAACAACCCCACACATACTGTCACTCTAACAACCCCACACATATTGTCATCCTCCCCTCCCACACTGTCACCCTCAAGTCCCCCCTACACTGTCACCTTCAAGACCCCACTGCAACCATGCCACAATCATCCTATCACATAGAACATTTGTTCTGTTAGGAGCCCAAATATTTCTTATGGTGGCCCTGCCTACAGGTGCCTGTTCACTAGGGGACTTTTATCACAAATAGTGTGCCTTTCTGGAGCTTAGGTGGGCTGGTGAGGTAAGTTAAGTACCAGGAGCATTGGCCATTGTCCTCTGTAGTTCAGTCAGCCTCTTATGCTTGATAACAGAGCTGCAGAAAAGCTTTGCCAGAGGAGCAAGGACAGCATTGAGTGATATCATATGCCAGTCCCTGTAGCTCTAATGTCAAACACAAGAGGCATAGAAAAAAGAAATGGAAAGGTGGGTGAACAGTAATGATAACCAAGTGCAGGCAAGCATCTGTGTAGAGGTCACTCCAACCCCAATTGCCAGAAACAAAACACTAGAGAGCACAGGGTGCCACAGTCAATATATTGGTAATATTAAATAGGGGCTTGAAAAGGAATATTGATGGGGAAGTAAAAACAGCAAGAATTTATTAATGAAAAAATATATAAAACCAATATATAAAAAGATACATGAAAGGAAAGTGCACAAAGCCAATCACTTGTAAAAGTAAAATACAATTAGCCCAAGGGCAGATGCTGCATGCTTATGCAGCATCTGCTTTGGGCTAATTGTATTTTACAAGTGATTGGCTTTGTGCACTTTCCTTTCATGTATCTTGCACTTTAGCACTTGCACTTTTCTGCCCAGCTCTGTATCATGTTTTGTTAAACTGCTGTACCTAAGGGTTCCTTGCCTATTGTGCCTTTTATAGTCTTGATATATTGCACATAGGTTGTGTTGTGATTGTTTTTATATATTTTTTCATTAATAAATTCTTGCTGTTTTTACTTCCCCATCAATATTCCTTTGCAAGCCCCTATTTAATATTACCAATATAGTGACTGTGGCACCCTGTGCTCTCTAGTGTTTTTTTATCCCTATCTATAAGTTCCATAGCATATAGGATGATGAGTACTTTTAAAGTAACCAGTCAAACTCCACAAGCGTTACAACACTCTTTTGCACATCCCCTAGCCCCTCCAAAAACCTGAAAAAAAACCTTTTCTTATTTTGCAGGCACTCAAAGCCTAAATTTGAAAAAAGTCATCTTTATCTCAATCCTAGATTTAATTCCTCTAAAAAACTGAACACCCCACTACTAAATTGAATCCACTAAACCTAAATATTCCTTGTACCTCAAATGTCAACCCTCTCGACCTTTTAATCCTCTTAACAAGCTACACTGATCAGCCACAACTTTAAAACAACTGACAGGTGAAGTTAATAACATTGATTATATCATGGCACCTGTCAATGGGTGGGATATATTAGGCAGCATGTGAAGAGTAAATTCTTGAATTTCATGTGTTGGAAACAGTAAAAATGGACAAGTGAATAGATCTGAATGACTTTGGCAAGGACTAGATAGTGACGGCTAGATTAAATGTTCACGGTATGCAGTGGTTAGTACCTACCAAAAATGGTGCAAGGAAAGGCAACCAGGGAACTAACATCAGGGTCATGGGCATCCAAGGCTCATTGACACATGTGAATGGCAAAGGCTAGCCCATCTGGTGCGATCACGCAGAAGAGCTAAAATAGCTGAAATTGCTGTAAACCATAATGCTGGCCATGATATAAAGGTGTCAGAATTCACAGAGCATCACAGTTTCTTTGGGGCTGTGTAGCCGCAGACCAGTGAGAGTACCTGTAATGACCCCTATCCACCACCGAATGCACCCTTAATAGGGACTTGCCATTGGAACTGAACCATGGAGCAATGGAAGAAGATTGTCTGGTCGGATAAATAACGTTTTCTTTTAGATCAGGTGAATGGCCGGGTGCATGTGCATTGTTTACCTGTGGAAGAGGTCCCACCTTGCAATTTCCAGGACTCAAAGGATATGTTGCTAATATCTTGTGGAGTCCATGCATCAATGCATCAGAGCTGTTTTGGCAGCATGAGGGGGACCTACACGATATTAGGCAGATGGTTTTAATGTTGTGGCTTATCAGTGTATATCACGATCTTCAAAGTGGAATACTACTTGCTGATCCAGCCTCACAAAAACTGTTTATATCGCCAGCTTTTAGTTTAACTATAGCACATTTTTCATGTTTACCAAGGTCTACAAGAGCAGAATTTTACTATGAAATAAATATATCAGAAATAGGTACAGTACATCACATTTCTAATTAATACAACTGACACTCCTACAATGGAAATATTACACCTATTTTCTAGACCCAGAGTGGTAACTTTAGACATCATGAACTAGCTATAGATTAAAGGGGACACAGTGGATTCCTAAAGCACTTGCTGAAATGCTTTATTTTTAAATAGTGTGTCCTTTTTTCAATTTACAAAAGTGCTGATCTCAATAGAAATTGGCACTTTTATAAATTAACCTTTTTACACCCCTTTAGTTGTTAATCAGACAACAGGTCTTGTTACTTCCTGGTTTGTCTAGCTCAGTGGAACTAAAGCAGGCAATTGATCAGAGCTCCTGCCTTGCAAAGATTTGTAATTGAGCTGCATTGGAAAATTTGTGATTGGACAGGCACAGAAAGTATGAAACAGGGGAAAAGAGTAAGTACTAAATAACAAATGGGCCAGCAACCCTATAAGGCAATCCCTCAAAGACCCTTAAAATACAACAAGATAAAAAATATATAGAGACTTAATATCAAACAGAGAGACTTAATATCAAACAATAATAAAAGAAAGTCCAAATAAAAGAGTCTTATCTAAAATGCTCTTATTGGGATCACAGAGTCAATAAGGTGCTTGGTCAAGAACAATGTCCTCGCTGTCCTCATCCGTGTAGATCCACTCATATGCAAGAGATAAAACAAATAGAGAACCAAATAGTGCAATATGTCCAGTAATAAACCAAAATAAATATAAAAAGCTGGTATAAAACTCATATGTACAAGAGCTATAGCTAGCTCTAGTGTGAAAGGCGTACAGCGGTACAATCTCCGCTTATGGGATATGGGGTAAACTTCCTCCGTCAAGAGTATGTTCAACACTCAAATAAAAAGAGACAACCAATAGTGCTCACTGGATAAAATGATGATCAATAAAATATATAAAATGGTACTCACAAGAAAGGAGCAGGCCAACTGCTCCTTGATGATAGCGCTGGTGGTATGATCCCCACCTAGGATTACTTGGAGTCCAGGGTGATAAAATGCCAGGTAAAAAACAATCTTATACTACTGAGAGCACAGCCAGATGGCAGTACATACGGAGTGGCTGGGTAGCCTGTGCAAAGCGTGGGTCATGAACTGGACTGCAGAGAAGATATGGTGTAGCAGGCTCCTGGAGAAGTGGAGTTTTCAGTATCAAGGAATGCGTTAAACAGAGAGGTCCTAATTCCTAGCTGGATTAAACACAATTAATCAATCGATGGAGGAGCAAGTTGATAGTCCATTGGCAGACTGGTTTGGCAACATTGTAGCAGTCTGTAGGACAGATAGGCTGGGTGACAACAAGGGAAGTCTGCAGCAGCACTGAGGATCACAAGGTCAGTTCTCAGCTTTGCTAGGGAAAAGAGAGCGAACACAGAGGGACATATCAGACTCAAATAATAGAGCCCAGAGCTGTTTAATCCAGCTAGGAATTAGGGCCATATATAAAAATATATATGCTAAAAAAACAACAACACTATATGGGCATTAAGAGTCCAGTATTCAGGGTCTATATCTCACAATCTTCCAGGACGCGTTTCACCATATAGGCTTCCTCAGCTGGATACAAAAAGTCATTGTGGATCCTCCTTGGGCTGGTTCCTGCATATAGCATATATATTTTTATATTTTTTTATAATATAATAAAGTTTATATATATTTTTACAACTCACTATTGACATTTTTCCTGCTATTTTAAAAGAAGGAATGTGGTCCTTAACCACATATGGTATTTCATTTGAGCCTATTTGGAAGGCTCTGGGTTTGTAAGTACCTTACTTTACAACTTATATAAGATAAGACTTACGTTATTGCACCATATGTGCTCTTTTTTATCTGCTACATAGGATAAGAAAGGAAAGAAAAGAACACCAACCAAAGAAGGGAGAGGGTCGCCTCTACGGATCCTAACAACGCACTAATTGAGCGTAATCGTTTAGCTCTTAAAATTGTGAGTGGGGAATTTACTCTACCTTTTTCAATATTATACTATACGGTTTACACTATGATATGGTTTTTGTATTTGTGTTTTTAAGGAACAACATATTTACCATTAGGACTCCAATATAGGAAAAAAAGTTTAAGGTATATACATATACAATTAAACCCATTATTTCTCTCTGCACTGGTAATCACCAACACTAACTATAGCGATTCACCATCACACTGGTTTAAAATTTCTACTTTATAAGATAAGCTTATGGTGATATAGCAGCTGATTGTAAATTGTCTCTCACAAGTTTGTGATATTGAATACCACTTCAATATTAGCGCTGCTACTTCTATTTTTTCAAATTTTGCTGCTCTATTTGGTAGTTTTGCTTGTCTTTTTTACTATTGTATTCAGCAGCTCTAAGATCTAAATATGTCATGGTCTGACAAAAGAAAAAATACATATATGGATATGGAAACAGAATTAGCTAACTGGACAGATCAACCATTTAGCAAAAAAAGAATAGGACAGAATAACACCAGTGACCAATTAGAAAAAATTGTTACAGAGAGAATTAAAAATAAAGTGGGAGATAGCCACACTAGAAAAATATCTAAAAGAAGGCATCACCTCTAGAGGTCTCAGATATTTTTAAATACCTACTTTGGATAAAGATGTAATTAATTTTATGGATGAGTGGAATTTGATGTTGGAGAACTTCTCCATCACCACCATGAACCTGATTATAAAAAGAAGAAAAGAAAATCTAAAAAAATTAGATTTAGAAATTAATAAATGTCAGAGTGAGATTCCAAATTCATTAAATTAAGAAGAATTTGATGCTACGACACAAGACATAAAAGAAAATGTAGAAAAAGTAGAAAGAGAAGCGATAGACATAAAAAAGAGTAAATATCTTAGAGACACCAAAGATTATAAAATGAAACAAGTAAATGTAATAACCAAGAAAGATATCAAGGAATGAGAGAGGACATTAAAAAATCTCCAAACTATAACAAAAAAATCCCTAATTCAAATCCCGAAAGAAAAATATTATACGAGATATAAAGAGAATAGACCAGATAATTATAGGTATAGAAATAACCAATATCAACGCCCATACAGAAATTGGGACAACTTTAAACCCAGATTCCCATACCCACAACACAAAGATAGATATCAAAATGACAAATCATATCATGAAAGGGAAAGATATGAGAGGAGACCTATATTTGGGAAAGAAGGATCAAAAGAAAAAACATCTTATAGAAATGAAGTAAAAGAAAAAACTCCTTACAGACGTTCTACGCAATACAAAAAAGAAGAACCATTAGAAGTAAGGAACAGGTTTGAGATATTAGATAAAATCCAAGATCAGGATTTTTGGAGGAGCAGGGGCAAGGACAGACACAAAAGAGAGGACGTTTTAAATGCAATGACCCCTTACAAAAGAAGAAGAAATTCGAGTATAGAGGCACAAGAGGAGGAAAACATATCAAAAAAAGAAAAGCGATCACAGAGAAACTAACTTCCACAAAAGGAATCTATAATTTAAGCCAAAAAAACAGCTGATTGCAAATTGTCTCTCACAAGTTTGTGATATTGTATACCACTTCAATATTAGCGCTGGTACTTCTATTTTTTCAAATTTTGCAAAATAAATATGTAAAAAAATAATTATTTATATATTTTGCAGTACACTGATAGAATCATTTCCGTGCCTTTGGTTCACAGAACAAGTGAGAAGAAGCAGCTAATAGAAAGGAACAAAAGAAGCAGAAACAAAAATCACAAGAATAACACTTTCTGTCTCATTAGAGATTTTGCCTCTTAAGCTGAAAGCAGCAAGATGAATTGTTAATGAAGGATTCACCTAAACGTTATGCATTGATGGGGCATGTGAGCTTACACTTTAATGGCCATTGGAGTAATAATAAAAATCTCCTGTTATTTAAAAATGCATTGAGATTAGGGATGGTGTGTAAGTATCTTTATTTTGTTTTTGTTTTGTTATGTATTATGTATTTGGGCTGATGAATACTACAGCCCTTGGTGCCGCCCAGGAGTAGTGGGAGTTTCAGCAAAGGGCTTAGTTTTGTGCACAAAGAAGAGAAGGTTGATGCGTTTCTAACATCCTGATTTGGTTTCCAGAAGATTTCAGCAAATTTAGGTAACTTGAGCTGCTGAAGATGAGTGGATTGCTCTGTTGATATGGTTCTGAATTTCTGATATATCTGATACTCTCGTTTCATATAAAGTATAACGCCCTGCTTACTTTTACTGAGGCTCTTTCGAAGCAGCCTAAAACAGAGAACGGCTGTTGAAATCCCACAATTCATTTAGAAGTCGCTTACCTTTACAGTGATGTATTTATGCCCTAACTTGAACATTTTGGCTTGTGAGGCAATTAGTAACGCTTTGAAAAACAACCCATGTTCATTGGCACTAATATGTTTTCTATAGATTTTCGTGACAAAAATAGTGATATAAATGTTGTCAAACTGTGTTGGTGCTTGAAGGCATGATGCACATGTAAAGGTTGCTTTTAAAATTATGAAAAACTGATTTAACAAATGTCCCTTGTTTCTTGGTTCTTTTTATTTATATATATTTCAAGTGGAAAGTGCATTGGCAAAGAAAGTCAGTCCCTGTAGGGCTAGTAGTGCTGTCAGTTGATTCAGATATACGACCCAGGTTATTTCACTTTGTGAAATTAATTGAGGTTTTGATGACATTTTAATCATAAGGGTTGTACACTATTGAATTATTTGTGTCTTAACATTTACTCTAAATAAGTGTGCATGGGTTTGCTTCTAGAATTCAATCCAGTAGGTCACTGTATATTAAACTGAAGATACTTCCAGGTCAAACATAGGCCTCCTTTGTTTTATGACCTTCTGTATGTTTAACCCCTTGACAACTAATGACGGTTCAGGACCGTCATCGGAAAAATCCCCTTAATGGTCTGTGGCTACTTACCTGATCGCCGTTGGTCCCCCGGCGCCGATCAGCACTCCTCCCGGTCCAGGGGGACTGCCTGTCTGCCCGGGCAGTCTCCCCTCGGCAGATCAGGACCCCGCGGCCACATGATCACTCGATCACATGACCGCAATAGGTGCCTGTGTATCTGCCTGCAGGGGGACTGTCTGTGCTGACAGGCAGTCTCCCTGCAAGTGCAAAAACAAAAATAAAGTTAAAAAATAAAGCAATTAGTGTAAAAAAAACCCAATATGTATGTGTATGTATATATGTATGTGTGTGTATATATATATATATATATATATATATAGATAGATAGTTAATACAATGCTAAACAAAAATCTGCACACCAGTCAAGCCATAAGACTTGCTTTTCCCACAGAAATCCCAAATCAGCAGTGATGTTACAACTGCAAAGGATTCTGGGTGGGCATATGCAAATTAGTTTAACAAAGAATCACATTTTTGCCTCATTCCATTTTAAACATGGATTCCTTTTAATTTGTGTTTGCAGTATACAACTGCTTGGAACACAATTTAGGATAAGATGCAAAACCAGTGAACCACTCATGGACAGCTGTTTCGTTGTTAATGCAACTCTTCAGCATGAGGTTGGTTACTGGTTTGCTTATGGAGGCTTGGTAGTGCTTGGGAAGCAAGATCCAAAGAGATTATGGTGGGGAAAAATTGTGATTGAAAACCCCTTCCACCTGAAGTATGTGGATAGTTAATACAATGCTAAACAAAAATCTGCACACCAGTCAAGCCATAAGACTTGCTTTTCCCACAGAAATCCCAAATCAGCAGTGATGTTACAACTGCAAAGGATTCTGGGTGGGCATATGCAAATTAGTTTAACAAAAAATCCCATTTTTGCCTCATTCCATTTTAAACATGGATTCCTTTAAATTTGTGTTTGCAGTATACAACTGCTTGGAACACAATTTAGGATAAGATGCAAAACCAGTGAACCACTCATGGACAGCTGTTTCGTTGTTAATGCAACTCTTCAGCATGAGGTTGGTTACTGGTTTGCTTATGGAGGCTTGGTAGTGCTTGGGAAGCAAGATCCAAATAGATTATGGTGGGGAAAAATTGTGATTGAAAACCCCTTCCACCTGAAGTCTGTGGATAGTTAATACAATGCTAAACAAAAATCTGCACACCAGTCAAGCCATAAGACTTGCTTTTCCCACAGAAATCCCAAATCAGCAGTGATGTTACAGGTATATACAGGTATTATATCTATATATAATATATGTATATATATCATATATATATATATATATATATATATAATGTCATACTAAGTGTTTTTGTATATTTTTATATATGTATATTAATATAAAAATACACTTTTAATTTAAATTACACACGTATATATGCACAATATATATAATAACTATATATATTGTGTATATATATATTATAAATAATATGTTAATAAAAATAATAACAAAAAGTAAAAATAATTTTTAATAATTAAAAACTTTTATTTAAATTCTATGTGCATATTTATGTAATATTTTTACCTAATTAAGTAATTTTAATGATTACAATTTGAGGGACCTGCCTGCCAACCCAGGCCAAAAGTCCAGAGAATTTAATTTGCTAGCACTGTGTTTAACCCTGTAACTTTCTATGACACCCTAAAACCTGTACATGGGGGGTACAGTTTTACTTGGGAGACTTCGCTGAACACAAATATTAGTGATTGAAAACAGTAAAACATATCACAGCGATGATGAGGACGTCCAGGCTATGTTCAGCCTTGGCTATTGGGTATTTATTTGCACTAGACTAGAGTATTAACTAAATGGCAGTTGGTACACTTATTGCTCAGTTATAGTGTTTTTTTATGGGATAGGAATTTTTACTTAGATTGGGGTTGTGTGTTGGATTTTCTATATGGTAGCACTATTGTATAATGTCAATGTATTTTTAGGCTGGAAATTGGTAGTAATGAAGAAGGATTGCATTTTTAGGTATTAGGGAATTGTTATATTAAATATAGACTGGAAACATACACTGGAACTTGGAAGTACATTTTTTTTAAATAGTATTTTTTTAAATTACTGCTGCCCTTGAATGCACATGGTACAGTAACAAAAAAGTTGAATCTGAATCATGATTAATCCAGCCATGAATTTTTCCAAAATATTTTTTTCTTTACCATTCCTATTTTTTTTGCTCCCAGTCTCCCAGCTGTTAACATAACATAAAAACATAAATTTTTGCCTTATTTTGTAATGACAATGTAAACCTTCAAGCAGGGGCGTACCGAGGGGTTGGTGAGACAGGTGTCAGCCAGGGGCGCAGGCCGAGGAGCGGAGCATAAATCAATTGTCAGTGTGAGCAGTGATTTTTGCACCCCACACTCAGTCTGTGACCCAAGGCAGCATGCGACTACATCAAGGAACTGCATGCACAGTACACAGGGGGAGCGCCTCCCCCTCGTGGTTTGCATAAAATCGCCGGATGTCACGTGACCACCCTGCACTTACCGCGACACAAACTGCGTGCTGTGCCAGACATCGGCACCCCTCTCCTCTGCCCTGCCAAGACAGGCAAAACGGCAGGGAGGGAGTCAAGTGAGGAGAGCCTTTTACTGGACTACCACGTGGGACAAGGATTGCATAGGTAGGTAGATTTCAGGAAGGGAGGGGGGTATATTGAGTAAGGGGAAGCTTGGCAAGGGGGGGAGATTTTGAGAAAGGGGGAGCTTGGCAAGGGGAGATATTGAGGAAGGGGAAGGATTGGCAAGGGGATATTGAGGAAGGGGGAAGGTTTGCAAGGGGCGACTAATATGGCTCGGGGAGGAGAGATTGGCAAGGGGAGAGAGATGGATGAAACGTGGGAGGTTGGCAAGGGGGGAGATATGGATAGGGGGAGGAGAGTATGGCAAGGAGAGAGAGATATTGATGAAATGGCTGGAGGTTGGGCAAGGAGAGAGATATGGATGAAAGTGGGAGTTTGGCAAGGGGGAGATATGGATGAAAGGGAGGTTGTTAAGGGGAGATATATGGATGAAAAGGGGAGGATGGCAAGGGGGGATAGATACGGATGAAATGGGGAGGATGGCAAGGTGGGGATAGATATAGATGAAATGGGGAGGTTGGCAAGGGGTAGAGCTATGGATGAAAGGGGGGAAGTTGGCAAGGGGAGGAGAGATATGGATGAAAGGGAGGAGAGATATGGATGAAAGGTGGGAGGATGGCAAGGGGGGGGATAGATATGGATGAAATGGGGGATGTTGGCAAGGGGAGAGCTATGGATGAAAGGGGGGAAGTTGGCAAGGGAGAGATATGGATGGGAAGAGAGATATGGATGAAAGGGGGAGGTTGGCAAGGGGGGAGATATGGATGAAAGAGGGGAGGTTGGCGGGGGAGAGATATGGATGAAAGGGGGGAGGTTGGCAATCACACTATCACACACAGACAATATAATACATCACATGCAGCCAAAAATATCACACACAAACTGTAGCCATTACACTGAGATTGCCCAATACGCAGTCCCCATTACACCTTGACACCCCAATACATCACATACAGTCCCCACTATACTCGGACAGCCTGGGTTCATCGGTCACAACCAGTATTTTTTAGTTATAAATAAAAACATAATTTTTTTTTAGTGATACCAGTAAAGACTCCTATTTATAATAGGTTGCAGGGCCAGACTACTGTGTGGCCGCTGTAGGATGTGACCTTCAAGAATTTGGCAGTGGTAGGATGCAGATGCGGCAGTAAGAGTGTGAGAGAGTACTCTCTCGGCCAACGTGATGCCGCCTTTGTTGCTGCCGGAAACCTCATATCCGGCATCTATTTCCTTCTGCATGGTGCATGCAGGAGGCTGTTTGAAGTACTGTGAGTGCAATCTCAGTGTTGGGTAAGTTATGGGTGCTGGGGCAAGTCATGTGATCGCAATCTCCGTAATGGGGTAAGTGCTGGGGCAAGTCCTCTGAGTGCAATCTCTTTTCTGATGTAAGTCCTGGGGCAGGTCCTGTGAATAGGTATAAAACATTTTCAGGGCTGTTTTTTATCCCCAGTCCAGCAATGGTATGGTGTGATGTTCCAGTGTTATGCTTATAAAAAGGTGTGATTTATCAATGTGTGATGTGCTTCTACTATGCTTGCAATATGGTGTGATGGCCTGTGTTGCTTGTCATAAGGTGTGATGTGCCTCTACAATGCTTGCAATATGGTGACAAGCATTCCTTTGGCACATCACCATCATCACACAAGTTTAAATATGTGTGTGCAAATATATATTTATGATTTGAGGTTGATAATACAGATTATTATTTGCATTGTATATCGAGCTTTGCTATTTTATGAGTTCTCCTTGCAGTTGCTGGAAACCTGAGGAACTTTCAATTCTTTTTTTATAAATTTATTTATGGGACAGGGATGATTAGGAAACAAAATATAATGATACATACAGTGCCTTGCAAAAGTATTCACCCCCTTGACCTTTTACCTATTTTGTTACATTACAGCCTTAAATTCAATGTTTTATTAATCTGAATTGTATGTGATGGATCAGAACACAATAGTCTAAGTTGGTGAAGTGAAATGAGAAAAATATATACATAAAATAATTTTTCAGAAATAGAAAACAGAAAATTGGCATGTGCGTATGTAGCCAGAAGAAAGCCATTACTTTCAGCAAAAATGGCACATTTTGAGTTTGCGAAAAGGCATGTGGGAGACTTCCAAAATGTATGGAGGAAGGTGCTCTGGTCTGATGAGACTAAAATGTAACTTTTCGGCCATCAAAGAAAACACTATGTCTGGTGCAAACCCAACACATCACGCAAAGAACACCATCCCCACAGTGAAACATGGTGGTGGCAGCATCATGCTGTGGGGATGTTTTTCAGCAGCCGGGACTTGGAAACTGGTCAGAGTTGAGGGAAAGATTGATGGTGCTAAATACAGGGATATTCTTGAGCAAAACCTGTACCACTCTGTGCGTGATTTGTGGCTAGGACGGAGGTTCACCTTCTAGCAGGACAATGACCCCAAACACACTGCTAAAGCAACACTTGAGTGGTTTAACCCCTTAAGGACACATGACATGTGTGACATGTCATGATTGCCTTTTATTCCAGAAGTTTGGTCCTTAAGGGGTTAAGGGGAAACATGTAAATATGTTGGAATGGCCTAGTCAAAGCCCAGACCTCCAATCCAATAGAAAATCTGTGGTCAGACTTAAAAATAGCTGTTTACAAGCACAAACCAACCAACTTGAAGGAGCTGGAGCAGTTTTGCAAGGAGGAATGGGCAAAAATCCCAGTGGTAAGATGTGGCAAGCTTATAGAGACTTATCCAAAGCAACTTAGAGCTGTGATTTCCGCAAAAGGTGGCTCTACAAAGTATTGATTTTAGGGGGGTGAATAGTTATGCACATTGACTTTTTCTGTTATTTTGTCCTATTTGTTGTTTGCTTCACAATAAAAAATAAATAAAAAATAAAAAATCTTCAAAGTTGTAGGCATGTTCTGTAAATTAAATGATGCAAATCCTCAAACAATCCATGTTAATTCCAGGTTGTGAGGCAACAAAACACGAAAAATGCCGAGGTGAATACTGTTGCAAGGCACTGTATGTTTCTTTACATAGTGGAGAATTTATATAGGAACAGCACCTTTAAAAATTAAAAAAATGATTGAAATGAATCTGAAAAAATAAAAATGTTTACTTTTTCATGATGGGGAAGGGGTGGTGAGGCCTGGAGTGGGGGGGCGATACAGCCCCTCGCCAAGGGCGGTGGAGACCGTAGGTATGCCTCTGCCTTCAAGGCCTTCAACAAATCTGCTTGCAAAGCAAATCACAAGCATGTCTCTTATCTCTTTCATAATCAGTGTTCTAGTGGTCAATCAAAATATCTTTTTGCTGTTTTAAATTTAAATTTCCTGCGATAAAGCAAAATAATAGATTCTATGAGACATAAATATATTTTGTCAAGTGTACAATTTGTAACATAATGCTTTCAATGATGAAAAGAAAAGACTTTTTATGGAGAATTGACTCTTCAAATACATGTAGATTTGTGTGACAGTACTGTATATAATGAATTGTTATATTATGAGGTAATTTGCTGTTGGGGCCTATTGTGTTTGAATTATTAGAATTTGTCTGTGAAGCTATTGCTTTTCCTCCAGCTGAATTATGTATGTTATCTCCTTTAAAGATACACACAAATCACTGAATCCACTGGCGTACAAACCCCTGCGCCCGGGTAGCAGCCGCCATATTTTGCAGCCCCGGCCCACGCGGCAAACCACTGGGGCCGCTGTTGAAGGGGTCCATGGGCCACCCGATGAAGATGGTTTTTCGGGAGTCCGGTCAGCACTGGGTGCTTTAACAGCGCGGCCAGGCCCCCTGTGATGACATCACTGCTGGGAGGAAGTGACTGCTCCAGTCACTCCTCCCAGCAATCACACAGAGGAGTCAGAATGGGAACTCTGACTCCCACCAGCCTGAGCCACCACTGGACCCCGGGGAATGTCACCCTCCTGCACCTAAAAGGTAGGAAACAGGAGGGTGACTAAAATATTTTGTATATGTGTGAGTATGTATGTCTGTCTGTCTGTATGTGTGCCTGTCTGTTTGTATGTATGTATGTATGTATGTGTCTTTGTATGTGTGTCTTGTGTGTGTGTGTCTGTGTCTATATGTGTGTATGTGCCTGTGTGTATGTGTCTTTGTATATATGTGTGTGTGTGTGTGTGTATGTGTGTGTGTCTATGTGTATGGATGTGTGTGTCTGTATGCATGTATGTGTGTGTATGTATGTGTGTATGTGTCTGTATGTATCTCTCTGTCTGTCTGTATGTGTCTATGTGTGTGTGTCTCTATGTATGTGTGTGTCTGTATGTATGTGTCTATGTGTGTGTGTCTCTATGTATGTGTTATTGGTATGTGTGTCTGTATGTATGATGGGAGAGAAGGGGGGGAGGAAGGGAGGGAAGGGGGGCCCATGGATCAGTTTTGCACCGGGGCCCCATGGATTGTGTGCATGCCACTGACTGAATCATACTAGAACTTCTGTAATACTGATATTTTTATTTTATATGTACATTTTTACTAATGTTGAAAAAGTTAGAAAGTTTAAGCAGTAGAAAAAATGGGGTAGAAGGGGTATATCATCATCAGTAGAAGGTTAATAACAATTAAGCATAAGCAGGTTGTGCCTTACAAATATATATTTCCCAGTCTGTTTGTAAATACTTCATATACTGTAAGAAGCAGTTAAAGAATTGCCAATAAAAATATCAAAAAGGTACAAGACGAGTAAATGATAGTCTGTGCATACACTTTTTACTGGAAGTCTTTCAGTTCTTGTGTACGTGTTTTTCACATTCATCCCACAATTTTAGTTAAGAAATTCGACCGTCAATGTTAAGGTTTAACATTGTATATGTACAACAGTATAACAAACAGTCTGGTTCACAACAGCGAGGGAGCTCCAGTAGCAACTTTGCATCTCAAAGTAACAATATCACTGAGTGATACAAAGTCAGTGGTTCCCAAACTTTTTAGGCTTAAGGCGCCCTTAATATTTCAATATTCTTCCAAGACGCCCCAAGTCAAAAAAATTCTAGGTTTTATATATGTACAGCGCAGCGGCATATACTGGGCACCTGTTCGGCAGAAATGCTTGCTGTTCAAGGAGGGGAGGGGTACAGGTAGATTATTTAAAGAAACAATCCAGGCACAATAACCACTACAGCACTTTGTAGTGGTTATAGTGTCAGCAGTGCTGTAGTGCCCTCCCAGATTAACTAGTTAAACTGTTTAAGAACAGTTTGACAACTTACCTGGGATCTGCCGGGATGGGGGCTGTAGTAGGGGTGAGGGGCGCAGTAGTCTGTGTGAGGGGTGAAATATGTGTGCGTGGGAGTTGTGGAGTCTGTGTGTGAGGGGTACATTGTGTTTGTAAAGGATTCAGTGTGTGTGTATGTGGGGAAGTTTGCACATGAGGGGTACAGTGTGTGTGGGGAGGCAATGTGTGTAGTGGCAGGCTGTATGAGTGGTACAGTGTGCGCGTGTGTGAGGGGTACAGTGTGTGGTGTAGGTTGTGTGAGAGGTACAGTGTGTGTTTGTGAGGGGCAGTGTGTGGGGGGGTGCAGTGTGTGTGAGGGGTACAGTTTATGTGTATGGAGGGGCAGCGTGTGTGTATGGGGGGGTTAATGTGTGTGCATGGGGGTAATGTGTGTGTATGGGGCAGTGTTTGGGGCAGTGGGTGTGTATGTGGGAGGTATTGTGTGTATGGGGCAGTGTGTGTGTATGGGGGGCAGTGTGTGTGTGTGTGTATGGGGATAGTATGTGTGTGTGGGGGAGCAGTGTGTGTGTATGGGGGGAGTTATTGTGTCTCTGGGGGGGTAGGAAGCAAATTTAGAAATATATATATATATATTTTTAAATTAAAAATAATTATTTTCATATCCCCCCCCTCCCTGCCTACCTTTGGGGGGACAGGTGGGGAAGCCCTGGTGGTCCCAGTGATGAGCGTGAACTCTAGCAGCTCACGCAAGATTTGGAGCGTTGCAGTGGTAACCGCGGCAACACTCCAAGCTCAGGAGAGGAGAACCCGACGGAGCTGCAAGTTAGAGCTCCCCTGGGTCCTCTCTCACTCCCTCCTTACCCTGCTGGCTGCCGCATAACACTGCTAGCGGGTCGTTAAGGGAGATCTCTGATCTCCCCTCCGGTCCTGCAGAGCCGGCAGGGGAGAGCATGGTACAGTTTCCGGTGCTATGATCATAGGATTATAGCACTGGGAAAATACCTCAGTTATAATACTTCTGATAACTAAGTACATTTACATTTCTAGCATTCCAGATTTACTAGAAGTAGCATAAAAAAAATCTTTGTGGGTTGTTTATACTCACTTGTTCTGTTGATTTTATTTTTACCTATCTGCTCTTTTATATTACTGACATTTGGCTTCTGTCAAAGTTTCTGGCATTTGTCTACTGCTTTGATTTCTTTAGGGTTACCCTCCCTGATCTTTGGAGGTCTATTAGTTTGTTATCATTCATCCATGAGTGAGCCATGTTCACTGACACCTGGGTGCAGGATTTTTTTGTAACCTTTTTGGTGTGACTTTTTGGACTCCCCCACCTCCATTCCATTACCTTTATATGCTACATCCCCTTTCCTGTAAATGAAGCCTGAGAATTATTGAAAATAAAACATATAAACACAGGTACTCAATGGCATACACACACAGACAGGTGTTTACACAGGCATGCACAAACTGGTGCACACACACACACTACATATTTACATTCACCAGTGTAAATATCATACTCATGATTTTTAACTAACAATCTTTAAATGTGAAGGTCCTAGTTGCAGGAACTTCAAAGTCCATAGAAGGATGAGTCAGAGTTTAAATTTCCTGTAAACATAACAGCTCTCACTAGCATTTGTAGGCTAGGAGAGGTGAAATGAGGCTGCAGTCCACAGGAGGCAGCCAGGAAGGCAGCAACATAATACATTAAAACACACACAATAAATGTAAGCTCTGCAACCCAGCAGATATCTGCAAAATGTGACGAATGGCCAGTTCGGCCAGGCTTCCATGAAATGCAATTAACTTCAAATTGCATGTAAAGTTAATTCATGCTGTAGCAGCCAGCTGCTGTTAAAAGTCTAATTGGGTGGATGGCTGCTGTGCTTACAATGGTGATGGGGCACTTTACAAGGTTTTTAATAGTCCACTAGCTTAAGCAAACCGGTTGCTCTCTTAGCATATACAAGTCTTTAAATGGCGGATGGCTCTTATGGTATGAATTGCAAGTTGACATGGAACAAATGGTGCAGAATAAATAAACACATTTTAAATTCTGTTAAAGGAACATTATAGGGTTAGGAATATATATGTGTATTTCTAATGCTATAGTGCATTTGTGGCCATTTAGGTTTCCGGCTTCCATCTGTAGGTAATAAAAAATGTATTTTACTTAACTTTTCTCCCTTGCAGCACCAGTCTATGCCTCTTTGGCTGAGATCACTAAGATCAATGATCTCAGCCAATCCAATATGCACCAATCTGCTATATCATAGGAAAGCGCCTCTAGTGGCTGTCAAAATGATAGTCTTTAGAGGCATTTAAACCCTGCTATGAAAACATTCTGCAGAAGGGCAATGTTTTAAACTGCAGGTTTGTAGGGGAGAGGGGCTGAATGACACCCAGACCACTTCACCATTTTCCACCATGGTTTTCTATCATACCAGTGTTCTACACACTTCCTAAAGTCCACAAAAACCCCACAAATCTAATACAATGTGTGCCCCTTTACTTGTGGGCATTAATTCTGTATTCTAACATCAACTAACTAGTCCTTAAAACAACTTGTCAATTCGAGGCAATTTTTTGGGTTAAAATTAAGGATTTGACAGTTAAAATTAACTTAAAGTTGACTTAAAGTAGTCCAAGCTAAACTGTTGCATGTTCTGCTTGATGCACTATGCACTTTTGTGACAATACTGTTGGATACAATACTGAGTGAATTTTCTGGACATTGTAGACCAGAAAGATGGCAACTATATGTGTACCAACTTTTACACCAAACCAACTGACTTAAATGGCTTGCTTCACGCTCACAGCTTCCATTCTACTAATGAGATAAATTCCATTCCATACAGCCAATTTCTGCCTAGGCATTATGAGGGAGAAATCTGTGCTACATTAACTACAATGTCCGACAAATTTCTAGAAAAAGCTACAATCAACAGCTCAACAATGAGTTACTAACCTAAGAAGAGATCACCTTATACACTCAACTACTAGGAGCCCCCCACCCAGAATCCCTTTCGTAGGTATCTTCTCAATACTTTCTTAACAGATACAAAAAATCATTTGGAACAATTGGCACATTTTACTATGCGATAGACAAGTTAGACACTTGTTTAGAGATCCCCTGATTTTTACCTATAGGAAAGTTCGCTCCATACGCGACATGGTTGTCAAAGCTGATACCTGTAAAAGAGACAAAAAACAACAACTATTTTTGTCCAAACCAGTACCTAGTACATATCGCTGCATAAGCTGCATCCATTGCAGTGCATTAAGTGCAACATTTGCACACAGCCCAGGAGTGGGAACAAGTCTATCTTAAAGGCTTTCACAACTGCCTATCTGACTATGCAGTATACCTTCTCAAGTGCCCATTTGACCTTGGATATGTTGGCAAAACTATCCATGATCTTAAAGACTGTGTGTCCCAACACAAAACCTCATAACTCAGAGTCGGATACTCCAGTGCTAGAGAAGGTAACCCCATTGGTCAGGGTAGGGAATAGGGAAACATTGCTGCTCTAAAATGAAGTACAGTGTACCGACTGGTCATAGTGTCACCTCATGGTCTTAATAAGAATCTTAAACGGCACTGGTTCCTATAGGTGTCACATCATGCCATGTTCTGCGGAGATGTCTGGCTTTGGCTTCTGATATCCAGTACTTTTTTTACATTTCTTGTTTGGTTTTTCTGGTTTTCTATTCTATTCTATGTCTGCTGCAGAGCCCCCCTATCCAGTTCCCAGGAGGTCTGCATATCAAGCTCCTAGTTCCTGGGATCCGCTAAGCTGCAACAGGGTCTTGGTTTGTGGCCGCACAAACGCTGGTGCTCAACACCAGGGGGCGTGCGGTTACCCTGCCATGGGCCCTGATAGTCCATTACCACGCTGAAGACTCCACTTCTCATCAGGCACTCAGGGGTCCCGGTTTTCGTACCACCACCTGTGACAATAGGTACTTCATGCTGTGCCCACTGCATAGTGAGTCTTTCCAGTTTGATACGCTTTTTTATAAATAATTCTATCTACTTTGATCTTCCCTTTCCATGAGATATATGTTCCCTAGAATAGCATTAGTTGTTCTTATTATATGTATATTTTTACCTTTGAGTTTATTTGTATATATTATATATCACTTTAGCACCCCTTTGATCTCCAAACTAAAAGTTTAGTAGACCTACTCACATTTTTTTCCTGGCCTTTTTCAGACTATATTTTTGCCTTTCCTTTATACAGATTTTCATCCCCAGTGGGGTTCTAATCTATGGTGGAACTTAAGAATACTAATGGGTGTATAATTTGTTTATACATTTACGTGTGTATCTTTATTAAATGCAGTATCCTAGGGTACCTCCTAATAATATGATGTTATAGGACTGTCTCATAGATCTGACTCATGGAGCACCCAGAAAATGGTGATGGAGAACTATGAGGGCTTCTGGCTACTCCTCATCAATTGGGTGGGTCTGGGTTGTTTTCTTTAACTTATGTTTATGTGTGTGTATATATATATATATATATATATATATATATATAAATTCCAACATTTCCTTGCACTGTAGGCTGCAAATATATACTTATTTTATCCAGGTGCTGGGCCGTGGTCATCAAGATACAGGGTTCAAATGGATGGTCCGCACTCATGATAATAATAAAATGTAACTTTTATTAATTACATTTAAAAAGATGCCAAAAAAATTTGACATTTCAGTCCCAGTGTGGGACTTTCCGCAGGATAGCATAATTACATCTAAAGAAAAGTGCATTTATATAGAAGTAGAAAATAGATTACCTTACCACTGGTGTGTGATCGGCGTCTGCCGGTGCCGGCCGAGCATGCGCGAAGCCATGCGGTCTGATTACGTGTGACTATGGTGCCACCATGGAAACGCAGGATGCTCATCGTTGATTGGATATGAAACGGGGAACAAGCCCTCCCAATAGGTGTATCTAGAGTAAGCTTCCCGGCGTATCCATGGTTACCACCGTGTGTTCTATATAAATAGAAAAAGTGACCAAAAGTAAAGATCGGTACTTGCTAAACGCAAATATTTCATAATAAAATATAGACAAAGAAAGTGAATGATTCCAAGTGAGGAACAAAATGCAAATCATTGTTAGTGACCAATGAAAATGGTACAAACAGCCCAATATTACGGCTGACCTCCATTTTAAAGTGACAAAGCTTATAATAGTGCCGATGTAAATTAAAGTGACCAGTGCTGCTGTTTAAAGTGCAATATATAGGTGATCCCTATAATATGCTGTTAAAGACCAAAATATGTATATGTACAATATCCATGAAAAAAATAGACATTATATACAAACAAAAACTGAATAAAATACATAATTAAAGCAACTCCTTAGTAGCAAATACCTATGTTATATTATGTTCAAACAATATACAAAAAAAATTATATATTATGTGCCTGTTTTCATATAAAGCAATAAGCTAAATTCTTATTTAAAGAAAGCGCACCCTAATGTAACCATACTGTATTTAGGCAAATATATATATATGGGTGAGAATGCTTTCTTTTTGATATGACATTGACAAAGGGGAAACCCAAAATGTTTGTTTGTTTTTGGTCCTTCAAATAAAGTGAAGAGTGTAAATAGCACTCCCTATGCATATTTGACATATAATTGCACTGCCTTGTAGACATGTGTACCAGTGAAATTTTCATTTCGTACAAATTAATTTGTACTAAATAAAAATGTCAATCGTCCAGTCCGAATTTGGTCCGTAAAACATTTTACGACTTTGGTCCGTAAAACATACATAAAAAATTCTGTAAAAAATAATTTGTTTTCGTCCATTAGAAAATAACACTGCGCATACACTGAGAAAAAAAAAGGAGGGAGGGAGGGAAGGAGCGGTCAGCGCTACCAGCTCCTTCTTTGTGATAATATTAAAACCTATGACCTCCATATTAATAAAAGGGTGGTTAAATCCTTGCGCATGCCCCTACTCGCGGCTGGGGACCCTAACAGACAATGGGGGGGGAACTATTGTCCTCCCCCCCATGGCCCCCACCCATGAGCAACGGGTGGGGGCCCTAAATCACAATAAGGGCGGTACCTATCGTCCCTCTGGCCCCCACCCATGAGAGGTGGGTTGGGGTCCTAAATGACAATAAGGGGAGGACCAATTTTCTCCCCCCGGCCGCCACCCATAAGCAGCGTGGGGGCCCAAACTCCTAGTCACCCCCTCCCAATAAAGTTAAACCCTACCTACCCCTTCACCCTAAAAATAGTGAGGGGGAACAAAAAAACTAAATACCTGTAAATAAAAAAAAAAAATTAAACTTACCAATGTCTTCAGCCTCAAAAAAAGTCCAAAAAAAAAGCCATAATTCCTGTCGAATTTATAAAGCCTTCCCACGACCTGCAATTTGACTCAGAGCACTCTGATTGGTTGATTCCAAGCCAACCAATCAGAGTGCTCTGACAGATAAACGAAGATACTGACAGGTAAGTCTCTACATTTACCTGTCTCAGCACTCTGACTGGTTGGCTTGGAATCCAACCAATCATTTTAAACAGCTTGAGTGCACTCTGATTGGTAAGGCTTACCACGCCCTTCAAAGCTCATGCCCTGCAAAGCTCATTTTGCTCAGAGCCCACCCTGGGTGAACATGGATAATTTTTTCCATTGTATTTTTTTTTTTTTGTGCTTCAGTTCTTTTTTTTATTTTAACAGTTGCAACGGGACAATTATGGATTTGTATTTGCCCTTTTTTGGGGCTGTAGAAAGAAAGAAAAGAAGAAATAAGATATCTAATGGTAAGTATGAAATTTTATTTTACATGGTGTTAGTTTCTTTTACCCTCCCCACTACTATTAGGATGAGAGGTAGGTAGGGTATTTTTATTGGGAGGGAGTGACTAGAGGCTTGGGGACCCCTAGTTACTTTAATATTTGTTTATTATTTATAATAGACATGCCCCTACTCGGGCATAGCAATAGGGGCATTCGGGAGATTTTAATCTCCCTTATGCTAATATAGGGGTCATATTGACCCTCATAGAATAACTGGGGGCATGAGGGGAGTTAGGAAGTGACAGGGAGCACTGCTCCCTGCCGCATTCTATTTTCACATATTACAAGGAGGGAGCCGCAAGCCGGTAGCTCCCTCCTTGTTATAAACTAAACGAACTGAAACGAAAAGTTAATGCTTCCGGCATTTGCCCTTTCCTTTCGTATGTAATTCGTATGTAGGACTTTTGTTTATGTTATAGTAAACGAATACGAAACAGTCAGAAAATTCGGACAAAATCATATTCGTCCTAAAACAAATGCACATGTGCACTGCCTTAGTTTCTTTATTCTCTGTACGTATAGTTGACCCTGCTTAGAACAACAGGGTACAAGGTTAGCAGCAAAGAGTTAATATGTTATTTTATTTAGATTTTTGGGTAGTGCAGTAACACTCCCTCTATCTCAATGAGACCATTTCATGATGGAATGAAGTGGTCTGGGTGCCTATAGTGTCCCTTCATTTATGAAGCAACCACCTTTCTAAATATGCTGTTGGGTGCATACAGGTTGTCTCTGCACATATCCGGAACCATGTGATGTTCTTCACTATTTGCATAGCCTGATGATAAATCCTGATGATATATTCAGAAATTCCCACTTGGCTTTTTTATTTATATGGCCGTAGGGTTATAATTTTGGCATATATTACAAATGAACAGATGATAATTACTGTGACAAACTCTCCTTTTCCTGTGTGTTTGCCACAAGTTTTTGGAGGGGCCTGTTTACCAGCCTCCTACCCTGTGACTATGGCCCCTGCAATAGACCTGGCTAAATTACTTTAAACAGGCCCTGTTCATGAAATTGGGACTATATGGTTAGTTTACCGAACAGCCGCACGAAACGGAGACCACCCTGGAGCTTGTTAAGCTTAACTGATACATTGTTGCAATTTCTAACGCAGCGGCCATCTTGTTCACATGGACCAAAACCGCAAATAGACTTCAGAGGGACTTAGCCGCGAATGCCCTTGAACTATTTTCGGCATGAAAACTTTGAGGTTCTCGGTCGGTCCTCCAACGGCACTTAGCCGCGAATTTATGGAACTATTTTCGGCTATGGGACCATGCCTGCGGTCGGTCAAATAAATGACTTCCAGGAAATTCCTGAACTGATCTGGGTGATTTTTGGATGTGTTGATCATCCCGACCAGGGCTATCAGGAGATTTGACATTTGTGGGGTTTTGTGTATATGTGGGATACTTTTGGGGTGTTTTGGAAAGTATGTTTTTTCTGTGCTTGGAGATAATTGGATTAGAATTAGTACAGTTACTTATCCAATTATCTCCCAAGCAGGGAGGAGGGATTGTATGTTTGTTATGGGAGTGCCGGGCATTTAATCACTGTTCTTATTGGTCTGTGACTTTGTGTTGGAGTCCCCAACAAGGTCCATGTGGGCATACCCCTTGCATGGGGATTGTAATAAAAGGCCAAATGTGGCTCCCATTAAATTGAGATTTGTTTACCCCTACATGAAGTCTTGGCTTTTGTTTGGGGGGTTGGAGAACTACATACACTATAGGGATTGCTATATCACTGTGGCAAACTTCTGGACACTTAGGGTGAATATTTCGTTAACTGTTGCTATGCTCATTTTATATGCAGTGTGTAGCATTCGTCTGAATGTTATATCAGTTATGTTTTTTTTATGTAAAACTGTATATTTTGCTGTACGGAGAGATAATGTGATTAACAGTACATTCTTGCACAATTATGTCTCCTGTACAGCAAGGCATGCTGGGAAACAGCCTTGCAGGCTAAGTTCCCCACACAGTCCTCTGTAGTAAAACCCCTGCAATGTCATTCAGGAAACCCCTTGCATGGGGACTTGCATAAATACTGTGACCATGGAATAAAATGACAATTGACAGTTGAATCCCAGACTTTGTGTCATCTAGTCCTTGGGGAAGGGGGATTATTATTACGCTGCCTGTGTTTTACCTGCTTTATCCTGACTACCAGCAGAGATACCGTGGATTATACTGCTACTCCGTTACAATCACAATACTCACCTGAGTATAGTCATTAGCTCTTATAAGAGCTGTTCCTGCTATGCTCTCTGGACTAGGAGAGGTCTACCCACTGGAAGCTGGATCCTGGTCTTGGATCCAGGGTGGGTGGAGGATGGCGAGACCCCAACCAAGCTGCGGCGGTTCGTGGGGTCTGTGGTAGTTATGGTGTTCCAGTACAGTGCTTATGGTGCTCGCAAGTACTAGGAAGCAGCAATTGATGAAGGTACTCGGTCGAGTTGCCAGGCGGTCCATCACAATTACAAATATTGCTTACATTTTTTTAGTGGCAGCAATCCATTTCCCACTCACAGTTCGTATGAATACAAGCTATATTTGACACAATAATCTAGAACAAGTGGGGGACAGGTGAAATCAACACCGACAATCAGTGACAATGTGCTCTAGTGCTGTATAAAACACATGAGAAAGATTTTAACTAGGATACATCAGTAGACGACTAAAATGGGTGTATTTTGAACAAAATTATTGAAACAAAACAAAAACCTTTGAAGGCAAACTGCAATGATCATTTTTACTGCTAAAAGGCCACAAAGTAGAGCCATTTGTTGCCAGTAGATGGCAGTGTGTGAGTGAGAAATAGTCAACCTTAAATAATATAAATTGGATCACAATTTGGACAAGCATATTTTAGACCAGAACACATTAAATTTAGATAGTTCATTACTAGTCAGCAACATTATTGCTCAGAAATACAGTCAGCAAACCATGCAGGTGCTGTTCAGAAAGCGCTTCATCTTAAAACACTGTTTCTGCCGCTTCTCTTAGAACAAAGAAGTGAAGCATGCTTTTCTTATTCATTTATTCTAAGCTATACTTCCTGCCAATCATCCTTTAAATCACTGCATGCCGCAGGAAAGGCTCCTCATAAGAAAACAATCCCTACGCACACAGGAGATTCTAACATGTGTTTCCTTGGTGTCATACTGACAAAGCATGAAACATTTTTGCTGGAAATCTCAGTATGTGTAAATCAATTTGCAAGTGAACCGAGACTACTGTTTTCCTAGAGACCTCTTTGGCCAAAAGGGAAGAAGCCTAATGTTCTAAACTATAATACTTGAAGCTTATTTATTACAGTAGTTGATATATTGCCGGTTAAAAAAAACACAGTGGGCATTCAATATGCCTTAAATGCTCACACTTTGTGAAACAATAAGCCATATATTTTTTTTTATTCCATGAACTTTCTAATATAACGTAATAGCTGCTAACTAGAGTAGACTTATTTATGGCCGATGCTTCACTTTATCGCATGGCTACTGGTTTATTTTGAATGTATATTCCATACTTTATGAAAGAGCTAGAGTAGAAGAAAAAGACAGTATAGATATGGCAATAGACCTATCATGTCACTTGTGATATCCATCATTTAATAACACACTTGATTAAACTTGACACTGTGGTTGTCCCTAGACATAATTCTTGTATGAGCTCACCTATCCAAATAACATGAAGACATTGTGGGCTGGTGAATATGTGGTCCGGACAGAGGATCTAAGTAGTAATTACCCAGGTACATATGAATTAGTGCATAGATTTAAAACTAGTGTGTAGATTTAAAACTAGTGTGTAGACAGTCTTGTCCAACAATGTCTATGGCAGTAGAGACAACATGCAAGAAGTGAATGATAATTCGGAGAGTCAAAGAGTAGAGGAATTAAGTGCAGCAGCTTCAGTACTGTTCTTGGTGCATTCTACGTTAATTTTCTAAGGATAATGACAGTTTCTAACATAACAAGCCCTATGGATGGCCTACTCATTTGGTTGCAACGAAGTTCTATGTTCCAGCAAATAGCCTGCTTATAGAACATTGTCATAACAGTATTACATCTCATGGTTCTTAACCAGTCAATAAATATTGGGGGGGGGGAGGGGAGAGAAACAATTTTCAGTGACTATTCTGGCATTCTTAAAAGGGTATCATCAAGATGGATTAATTAAGACATTGTGGCTGCAGAACATCTTCTTTATTTTGTTCTATCTACTTAGATAGAAGCTTTAATTTACTACTATCCAAGTACATAAAACACTTGGACCATCTGAGTACCACCTGATGTTAAAGATAGGAGTACAGTGGGCAAATAAATATCTTTATCCTCAAAAATACTGCCCCGGATGATCTTTTTGTAAGACTGATGGAAATTCTGATCATATATGTGTCCTAAATTTTCCTGTATTACTCATGGCAGTAATATTGATTTTGCTGATTTATTTCTATCAAGAATAACATGTAATATTCCATTTATGCTGTCTATCAGACCTTTCAACCATTAGTAAAACTGCCAATATCAGCAGCTCTACGACATATTGGTTTTCCTCCTGCTATTGTACTTTTTTGAAAACCATTGTAAAATATATGAAAATCTTACCGAGTCCCTACATGACCTTAGGAAATATCCAAGTGGAAATTCACATCAGACAAAGCAGTTTCTGAAATCAAATACAAGAAAATAATTCTTATCAAGCATTAAACAATAAACACATTCACTTCACATGCCTTAAATATACACACATCATTCACTATCGAAGATGTGGTATTAAAGCCAATCTGAAATTGACTACTTTTTATTCATATATGCAAAATCACAACTTGAGTAATAATTAACTGTTTAATGAATAACCATTGAATGATTTTGAGTGTTCTAAACATATGTGAATATCTATTTTCTCACGGTATTATGGTATTATATTAAGAACTGACTTTGGATATGTTTCAAGAAATGGCTATTTTGCTATATATCATACTACACCTCAAGGCATTTCTGAAGCTATCAAAATCAGATTTCCCAGAACTTACCTAAATTGTGGCTGAAAATTAATTAAACAGGGAACAAATAACTTTATTATGTTTACACATTATAAGCTTGCCTTGTAATGTCTCCATTTATGGATTTGTAGTTCTTTTAAATGTAAACAGGAAACAGAAATGTACACATTAATGAGACACTCAGGTCATTTTTTTCTGTTAGACAAACTGCTTACATGGCAAAATAGAAGTAAGCAATACATTAAATATATTTCTATCTTTATATATATAGATACTTTACAGACAGACAGATATATCATTGACAGGCATACATACAAAGTACAACAAAATTGTACTCCATCCCAAACCATCTTCAAAGTTTAGAAAACACCTAAGATAAAATAATTTAGTTACAAATTATGCTCATATATTGCAAGTATGCTTTAGTGGTGATGTCTTATTTCATTCCTACTTGAAAAGTGTTTTGGCCTGATAAACAAATATTTTGAGTATTTGGGGCTCTCTGCAATAAAGTATTTTGATAATGCTCCATTTTAAGGTATCTATGACAAGGAGAGTTGTCAAGAAGTTTTTAATCCTCAAATCAAGCATCCTCCACACAGAATTCGAACAATAGAAGTTTAAGGTCATCCATTAAATTTAGGAGTTGGTAACACTTTTGCCACCCCTTCTGGAATGTATTCTTCATACTGTGCTGCCTCCCTCAAATGGCAGTAGACATCAGGAAATGCGCTGGGGGCATAGGGAGAAATACTGCGGGACATAGGGATGTACAATAAATACATGGGTGCGGACATTGGGGTTTACCATGGGGACAAAAAGGAGATATACTGTGAACATGTGAATATATATAGTGTGAACATGGGGAGATGCATTGGGGACAATGGGGAGCATTGGGAGTTACATGGGAAAATAGAAAAATAAACAGGGGGCATGGGTAGATATGCTGGGCGATATGGCAAGATGCACAGGAGGGATTGTGAGGACTTCAGGAGGTGGGATTTTGGTAGGCAATAAGGTGGCAGCACTGTGTCCCTGTCTGCGACTTTCTTACCCAAACTAGCTTTAAAGCTTACAAAGATCATTGCCTGTGTGAACCAGTGATAAAATAGTAGATAGTGGGTAGATTAGATAGCAAGAGAGAGAGATTTATTATTATTATTATTATTATTATTATTATCATTATGTTATTATTTATATAGCGCCAACAAATTCTGCAGCGCTTTACAATGGGTGGACGAACAGACATATAGTTATAACAAGACAAGTTGGACACACAGGAACAGAGGGGTTGAGGGCCCTGCTCAATGATCTTACAATCTAAAAGGAGTAGGGTAAAGTGTCACAAAAGGTAAGGATAGTATTAGACTAATGACAGTTGCAAGAGAGGAATCAGTCGGGAGCTATTAACAGTTTAATTGATATGTTTTTATGAAGAAGTGGGTTTTTAATGATTTTTTTAAAGGAGTGGAGACTGGGTGAGCATCTAATGGAGGAGGGAAGTGAGTTCCACAGGAACAGTGCAGCCCTCGAGAAGTCTTGAAGGCGAGCATCAGAGGTGGGAGTACGTACAGAAGATAGACGTAAGTCTTCAGCAGAGCGTAAGGGCCTAGACGGGACATACTTGTGTATTAGGGAGGATAGATAGGTGGGAGCAGCATTATGTAGAGATTTGAAAGCAAGAACCAGAATTTTAAATTGACCCCATTATATTACAGGAAGCCAATGTAGGGACTGACAGAAGGGTGAGGAATGGGAGGTGCGGGCGGACGGGAAGATGAGCCTCGCCGCCGAATTCATTATGGACTGTAACTGCGCAAGTTGGGAGCATGTAAGACCACTGAGAAGCGGATTATAGTAGTCAAGGCGAGAAAGCACAGTGGAATGGACCAGCACCTTAGTCGCATCTGGCATATAGGTAGGGACTGATGCGCGCAATGTTTTTGAGATGGAAACGACAGGATTTGGCGATAGACTGAACATGAAGCGTGAAGGAGTGGTCGGAGTCAAAGAGAACACCTAGGCAGCGAGCCTGCGTGGTGAAGCTGATGGTAGCACTGTAGACTTGGAGGGAGACAGACACAGGAGTAGCAACACTTGAGGGAGGAAGGACCAGAATTTCAGTTTTGTCAAGTTGAGTTTAAGGAAGTGGGCAGCCATCCAGTTAGGAATAGGAGAGAGGCAGTCAGAGACACTAGTCAAGAGGGATGGGGAGAGATCAGGAGAGGACAGGTAGATTTGCATGTCATCTGCATAGAAACGATATTGGAAGACAAAGGAGCTAATGAGTTTACCAAGGGAGGCGGTATAGATAGAGAACAGTAGGGGACCAAGAACTGAACCTTGGGGGACACCAACAGATGGGAGTTGGGGAGAAGAAGCAGAGTCAGAGAAAGAAACACAAAGAGCGCTGGGAGAGGTAGGAGGAGCTCCAGGAGAGAGCAATATCTTATAGACTGATATTGCAGAGGATGAGAAGAAGCTGTTGATGATCAACAGTGTCAAAAGCCGCAGACAGGTCAAGGAGAATTAGATAGATCGATAAATAAGGAAAACTCGATTTTTAATGGCCAGCTGCATATTATCGATCTCTGCAAAATATTTCAACCTTTTACCAATTAAGAAGAATGATGAAATTAAATGTTTTTACATTTGGTGTAGAAGGACTTTTGCTTTTCTTGATTTTAATCCAAATGACAAAACATAGAAGTTGCTTGTTAATCAGATTTATAATTACTAAATTCATTATCTATTCTATTACTACTTGGCAGATTCAGTGGTATCCAAATTGTTAAAATCAAGCTGACAACCAAAGTGACACTCAAAATTCCCATATTTTACATTATCATCACACTGAGTATAGTCCATAAACCATGGATTCTTTAGAAAACTAACAACTTTCTCTTTTCACCTGTCACTAGGGAATTATTAAATGTGGCTCCTAAAATTAGAAACATGTATACATTAGCTTTTCTATTCTTCTGCTTGAAGTCTCCTATAATCTAGTGGTAATATTTTCACTTACAAATAATTTGAAAAATTATGGTAAAACAGACTACAAACCAGCAATGTTGTTATTCATTCTTCAGTTTGAATCCAAGGAGATCCCATCTACAGCAACATCCTGATCTATACTTGTGCTTACTTCTTCACAGGATGCTATTAAAGATATTCTATAGTGTATTCTATAGTGCACCTTCCTCATGCCCTCCTCCCACGGCACTGAAGAGGTTAAAACCCCTTCAGTGACTTACCTGAAGCCAGCGCAGATGTCCCTAGGTGCTGGTTCAGGCTCTTCCCAAGCGCCTCCCCCACCGATGTCAGCCGGAGGGGGAGACCTAATGCGCATGTGTGGCTATGGCTGTGCTCACATTAGGATTTCCCAATAGGAAAGCATTATTCCTATGGGCAAAAAAAAAAATGTGCAGAGTCGGGCTACAAAAGTAATAAAAGGAATGGAAGATTTTTATTTTTTTTTGTCTTTAAGAAAGGTTAATACATTTAAATCTGTTTAAATTAGAAAAACTTCACCTCACAGGGGACATTATAGCATTACACAAAGATATTTGGGAACAATACAAACCACTGTCTGGAAATCTATTTATAAACAGGACTATACATAGGACACAAGGTCACCCATTTAGACCGAAAGAAAGGAGATTTAGTCTAAAGCAAACCAAAGGGTTCTTTACAGTAAGAATGATAAGGAAGTGGTATTCTCTGCATGCATTTTGTAAACTGATTTTGCTATGTAAAGCTGCAAACAGTGGTGGTGTAATTTTGCTTGCATAGTGCATTGCTAGCACTTATGGTTGGAAAATAGATCCAATTTCTGAGATCAGTTACTGTTAGAAACCTTCCTGTTCTGCATGATACTGAATATCACAGAGCTATAAACTTTTTTCATGGTTGTAAAAGTCTGGCCTCAAAGATGCAGATGGATTACAACACCCATAGTTCTCTGCCCATCTATTACATTCTGAGAATCTAGATGGTTGCAGTCCATCAACATATGGTGGTAGACTGGGATTTGACAACCTTGGTCTATAGCTTTAATAAACATTGTTTTCAACTCAATAACACTAACTTTATAAAAATAGATCATCTCGATATAACATTCTCTTAATTACTAGTAAAATTGTCCCAAGATTTTAAAAACGTTGTTGAGAATTGGATGGCAATTTTCTACAATGATTCAAAAGAATGTTCCTATGTAGCAGTCAGCCCAAAACAAAACAAAAAATTGGTGGTGTAACCACATGTCATAAAACAGTATAATGTATTTTCTTGTATGTCCATGTGGATTAAAGTACGTGGGGCTGAGAGCCAGACCACTCCACATAACAACTAGGCAATGTGTTAGAAACATCAGCAATCACTAAATTAAATACATCACCCCAACTCAGTACTGTACACGCTGGAGAACCCACAAAGCTACACTTTAACCTCTTCAGTATTACTGACATGTCATGTCTGTGACAATAACAAGATATTTTCTGAGCTCTAGTCTTGCATATATTAAGAAAATTCTAAGAACAATTGAGTGATTGTAATTGTATCAGAATTGGGAGACAAAATGAAATAGATTATGTTAAGTGTATTTATCCCTAATTGACTTATTATTGGTTTTAAATTATCCCATCTGTTAAAAACAACAGTTCATTTTCTCTCTTATTCACATTTTTTCTTATAAATATTCTATTGGAAGTTTTGTTCTTTTTTTTTTTTATTTAAAATTATATGATTCAGAAAATAATGTTTTTCCCACTAAACACACATTATTCCTGGGAGCATTTTGCAACATTTTTATTCATTTGGTTTATAAACTCTTTATTTGTACATATTTCTGCATTGTCAGTTTTAGGCTTAAGACAGTATGCTTGTTCTACAATAACAAAAACCTAATGTTATTTTGTTCATATAATTAAAGGACCAGTTTGGGTACCATAACAACTTCCTCAAAATGACATTGTTATGGTGCCATATCTATTTCAAGCCAGTTTTATGAACGGAGAGTCACTGATTGGCTGAAATCATCAGCTGACCACTCTCAGTCAATCATTGGCATTGCTGCCGATTCTGTAAGAACCTTTCAGTTGCCCGAAACTGAGAAAGCTGAAGCACAGCAAGGCAGGGAGATTCGGCGCTGGAACACAGACTTTTGGGTTAAGTCGTTCGAGACTGGTTTAACCCCTTAAGGTAAGCCAGTGCCAGGTATCTCCTGGCACCATAACAACTTCATTTCAATGAATTTTATTATGCCAGGAGTGTTCCTTTAAATGTGCTTCGTAGCAAATATTTCTTTAGTTTGTTTATTTATATCCTATGTGTTACTAAATGCTTATCACTCATATATTGTTACAAGATTGTGCTATCTTCAAAAGCAAATAAATAGCTATTAACAGCACCAACTCTAGGTAAATCTCTTATTATTATTGTCAAACATGGCATATTGATGGCCGAAAACAAGGAGAAACACGGAAGAAAAAAACTATTATAATATACCAATAATATGAGCGTGATAAAATATATACAGTGGAACCTCTGAACTCTACCGGTCCCTTACCCGAACACTTCGGTAGTCAAACAAAAATGTGAGAAAAAAAATGGCTTGGTACATTAACGATTCTCGGTATTCCAGAAAAATAACATGTTCACTTATAAAGCTATGTCTCACTTTAGACGCATTTTAAATGCCCGAAGAACAGTTACCTATCCCCATCCAATAAATAATATTCTTCTCCCTTCCACGTACGCCATCAACTCTCTCATTATTACTGGTAAAGTGAAGTTACATTTTCTTTTCACTGTACATTTTGTTTATTATTTTTTTTCTATATGATTTTATGCATGTAATGCATTATTAATCTGTAAAATTTGTGTTAAATGCTGTAATGTTGGTGGTCTGGAACGGATTAAAGGACCACTCTAGGCACCCAGACCACTTCAGCTTAATGAAGTGGTCTGGGTGCCTGGTCCAGCTAGGGTTAACCCATTTTTTTTATAAACATAGCAGTTTCAGAGAATGGGTTAAGCCTTCCCCCATTCCCTCTAGCGGCTGTCTCATTGACAGCCGCTAGAGGCGCTTGCGTGCTTCTTACTGTGATTTTCACAGTGAGAGCACGCCAGCGTCCATGGGAAAGCATTGATAATGCTTTCCTATGCGACCGGCTGAATGCGCGCGCAGCTATTGCCGCGCTTGCGCATTCAGCCGACGGGGAGGAACGGAGGAGGATCGGAGGAGGAGAGCTCCACGCCCAGCGCTGGAAAAAGGTAAGTTTTTACCCCTTTCCCCCTTCCAGAGCCGGGAGGGGGTCCCTGAGGGTGGGGGCACCCTCGGGGCACTATAGTGCCAGGAAAACGAGTATGTTTTCCTGGCACTATAGTGGTCCTTTAATCAAATTTAATCTTGAACAAATCGGAACTCAAACAGCCTTCTGGAACTGCTTAAGTTCGAGTTCCGAAGTTCCACTGTATGTATATATATATATTCCATACCTGATAATATAATATCTCTCTCTTTCTCTCTTTATATATATATATATATATACATATATATATAAAATCTATCTATATATACATATCTTTTTTATTCCATACCTGAGACTATAATCTGGGGCATAGCTAGGAATGGTTAATCTGGACTGGTAATTTAAGCAGCATTTTGTCATTAAAGGAGCACTATAAAGCCAGGAAAACAAACTCATTTTCGTGGCATACTAGGGTTATTAGGCCCCCCTCCTTCAGGGCCCCCTTCCGCTGGGCTGAAGGGGTTAAAACCCCTTTAGCCACGTACCTTAATCCAGTGCCAGGCTCCCTCGGCGCTAGTGACCTCTCTTTCCCCTGCTGATGTCAGCTCCCGAGTGGAGCCGAATGCGCATGCGTGGCCAGAGCCGCACACGCATTCAAACCACCCATAGAGCTGAAGTGGTCTGGGTGTCTATAGTGGTCCTTTAACCCTGAGTCTCATGAAAATCTACAACTGGAGGTGTTATTTCTATCTCAAAATCGCATCTCAAAACTCCTCTAGTTGCTGACGTTCCAATAAATCCTCCAATTGAATCTCTTAGTTATATATGTACAAATTATGTCATAATTAAGCATACAAGAGGCAGTAATTTGAGTAGAAACCAAATATAGAGTGGAAGGGCCATACAATTCTTTTGTGGGTTTTTTTTTTGCACCTAGCGACTTTCCTGTTTATAACAAATGAACAAGCAACTTGAAAAAGGTATATTCAATATGGCATTGATAGGCTATATTTTTTTAAATTTCAAAAATATAAAAAGAACAACCTGTTTTTTCTTGAGTAGTTTATATTTGAATCCCTTAATATTAACAAATACAAAACAAAAACCTTTTGGTACTTGCTAGGAAACGTTCCTAATCCTCAGATATACTAGAAATGTAATATGGTCACTATATTACTCATTGAACCTCTAACCAAGTTTTAAGCAGATTATTCTATCTCTTTAACCTCTTCATTGATGGATAGTCTTATAAAATATTGAGCTACAATATTATAGATACAATTTGTCAAATAGATATATGAAGCAGATTTTACTACAGAAGTTTGTTGTCCATGATTCAGTGATTTTTTGATCACGGCTAAAAATGATTGCTTCATTATTTAGAAGAATAAGTGAACCTTAACCCACGACATTTCTATTGATATATTACTCTTAGTTGATGCAGCATGAATTATAGATCAATATCTGATTAATGTGTGATCTTAACAAGGCAAATGGGACATTTTGGATTTGTCAGAAAGATGGCTCAATAACTTTGAACATTTTAGTAGTAATAGTAGTATTTTAGTTAAAAGAATTGCTTTTACAGTCTGTATCAGTGGCAACATACATTAAATATATAGATATATAGATACTGTGTAATATATATATACTGTGTAATATATATATATACTGTGTAATATACATATGGTGCAATTTATGTACTGCGTAACATATATACTTTTTAATTTATGTACTGTGTAATATATATACTGTGTAATATACATACTTTGTAATTTATGTACTGTGTAATATAGATACTGTGTAATATATATATACTGTGTAATATACATACGGTGCAATTTATGTACTGCGTAACATATATACTTTTTAATTTATGTACTGTGTAATATATATACTGTGTAATATACATACTTTGTAATTTATGTACTGTGTAATATATATATACTGTGCAATATATATACTGTGTAATTTATGTACTGTGTAATATATATACTGTGTAATTTATGTACTGTGTAATTTATGTACTGTGTAATATACATACTGTGTAATGTATATACTGTGCAATATATATACTGTGTAATATAAGTGCTGTGTAATATATGTACTGTGTAATATATATATACTGTGTAATTTATGTACTGTGTAATATACATACTATGTAATATATGTACTGTGTAAAATATGCATGTACTGTGTAATATATATACTATGTAATATATATATTGTGTAATATATGTATATACACATAGAAAGAGAGAAAGGGAGGGAGATTGTATTATTGCAAACTGTTTAATGTAGGCAAATAATGCCATAATATATAATAACATAATAAATGTCTTCATGACCTTAAGAGGGAGTTGTCTTCCTGTACTACATGCTTCACAATAATATTTTCAGAGCTATGGTTAGTATTATGGTTAGAGTTTGGTCTATGGCTATGGTTAGAGTTAAGTTAGGGGGTTAGTGCTGGTGTTAAGGCAATGGTTATTGTTAATGTTAGGGTTACACGTAGTACAAGTGTTAGAGATAGAGTAAGTGCTAGGGTAGTGCAGATTAAGGGGATAATTTTACTGTTAGGGTAGCACCAGGACATTTATGTTACAATTGCCTGAGATAAGTGGGAGTTGCTCTCCTAGGCGTCAGCTGTTTCACCTGAACCATTAAATCATCTAGAGAGAGCTGAATTAAAATTGCTAATTTAAAAAAGATTCATAGGAATACAATTTCTAGTTATAGAAATATTACATGTTAACTTAATTAGGGATGTGCATGGGCAAAAAAATTGGTTCGGTTCAGTTTGGAAATTCGGGTAAGTAAAAATATTTGGCACTTTGGCCATTCAGCACTTCGTCATTTCGGTTCGGCACTTCTGAAATTTGCAACTTTGGCGATTCGGGACTTTGGCAATTCAGAACATCTGTAGGGCTCCCTAACCCACAACCCTACCCCTACCCTCCACAAGCACTTACACATAAGTACAATACAGTATAAACAGTACAATAGTGAAGAAAAATGCTTTGAGATTATTATGTGTACAAAGCTTCTTCTATTATGGTGATGAAAGGTTTTCCTATGATAGACCTAAGCCCCTATTCTATAATGAAAGGCAGTTCTCTCTGTTGTTTTGCCTGTTAAATAGTTTCTTTTAAATAAACTATATTTTTAAACTTACCTTAGTGCAGTATTTCCCTGAATTAAAATTTACTCTCTATTGATGGTAATTGTTGTATTAAAAATAACAAATAACAGAATCTTAAAAATATGTTATCAAACATAGTACAGTAATAAAAATAAAATAAATGCCTGTAGACATTAAGGCCACTATTCTATAATATGAGATAAACATCAGAAGGAATAAATTATTGGCTGCTTTACTATTCTAATACACATGTGATAATTATTCATCATACACTATTTTATCTTTACAGAAAGACCTATGGGATTGGGGTAAAAATGCGCTAATGTATCCTAGTAATAAGGCCTGGGACTAGTTCAAAATAAGTGCACACAAAACATAGATCTAGTCGGCACTAGACACTTGCCAGCATGGTATTAGAATGAGGGTGATGCTCCCTCTTTGTGTATATGGGGTCTTAGTATGGATATTAACAACTCACCCACTGCACATGAGGGAGGGGAAGAAGAGGTTTATGGGGCAGTTTTATCCTGCTGTGCAAGAGATTGGGAGGCAGGCATCTGTCTACTAGCTCTCTTCATAACCATCACACCAGTGGCAGTGGTGTGGGGGAATAGGAAGAGACTTTATTGACAGATTCTTCCTGATTAATTAACATTTTGTTTTATGTGGGCTTCATACGTAAAGTGATAAGATTGCATTTTATGCTCAGGAAAATCAGCACTTGTGGCAATAATATCCTATTAACTGGCTAATACATTGATGTCACATGGGTAGGCTGGGAGCTCTAGATGTGGGACACTGGGAAATATGGGAAGAATCTGAAAGAACAGTCAAAGTTCGATCCAAGGACAAAGTCCAAAATGAGCAATAGGTCCAAAGTGTATAACACAGGGACAAATACAGTCAGGGTATGTAAGCCAAAGCTCATAACGGGAATACAGTGCTGAAATATAGTTAAACACGCTAACTGAGAGCTCACAACAACAGGACAACGTGTCACCCCCAGTACCCTGCCTCCTTTGTCGGGGAGGAAATATGCACAAGCTATTAAGTTCTATTTCTCATCATGAAGAATGAAAAATATTATATTCAAAAGTTACTGTTATGTGTCATTTGTGTTTTGCAAGTAGGACCTAGGCCAAAGTACAGTGGGCCTAGTGGGCATAATAATTCTGAAAAAGTATGCTTTCAGAATTTTCCCAGCAGCTCAACATGTAAATATGCACAGACATATTTTAAATGAGTTATGATGCAAAAAGACCAATGAGCAGAAACCAACCGTGGACAGTACAGTTGCTAAAACTCCCCACAGATCTATGCAAATTGCATGTCAAGCTGGGAAATCTGGGAGAATTCACAAGCTTTAGAACTTTTCCCAAGGTCCTCGTTGAGGTATCCAGATAATGCACAACAGGAATATATTTATTTACATGAATGTATTCATGTATGTATATATATATATGCAGAAATCATTCCTTTATGTGTCCTTATTGAGTTAGATTTCCAGATCCCAATGTATTTGCATAACACTAAAGAATTTTGAATTCTGTCTGTGGTAGTTTTTGAAAGTGCTGTCCATCTGTGTCCTATAATAACATGGTGCC
The DNA here is from genome assembly GCA_933207985.1 of Pelobates cultripes. NCBI lineage: Eukaryota > Metazoa > Chordata > Amphibia > Anura > Pelobatidae > Pelobates > Pelobates cultripes. Next base: position 195,647,085 of record OW240915.1, read on the forward strand.
TCAGAAATCCTATGTCAGTATAAAATGGACTATGAATATGAATGGTTCATAGACAGCACTCATGGTGCATGCATTAGGCTTGGGCATTTGTTTTGTTACCAAGTGCAATTCGTTATTAAAACCGTTCGGGTAATTGTTCAAATTCCCTAACTCCCAGCCAAAATGTAGAGAAATCACAAACCAAACGAAACATGCAATGGAGGAGCATGTTTATTTAGATTTTTTTTTAAAAGAGATGATTGATGGGAAAAAACATGATTGATGGCTAGGGGGACAGTCACTAAACATTGATTATATTCACAGATGAAGTGAGAAGTGACCAGCAGAAGGAAAAAATAGAAGTAAAAAACTATTTTATATTTATATAATATCTATTTACAAAACATTTAATATATAAATATAGATTTTTACTACTCCTCTTTTACCCTCTACTTTTTCTCACGTGATCTGTGAACCAAATGGGCAGGAAAAAGTGCCTACGAGAATAATGAGAAATATATACATAATATTTATATTATTTGCATATTTTCCAAGACATTGATCATCTAATTTTTTCACCTTTTGGTTCATCTGATTAGTTTTCCAAAATCTTTTTTTAATGAACAAAATTTGACCAAATCAACCATCATGGACAAAATTCGGCTTTCCAGAAATTCGTTTTATTCTTCGGCAAAGTTGGTGAAACAAATTTATTCTTAAGTCTAGTATGCATCCTGTTCTACATTCACTATAGCTGAAAAATTAACTACTATACCTTAATGAAATACAGATTTATAACCACTTGACGATTGGAGTTAGACAAATCTTTAGTAATTATGAAATTCCTAACATGTTAGAATAATTTTGAGCAGGATTTACGTATATCGGTTTTCTTTTTCAATACTTACAAAACCTGGACCTGTTGTTGGGTCATGAGGACTTGTTTGGAAACAACATATTTACACTACAACACATGCTACCCCAAAGAATATCCACTGGACTGCTTAAAACTGTTTTGGGGCACTGCGCAAACCATTTTACAATTGGGCAGATGCATTTACTGAATTAATTCACTTTAATACTTATATACACATACACTGAACAAAATTATAAATGCAACACTTTAGTTTTTCATGAGCAGAACTCAAAGATCTAAGACTTTTTCTATGCACACAAAAGGCCTATTTCTCTCATATATTGTTCACAAATCTGTCTAAATCTGTGTTAGTGAGCATTTCTCCTTTGCTGAGATAATCCATCCACCTCACAGGTGTGGGATATCAAGATGCTGATTAGATAGCACGATTATTGCACAGGTGCAACTTTACTGTATTGGGAGGTCCGGGGGGTCTGAAAACAAGTCAGTATCTGGTGTGACCACCATTTGCAACACATCTCCTTTGCATAGAGTTGATCAGGTTGTTGATAGTGGCCTGTGGAATGTTGGTTCACTCCTTTTCAATGGCTGTGCAAAGTTGCTGGATATTGGCAGGACCTGTAACACACTGTAGTATACGCCAATCCAGCGCATCCCATTCTTGCTCAATGGGTGACATGTCCAGTGAGTATGCTGGCCATGCAACAACTGGGATGTTTTCAGCTTCCAGGAATAGTGTACAGATCCTTGCAACATGGAGTAATGCATTATCATGCTGCAACATGAGGTGATGGTTGTGGATGAATTGCACAACAATGGGCCTCAGGATCTCATCACAGTATCTCTGTGTATTCAAAATGCCATCAATAAAATGCACTTGTGTTCATTGTTCATTGTCCATAACATACGCTTGCCCATACCATAACCCCACTGCCACCATGGGCCACTCGATCCACAACGTTGACATCAGCAAAGTGCTCACCCACATGATGCCATACACGTTGTCTGCCATCTGCCCTATACAGTGAAAACCAGGATTCATCCATGAAGAGAACACTTCTTCAAAGTGCCAGGCGCCATCAAATGTGAGCATTTGCCCACTCAAGTTGGTTACAACGACGAAATGCAGTAAGGTCGAGACCCCGATGAGGATGACAAGCATGCAGATGAGCTTCCCTGAGATGGTTTCTGACCGTTTGTGCAGACATTCTTTGGTTATGCAAGCCGATTGTTGCAGCAGCTGTCTGGGTGGCTGGTCTCAGATGATTTTGGAGGTGAAGATGCTGGATGTGGAGGTCCTGGGCTGGTGTGGTTACACATGGTTTGCGGTTGTGAGGCTGGTTGGATGTATTTCCAAATTCTCTGAAATGCCTTTGGAGACGGCTTATGGTAGAGAAATGAACATTCAATTCATGTGCAACAGCTCTGGTGGACATTCCTGCAGTCAGCATGCCAATTGATCACTCCCATTTTAGAGTGGCCTTTTATTGTGGCCAGCCTAAGGCACACCTGTGCGATACACATGCTGTCTAATCAGCATCTTTATATGCCACACCAGTAAGGTGGATGGATTATATCGGTAAAGGAGAAGTGCTCACTAACACAAATTTAGACAGATTTATGAACAATATTTGAGAGAAATAGGCCTTTTGTGTACATAGAAAAAGTCTTAGCTCTTTGAGTTCTGCTCATGAAAAATGGGGGCAAAAACAAAAGGGTTGCAATTATAATTTTGTTTAGTGTAATATTATTTTATGTCCCAAGTGTACCAATACAGCCAATTTAAACAAGCTGCATGTCACACAGATGTTACAATGCCTTAATTGTTCAGTACCAGCACATATTGTAATAACAGAAACATTACTGCAGTGACTCTCAGTCATTGCATCATGTTTTGAAACTGTGCCTCCATTCTGTTTTCAGTAAGTAAGTATTGGTTTGAACTGGCATGTTATATTCCACAAGTCCTACGCCACAGCCCACAATACAAAATGTGCAGAAGTAACCCTGCATAATTATCATCATGGCAATATTTCTCTCTATATTTCCTGTATATTGCCACTCTTCACTTCAATCCGCAAATCCCTTCTTTATGAGCTTGGCACACTTCTCATTTTCCTGTGTTTTGCCTGTTTCTCTAACTCTGTCCTCTGCTTTCCCAGATTTGCTAAAACGGTGATAATTAGTTAACAAAGGCAATCGTGGGGCAAACATCTGGAAGTGGAGCAATTATCAAATAAACCAGACAAGTGTTTCTTACAATCAATTCATTTTTTTTACATTCAACAAACCAAAAAGTGGAGCAAGTGTTTGTTGAATTGTAGTTATTTTTTTTCCCCACACATCTTGGTGTTATATTGAAGGATTATACAGAGGTGTTGGAGCTCAATTCTTCTTTTTTTTCCCTTTTTTTTGCTTTAAAGACACAACATTTATTTTTCATTTTGTATTTTTGAAACTTTGCCTTAAAGATGCCATTTATAAATATCCTCTGTGACGGTAGTCAACATTACTGGGTGATTCTTATGTTTAAGTCACTCTGTGCAGGGTGTTGTGACAGTAGCAGTCAATGTACAAATGATGCATTAGCATTGTGATAACTATGCAGCACCCTCTGCTGACTGAATCGAAATGTGAACATTTACATAATGCTGGTGTGCAAATTAGTGCGATAAAATATGCAGTTGAATGTATATAATTGCTGCTTTTTATTGTGTTTCAAAAAGTTATTTGTATTATATATTTCATGTATTAATTATAATTGCTTGTTCTCCAGAGTCCTGTATATTTGTAATTTGAATGGTTTTCACCACACGTTTAAACACACATCACCAAAGGCTTGTCCATGTTCACGATTAAGAGGTGTGTGGTAGTTCCATTTGGAACTGTCTCCTGTCTCTTTTGTTCAAGTAGTAGAGTTTTTGTTTGCTGGCTGAAATATTCTCTGGTCATATCAGGAAAGAGCTAGGCCTGAGAGACACAAATACCTTTATAAAGGTAGCACTTGGAAGCAGGACAGGCAGAGGGATCAATACCTGAGTGGAAGAAGCAGGACAGGCAGAGGAGTCCATACTTCCTTAGAAGAAGCAGTCGCGTGCAGAGTAGTCCATAACTGCAAGGGAGACGAAGGCCCGGGAGAGGGGTCCATACCTGCCTGACAGATGTGGTGCAGACGGAGGAATCGGACAAGCCCTGCCAAAGATCAGGCCAGCTGGGTCGCTGTAGCTGCTGGCTTGATCCACAGTCAGCAGTTTCAATAATGGCAGACCTATATCCCAAGTTTAGTCAGCGTACCATCACACCCCCTACCTCAGTAAATTAATCTCAATGGTCTAGATAAAATAACAGGTTATGGGCCAGTTATAAGTATACAACTATATTGCATTAATCCTTATTTATCCACCTGAAGAACATTTGTTTTATTGGAAAACATAATCAAGAGGGCTGCACTCACCTGAACATGCATACATTATAGGGTGCTGCTGGGGCCAATATATACAACATACAAAATACACAATCCAGCGCACTTGCTTATTCACTAAACAATGATTTCAAATCTTACAGATTGTAATTTTTATTGAAAAACTCATCACCTAGTCAAACAATAATGGGGGTTTTGTTACATTATATGATCATATATTGCATAAGCCTGCCACAACGTCAATGTACCCCATTCTTGGCAGGTCCTACTCTAGCAGCCTAATGCCAGTTCTTATGAGATGAATCCACTTACTTGGGAAAGACTTACACCTGGGACTCTCTGCAAGTCAAGGCTAAAAAGGATCATGGGATGAGGCACCTGTGACAGGGAGGGGTGCAAAAGCAAGGAGTTGGCCTAGACTCCCAAATATATAAAATAAACCAAGAGGGCTGCACTCACCTGAACATGCACACATTATATGGTGCAGCCCTATAATGTAGGCAGCAGAACCCTATAATGTATGCATGTTCAGGTGAGTGCAGACCTCTTAGTTTTTATATATTTGGGAGTCTAGGCCAACTCCTTGTTTTTGCAGCCCTCCCTGTCACAGGTGCCTCATTCCAGGACCCTATTAAGCCTTGACCTGCAGAGAGTCCCAGTAAGGAAGTATTTCCCAAGTAAGTGGATTGATCTCATAAAGGCAAGCATTAGGCTGATAGAGTAGGACCAGCCAAAGATGGGGTACATTGATGTAGTTGGCAGGCTTATGCAATGTATGATCATATAATGTAACTAAACCCCCATTATTGCCTAGGTGAGGTGTTTTTAAATAAAACTAAAACAATCTATGAGGTTTGAAATCATTGTTTAGTGAATAAGTGAGTGCGCTGGATTGTGCATTTTGTATGTTTTATTAGAAAACATAACATGATAATCATACACCAGATCTATAGCAGCCCAATATGTTAGTGCAGTTAATAAAAATAGGTAGTTGTTAGATGGAAGAGTGAGCAGTTTAAAATGCTGTGTCTTAACTTAAGGGCATCTTCCTTTGAGCGTAGTTTCATTTCGCTCAATAAATTATTCCATCCTGTTCACAAAACACAAATTACATGCGCTATTAGCATTTTCTCAGGCAACTTTCAAGATCACAAGTGTTTTTTAATGTCTCACATGATACTTTGGGGGTTTAATAGCTATTTGACAAGAGATTAAAGGCAGAAATATGGCATTTTATTAAAGCAAACATATCAGTATGCCTACCATGATAAAATGAGCTAGTTTTCTTCACACAAAAGTTTCTTTTGAGTGATACCTTAGCAATCCCTCCAGGGCTCCCTATTATTCACTTTGCTCAGTAGAGAGCAGAGGAAAATAGTCTCCAATTTTCAAAGAGTATTGCCTGGCCATTCTTTACTGTCAAAATGAAGAAGAGCATAAAAGTTTGGTCAATAAAGTAATATGGAATGCTTAATATAAAAATTCAAAAATGAATGATTAACCATAAAGAGCGTACAGCAGCTTTGGCAGCAGGGAAAAAAATTAACATTCCCCCTGAAACCTATTAACACTGCTGCTATACAATATCATTTCATGAAAAATATTACTTTGCTCAATACGGTTTATGTGCATTTTCCCTAAAACAATACATCATTATATATGTTTTCCTTTTTTTTTTTTTTTTTTACAAAGCAAGAGACTTTTCTTTCCTGTTGCATCTCTAGGTATCAATATGTTCAGTGCAAATTTTTTTAAACCGGTTCAGAAATTCATGGGTTAAATATTTAGAGCTAAAAAAGATTCACTTTAAGTCTTTCTCTGTGAAGTCTGTCAATTTCATCTCAGATCATTATTATTATTATTAAGGGAGGAAGGAGGTTATTTATTAGCTTAAAAAATTGATACAACAGCAAAATGGAACATTTGTTGTTCGTCCCAGTGGTTTTGCACTAAAAAGATTATCTATCATAGTCAAACTCAAGTTAAAATTTATGCTACTCTAGATTTATCGACCAATAAAATCCATTAATTTTTCAAATATATATTTATCTAATAACCAAAAAATACTAAGTATTTTACTTTTGCATTGAGCAAATTTAGCTTTTTTTCTAATGCCATAAATCAAAAGATAAATGAAAACATTACTAAATAATCATGTATATAATGGTGAAAAAATTATTCAGTTGATTTAAAAGCTCGCATTGAATAATTTCTCTTAGTTACAGTAAGACAGTTTTCAGTTAGAGAACTCAGTAGTTAGTGTTTCAGCAGTTTCTATACTATTTGTTCAGACCACCTGTTCAATTACGAGCAAAACCATTCAACGTTTCAGAATTTCAGATGTCAACAGGTGACATCTTTACCCCTAGTTATACATGAAAGCTGAAAGCATCTGTTTTAAATAAGTAATGGGGTATTCTTATAAAGCTTTTAAATATTTAAAATACATTTTTGGGTGGCAATTGTTTCATGCATAAAATCCTCAAAAAATAATTTAAATATTTAAAAAATTATATTGTTATGTTTTAGAAAAATGTATACATAAAATAAATATATTATAGATGAGTTGTGAAATAAAAATAGAAGCTACGCATTATTCTTACACTCTCTCATATGTTTTTTTTCTGAAAATATTTATTGTGATAATTTTGTTTTATGGAATTTAAATAGATCATTTGCTTTTAATAACTAGTAACTAGTGAACTTTTACTGTAGAGTGCTTAAGAACCTCTGCAATTTACAAATAAATGTACAAATGGGCCAAATTTTAAAACAACACATTTTCTCCATACTGCAAATTATTGCAAATATTAAAGCAAAGAGAAAGCAAGCTATTTTATTCATCCAGATATTAGGTAGAACTAGTAATAGTAGAAGCTTATATTCTTAATAGAGAGTCACTCTAAAAACCAACAAAGCTATGAATGACTGTAAATTTGATGGTACAGACACCACCTTACACTCATTCTCCGCTCCGAGAAAGCAAGCTCTCAGTTCTGGCTGCCTGATATCACTTTTATTAAGTTGTGCATGCGGTGTGGAGAAAAATCTATGTATCCACTAAACCTCTAATGGATATGGGTTTATGGGATAAGCCTAGAACCTCACAGACCACAATAAGATGATTGCAGTTGTAGAGCCTCTGATGGATGAATCTTCCTGTAGATACAGAGAGTCAGAGACTTTTATTCCACTATTTTGGCAAAAGCGCCTCTAGTTGCTGTCCCATACATAGGTATTTGTGGGTATTACAAATAAATGTTGGGTTGGTTAGAGGATAAACAAGTGTGAGCTGTTTCTATTGACCAATTCCATATTATTTACATACATATTTGGAAAGTTGGACCAGTGCGGATAGATCTTTTGACTGTAGGTAGAGCTCATTATTGTGAGAGAGAAATCACTTTCATGTTCCAAGAGTGTAAAGCCTACCTCAACTTATTTTAGGGCTTGTGTTAGGATTCCAAATTAAAGAAGAAAACTAAGAACTACATTTATTTTAGACATGGCCAGACTGCTTGAGTTGAACTGATGATTGTGACTTCTTAAACTATGTTCTTGGCCTTCTTTGACACTTAAGTCAGTCATCATCATCAGTATTTTCTGTTCATCGTGATTGGCTTGTTTTTATTCTCTAGCCATTAACATGTTTTTTCATGTGTTGGAAGACTCAACTGGAAATTGTTTTCTAATCAGCTTATTTTCAGTTAGAATGAAGGACCACACTATAAATCTGCAGTTTCCATACAGCTTTGGACCTTCTTATTGTTATATTCCATGTTTGACCTTATCATTGTTTTCTGCAGTCTGCTTTCTTTCAGCCTGCCTTTTACTTTTTTTTTTGCATTTGTTTCTTTGACTGTACCACATTACTGACACCTCTATAACTATAAGCACTACAAACCTCATGCATCTCCAGTAAAATGTTTGGATCAAAACATCTGTCCATCTGCTTATCTGATATTTAGTGTTGTGCTAAACATGTTTTCAAGTTTTCTGGTCACTGTTTTAATTCCCAATCAATTGTACCTATTTCCCAGAGTGCATTGTTTATTTTGTTTACCTACTACTTGATTTGTTGATATGTTCTAACAAACTGATTAAAGGAAGACAATTGTTGTCTAACTTGAGCACTTTTCTTATCATGGATACAATTTATAACCTGCACAAATTTGCTAATATGACAGTTCAGAAATGCCTAAATGAATGTGCCTGGACTCTTGCTTGTAACCCAAGTTACTTGCCTTTACGTATTCTATTGGAGGTTAAACTAGTCTATCTATTAATAATGCCAGACTAAATTGAAAAATACATTTTGGAGAAGTCTCTATGTGAATTCCTGACACACACCCTGCAGTTTGAGTTTTTTACGTATTTGCTGGTGAAATGAACATACAGATGGAAAGTTACTTTATTGCGTGTGCCGGTAGGATTAATAACACTTACTGCCAGTGTCATGATGAAATAGATCACCGATGGAATATGTTACTCAGTCTCTCTGGAAACCAGATGCACATTGGCTAAAAAGGCAAAGTCCTGCATGGTAAAGTAAATGTAGGATCATATTGATGCATAATAATTAGTTCTGCAGTTCCCTCCCGTCCTACCACCCTTTATTGATAAGTCGATATGCTCCTAAAAATTTGAACAAATAATTATGTCAAGATATCGAGGTTTTTTTCCTTTGAAAAACACACACAAAAAAAACATTCTTGGTATAGTCTCCTCAGATATGCTTAGTCTGCTCTAATTCGAAACGATTTTGGATGTCATCCACTGGCTTTGTGCCCTAAAAGAGAAGACTACAACACAAAATAATTAGCATTTACAGTGTATAGAATACAAATTACAATAAAATTACAATAAAAAGTTTACAATTTGCAAATATAAACAGCACGAACAGCTGGAAAATATAAACTGAAAACACACATTTATAAGATAACTTATTTTCATTGCACTAAATGTACGTTAGAGTTGATATCCTGTACATGTAAGCTCTAAATATAGCTAATTTTAATATTTTCATAGCATGGATTAGAGAAAATTCAAAAAGGAAAAAAGGTATGTGACTAGAGGCAGGATAGCTAGTTTTATGCTCGTGAGAAAATGGAAATCAGAACAAACATCACAAAAGATATTACAGGGCAATTAATTGGATGAAGGTAGACTGACAAATAGAACCCAGAAGAGTAAGACACCCAGTGGTCCCATATTTTTGGTAAATGAGACAGAATTGTGTAATTTTTTCAGTCATATATCCCATATCATATATTGACTGCTGAGAGGAGTCCCTTTCCTGATAATGCTAACTTTTGCCATTTTGCAGATTTGGTGAGACAGTGTTAGCCTATTATATAAGTCTGTATTTATTTATTATTTTTTTTTTTTTTATTTGTTCTTTAATAGAACCAAGCAGTAGTCTGGTTCAACACCAAACTCAGTGAAATATCTAATTATATAAAAAATTCCCCTCTTGCCACATATTCAAATACACAGTACAAAAATACCAGGATAAGTTCGATGTAGCTTATCTGTGACTGATCTGTAGCAATTTTTCCCGATGTGAGCACATGCAGTCATCATATGGACCATTCTTCAAATATAGAACACATTATATTATATGGGATAAATAAATCTATTTTTAATGTTAGAATGTTCTTATTTAGATTTAGGCCTCCCTTTTTTACATTAGTCAAAAACTGAAAAAAAGCAATGAAACTTACCTGTAATCCAGTGCTGGGACAGCCTACTCTTAGCAGCTGCTCTAACTTTTTGGAGATCATAGAGAAGCTTTGGGTACATAGAGAACAAATTGAAGATATTAAGGATGAAATGTTTTTAGTGGCTATCGGTTACTAGACGCACTCAAAAATGTCAATGCTTTACATTTTCCAAATAAAGGGACATCATCTACGCACCAAGGACACTATATTAAGATTTAGTGGTTTAGGTGCTTAAAGTGTCCCTTTAAAGTGTAGTAAATTTTCCAACTACAATAAACTATACATTGCAATATAAAATGTTAACTGTTAATCTTTATTTCTATTTTTTTTATTTAGCTCACTTTTTTGAAAAAAAAAAACAACTCCCAAAATAGTATTCTTTAAAGAGCCATGTATATTTCAGAGATTCAGATAAAAGTATTTTTTTTTTAAATCAAAACAAGTGATGATTTATCACACTTATATCCTATGTCCACAAGATACAATTTAATGGATTCAACTGTATGTCATTCAAAATCGTAACTAGGCCAACCTAAATTCTCTCCTTCGTTTCTGTATGAATACATTTTTATACAGGCCAATTTTATTTGAGTAATATAAAAAACACTCTCAATAAATTCTCAAATATGTATGTTCATGCATTTATTTACAATATGCCATTAGTTATATTTCAAATTTTTTTTGCATCATAAGTAGTACTATTTTATTCTAAACCTTGAGGCTACGGCATTTTAAACATCATTATTTCATTGGATGTTTAAAGTCTTTAAAGACACTTTATACTGCATGCCTCTATGTTACAGTATATTTTGAAACATAATTGATGAGTAAATAGTAGTCATGTTTTATGAAGCTGTTTTGTTATTATGAAGTGAACACACAATAGCTTTACCGCTAATGCAGATAATATAGTACAACGTATATATTTATATGTACAATAAATATTTTACAAATGTCACATAATTTTGTGTTTGATGATATTCCTTGTATAAATGGCAAAACCCAACATGCTATAGAGTAAAATAAAATATTTAATTTGTACCATTTTTAAAAAAACAATTATTTTAATGTAAAAAAATAATGAATTCTCTGTGTTTATGTTCACCCCAGTGACATTTTAAATGTATTTCAAAGTAATTGAATTGTAAAAAATAAATCAGCAGTATGTGTATTTTGGACTTTCTTTTGAAAGTTAATGTTTTCTATCTCAATTAACTGTGTATTGAATAAACCATTTAACATGACTCATCTCCCTTGATTCCCTTCTACAGCCCAATAACTGAAACCACACAATATTTAATTTGGTAGGGCATCAGCAACAGATTTTAATAACAGTAAAGTGCACAACTATTTAGAAAACAGCTGCTGGGTGAGAACTAGCAGACAGATACCCAGTTTCTCTTCCAAGAGTCCAATGCAGTCTGCAATCTGCCATCAATCTCTCTGCAGACCACTATTTCCCAAAAACCTTTAGGCATATTTTGGTCTCATCAACTGCTGAGCAGGCAAAGAGAAACACCACTGCAATGACGGCGCCAATTATTTGGCAAGATGATTGCAATGACCCTGAAACCAGCCCACGTTTGATGCCCATCTGTAACACCAAAATATCCAGCCCTATTAAATTTAGATGCACCCTATCATCCTGCAAAAGGTCAGAATTGTCACCTTCCAAATCCCTGTTACGAATAGCATGACCACTGATATTGTCTGACAAAGCGAGATATGGTAATTTTCATTTCCCTCCAACTGTGTTTCAATGCATTTGCATGCGGCAGGGAGCATCACCAAAAATCTCCAACCAAATCAGTCAGGTCCTTAAAAGGCACATGACACCTCGCTAAGTCATGCTTAATCGCATGCACAGGCCCCAGATCATTACCTACAGCAAAAAAGCACCCTTACCTACCTGATCCATCTTGAATCTATGAATAGAAACTTCAATAAATTTGGATCCGACCAACATATCTGAGAAAAGCAGTGGCAACGGCAACCTTTTAGTCAGAATAAGCCTATTGGTGTTAATAGAGTTTCTCTTTTCTCAGCCTTTGTAATTGCTGCCAAAGATGAATAAGGCTTTGAAATAGGTTTATTGTCTAAACTTCAAATTATAGTGAAGGCAATTCAAGAACAAACTCATCTTTTGCAAGTGACTCCTACTACTTAACTCAGGTAAAGTCAGAATTGGCTATTGGAACTGCACAACTAAGAATGATAAAAATACTTGAGAATGATAGAAAAAAACATGACATTTTACTCACATTTTTGTTCACACTATACTCATGAGTTGTTTTGCATGATGTGTCCATGTTATTGATTTAGTTACAGATAGATATTGTGCATGTCAGCAGCATTTTGATAAATTCTTTAGATATTCCTTTCCGTAAGAAAAAAAAACCAATTTAAAAATAAATAAATAAAAATTATATAATAAAAAATGGAGAGGAATGCCTTGTGAAAAAAAAAAATACTTCTCTTGGGGTTCTGGAGGTATTCACAAACAACTTGACATTCCATCTTGTGTAATATTATGATGTTCCCAGAACCCCTCATTGGCATTATTATCCTTTAACCTCTTAAGGACCAAACTTCTGGAATAAGAGGGAATCATGACATGTCACACATGTCATGTGTCCTTAAGGGGTTAATATATACTTTGCCATGTGTATGAGATACATATATTCTTACTGAAATTGGGAATACAACTATAACCACTACCAGGTATGCATTTTTCATACAAATGGCAGAAAGGTTCATTTGCTATGGCTATTTCATGTTTAATTCTGACCTCTATTTTAGAAGCTATTGCTGATAATAGACGATCAAAGTCAAATTATCCATTATAGAACCGAAGGCTTACAATTAAGCCATCAATCAAAATAATAGAGTAGCTTTTTTGCAGTAAGGGGACTGATTCTTAATGCTACAAAAGTCACTGTCCACACAAAGGGCACAAGACTTCTTTAGCTACTTGTCTTTTTTTTAAATAGTGGTCGCTGCTCAGCGCCATTGTTTTACTTTTAAAACATTAGAATCTAAGCATTGTGAAAGCTATTCGTGTCTATGAGGGTCAGAAGTTAACATGGTCAGGTCTTAAGGGAGCTGGTCCTCCTAGTATGTCTCTATCGGACCCCATAGAATGCATCTTTTCTGGGAATTCAACAATAAAATGACTGTTATTTATCATTACAAACCTCTTTATCATTTAGTCAATAAAGGCATTCTTTCTCACTTTTTTCCGCTGTGAGCATACAGAAATCTGTATTAGTCTCTCTTGGCCTGGAGGCAGGAGATGTCAAAAGCTAAATCATGATCTGCCCTGGCTCTCTGGCTAAATTGTGTATGGAGTCCTGAGGCAAAAATAGGTGCATTTGCTCATTATTTGAAACAGAAATATTCCCCCCTCACGTTCTCATATGGAGACAAAACATATCACAAATATGCATCTGCAGTTCCCGGACTGAGCAATGCCAGCCAAAATTACCTTTTGGGAAGGACACCATTTTAATAAATTTTATTTTCACCAAGATGTTTAATGAAAATATGGTAAAGTTTTAAAGCATTGCTTTCCCCCACCCACAGCTGTGTTAAATGTTACTGGATCATTCAATTTCCTGTACCAATGGTTATATGAGGCCCATCTGAGACAAGCTATAGATATTTACTAATTGTACAATACTGGCAAAATAAGCTTCATCAAAGAACAACAAGCTCTAATAGTTATTTTTTCACCCAATGACATATCAGATCCCACAGAATATATAATGCATAAGAAAGTTTTCTGAGACATTTTAAGGCAATATTTTAACTAGAAATATTAGCATTAAAGACTATCAGGGTTATTTACTAAAGTAAAAATTCAAAGAGAATTCAAAGAGAATTTCATTTTTTTTTTTTAAATTCTTTATTTTTGTTCACATCGCATATGTACATAGTTTAGGTTGCATTACAGTGCCATAAGCAGTGGGAACAGAGTTTAAGCAGATTATAGATTATAACAGCAACCATTAGTGTGTACCCACCTAACATCAGGTTGATATATGCGACATGGGGTTTTTTAGGTGTAAGAATAATTAACTGACAGCTTGAAAAAAGAGATAAAAATACCCATAAAAATAAACATTGCATCCTCTGCGTTTAGGGCGCTATGTGTTGTCGGGTTGCATCATGAGGATTTATGTTGCGCTTTGTGTGTGCCATGCGCTTAAACAAAGGCTGGTACCAGCATAGCATTTGTGGCATTAATAGGGGTAAGAATGTGGGGGGGGGGGGTTTACTTTTGGTGGTGCTACGGCTTAGCAAGTTTGCCTACGGAGCCAGAGGAATAATAACAGAACTTAGTAACATATAAAACTTCAGGAGTAAGAAATTCTATAACTGTCAATTATGACATGCAGGAAACAAATAGTTCAGACGGTGTCAAGCTGGAGGGTCCGCCGACCCCGCCAGTGCATGTTTTGGGACAAATGGAGGGATTTCTTCTACTGCCCGTGGTCTTCTGTCCCGTGGTGATAGGGTTTCCGCTGAGACTCCCAGCGCTTGGAGGAAGGCAGGTGCATCTTGGAGTTGCGAGAGTGGGAACTTCTTGCCGTTTTTCTCTGCCACTAGGTGGTGTGGGCCCCATCCGTACGGGATTTCAGCCTCTCTCAGAAGCTTTGTAGTGGAGCGGAGTGATTGCCTCCATTGCATGGTTGCTCTTGAAAGGTCCTTGTAGAAGGACAGCTGCGAGCTCTCAAAAGACAGTGAGGGAGATACTCTCGTGGTTCCCAGGACTGCGGACTTGTCAGAGTCCCTTTGAAATTGCAGGAGCATGTCCCTAGGGACCTCTGGGGGCGCCTTGGCCGCCTTGGGCAATCGATGGCATCTGTCAATTGCAGCTTGCTTGGCTTGCTTAGGTGTTAGCAGTGTGGCTAGCAATCGCCTTATGTAGTGAGGCAGTTCATCTGGTGAGATGAATTCAGGTATGCCTCGTATCCTTATATTGCGGGCTTTAGCCCTGTCTTCCAGACTTGCCAGTCGCTGGCTCATTTCGCCACATTTCTTTTGCAGGGTATGGAGCGCAGCATCTGTGGCTGATTGTGCCAAATGTGTACCTCCCAGCTCCCCTTCCACTGCCTGGACACGGCCTGTCAGCTTGGCGACGTCCTCTCTTACCACTGCTATGTCAGCTTGGAACATGGCCTTAAGGTCCTGCAATAAGGCTTTAATATCTGCCTTAGTCGAGCAGCATCCCCAAGTCCCACATACCACGATTGTGTGATCATCGTGGCTGGTATTGTGGCAGGGAAATCATCCTCTGGTGTGCTCTCAGCTTCCAACGAAGCCGTGGTGTAGGCCGCGGTCGGCGCCATCTTGGGCTGCACGGGGTGCTGTGCTTGTCAGAATAAGCTTCCTAAATTGGTCTTTCAGACACATTTACTAATACTAAGTAAAAATTACTTAGTATTAGTAAATGCTGCCCCTACTCACTATACCGCGAGTAGGGGCATGTCTAGTAAACAGTGAGCAGTCTGTGGATGCTCTGTAAAAAAAACAAAAACCTATTGGCCCCCACCCCTAAACGACGGGTGGGGGCCCTCAAGTAAAATAAGGGGAGAGACCTATTGTCCTCCGCCTGGCCCCCATCCCTGCATGGTGGGTGGGGGCCATAAATTACAATGAGGACCTACTGTCTTCCCCTCCGGCCCCCACCCCTGGGCGGCGGGTGGGGGCCATAATGATAATGGGGGGGACCTACTGTCCTCCCCCCGCCCCCACCCCTGGGCGGTGGGTGGAGGCCATAATGATAATGAGGGGGGGGGACCTACTGTCCTCCCCCCCAGGCCACCATCCCTGGGCGGCGGGTGGGGGCCATAATGATAATGAGTGGGGAGGACCTACTGTCCTCCCCCCAGGCTCCCACTTCTGGGCGGCGGGTGGGGGCCATAATGATAATGAGGGGGGGACACCTACTGTTCTCCCCCCCAGGCCCCCACCCCTGGGCAGCAGGTGGGGGCCATAAAGATAATGAGGGGGGACCTACTGTCCTCCCCCCCCGGCCCCACCCCTGGGCGGCGGGTGGGGGCCCTAAGTCAAATTCCCCCCCCATCAAAGGTGACTAGGGGTCCCCAAGCCCCTAGTCACCCACCCCCCCACCCAAATAAAAAGGCCCCTACCTACCCCCCTCACCCTAACAAATAGTGAGGGGGAAAAAAATTACTAACCTGTAAAGTAAAATTAAACTTACCATTCAACGCAGGGGCGTACCTAGAGCATTTGGCACCCGGGGCGGATCCTGTGCTTGGCACCCAATTTGTAAACTTTTGCAAAACCGCTGTCAGCTCATTTTTGGGGGTCCTTTACACAGCTCAAGGTCTGGGTCCCAGGGTCCACCTTCATGTTCCACCAATGAGTTTGTTCACAGGGGGTGGAGTGTGTAAGGGATGTCCTGATATGTGTGTAAGGAATGCATTGTGTGAAATTGTGTTTGTATGTGTAAGGGCTGCAAGGTGTGTTTCTGTGTATGTATGGGATGCATTGAATGTGTGTAAGGGGTGCATTGAGTGTGTGTAATGAATGCATTGTGTGTTTCTGTGTGTGTAAGGGATGCATTGTGTGTAACGGTTGCATTGCTTGTGTATGTGTGTCTGTGTGTGTAATGCATTGTGTGTTTTTCTGTGTGCAAGGGGTGCATTGTGTGTATGTGATGAATGTCAATCTCTCCTCCCGCTCCAATTTCCTTCTCCTCCTCCCAATTTCTCTTTCTCACCCCCCTCCTAATTTCTCTCCCCCTAATTTCTCTTTCCCCCCTCCTAATATCTCTCCCTCCCTCCTAAT
>OW240915.1:195664000-195717614 GCA_933207985.1 Pelobates cultripes
AAACAGACGAAAAAGAAAAAAAACGAGCGCAAAAAAATTATACATCTTCACCCATGGAGGGCTCCGCACAGACTGAGCTCCGCAGGGCAGGGGAAGGCTTATAAAGTCTTGCCCCGCCCTGCAGTTAGGCTAAAAACACTCTGATTGGTGGGTTTAAGCCAATCAGAGTGCTCTTTGTCATTTTACACAGCGTGGGAAAATTCCAAAGAACTTTCCCATGCTGTGTAAAATGACAAAGAGCACTCTGATTAAACAGTAGGTCCCCCCCCCATTATCATTATGGCCCCCACCCGCCGCCCAGGGGTGGGGGTCTTGGGGGAGGACAGTAGATCCCCCCTCATTATCATTATGGCCCCCACCTGCAGCCCAGGGGTGGGGGCCTGGGGGGAGGACAGTATGTCCCCCCTCATTATCATTATGGCCCCCACCCGCCACTCAAGGGTGGGGGCTGGGGGGGAGGACAGTAGGTCCCCGCCCCCCCATTGTAATTTATGGCCCCCACCCGCCGCTCAGGGGTGGGGGCCGGATAGTAGGGGTTTTATTTTTACAGTGAGCAGCCATAGGCTGCTCACTGTCTAGTAGACATGCCCCTACTCACGGTATAGCGAGTAGGGGCATTGGGGAGATTTTAATCTCCCTTATGCTATTATGGGGTCATATTGACCCCCATAGAGTGAGGGAGGACCTGGGGGGCTTATGAAGTGGCGGGGAGCACAGCTCCCTGCCGCTTCTATCTTTACATATTACAAGTAGGGAGCTGCATGCCGGTAACTCCCTCCTTGTAATAAAGTGAACGAACAAACGAACACTGATACACAGTGTTTGTTTGTTCGTCTGACATTTCTATTCATTCATTTGTCTTTCTGATGAATGAATAGATGAAATTCCCGTTCGCATGTCCAGGTGTTTCACTGGGCATGTGCGGGAATCTCACAGTCTATCTAGTGTCGGCAGATGACGTGTCCCACAGGGACTTCATCTACCCACACAAAGATGGCGGCATCCTGAATATAGATTGGGGCAGAAAGGAAAGATGAAAAAATAGGTAATATATAGAGCACACTTCCTTCTCATTTCTGTTCCTTCTCCTTTTGCTTCTTGATGTCCCTTCCTGCTCTTTTCTGTTCCTTCTCCTTATTGCTCCTTCTCCTACTTTGTCTTTGTGCTCCTGATTATTTCTGCTCCTTTACCTTTGTACTGCTGCTGTCCCTTCCTGTTCCTTGCTACCCTTTCCAGCTCCTTGCTGACCCTTTCTGCTCCTTGTAGATCCTTTCTGTTCCTTTTTGTTCCTTCTCCTACTTTACCTTGTTGCTCCTTCTGATTCTTTCTGCTCCTTTACCGTTGTGCTCCTTGCTGCCACTTCCTTCTCATTTCTGTTCCTTCTCCTTTCAGCTCCTTCTCCTACTTTACCTTTGTGCTTCTTCTGATTCCTTCTGCTCCTTGCTGACCCACCAGCTCATTTCTGTCCCTTCTCCTTTCTGCTTTTTCTGATCCTTTGCCTTGTGCTCCTGATTCTTTCTGCTCCTTTACCTTTGTGATCCTTCTGTCCCTTCCTGCTCTTTGTTGCCCTTTCCAGCTCCTTGCTGCCCATTTCTGCTCCTTGTTGCCCTTTCTGCTCCTTTCTACGCCTTCTCCTACTTTACATTTGTGCTCCTTCTGATTCTTTCTGCTCCTTTACCTTTGTGCTCCTTTTGTCCCTTCCTGTCTCCTGCTGCCCCTTCCTGCTCCTTGCAGATGCTTTCTGCTCCTTTCTACTCCTTCTCCTACTTCACATTTGTGCTCCTTCTGATTCTTTCTGCTCCTTTACCTTTGTGCTCCTTTTGTCCCTTCCTACTCCTGCTGCCCCTTCCTGCTCCTTGCAGATGCTTTCTGCTCCTTGCTGACCCTTACTTCTCCTTTCAGACCCTTCCTTCTCCTTGCAGACTCTTCCTGCTTCTTGTTGCCCCTTCCTGCTTCTTGCTGCCCTTTCCTGCTCCTTGCAGACCCTTTCTGCTCCTTCTCCTACTTTACCTTTGTGCTCCTTCTGATTCTTTCTGCTCCTTTACCTTTGTGCTCCTGTCCTTTCCTGTCCATTTCTGCTCCTTGCAGACCCTTCCTTCTCCTTGCTGCCCCTTCCTGCTTCTTGCTGCCCCTTCCTGCTTCTTGCTGCCCCTTTCTTCTCCTTGCTGACCCTTCCTGTAGCCTCACTTATCTGATCTGTAGGCTGTCTCCCCCCTTCCCTCACTTACCTGATCTGTAGGCTGCCCTGTCATTCCTCACTTACCTGATCTGTAGGCGGTCTCTGCAGACTGGGAGTTGCTGGCTGCACTGCTTCCCTGCGCATTCAGTCAGGAGAGAGAAGTGGGGATAAGATATAGCTTACTATCCCTGCCTTTCTCCATACACAGTGCCACCTACCGGACAGCACCAGTATTGCAATGTATTCTCAATTTCATAAGAAAAATACCAGCATCCTGTCTGTCTGCCTCTCATATTCTCTCATATGTGTGTCTCAGGAAGTCAGAGGCCACATGTCCCTGACTTTACCTCTGACTTCCCCAAATGTGCGGAGAGCATGAGAGGCAGACAGAAAGGATGTGTGTGTGCATACAGGTGCCACCTGGGTCCTGGGGTAAATGCAGGGGATTCCATCTGCATATCAAAATTATGCATTTACTGATATACAAGGTCTATGCATTTACTGCTTTTTGGCATGGTATACCAGCTTTATGTATTTACTGTTCATTAACTTACACGGTTTATGTATTTAATGCCTTAATAGCATTCCTAAAGTAATACAAATGTAGCATAAGGCCTACAACATTAGAAAATGTGAAAAAAGGGTCTGAATTAATTTATATCACCCTGAAATATTCCGCAGTTCTTCATACATTTATACCTATATGCTACATGGATCATAAGGGGTAATCTGTAAATCCAGTGCAGTAATAGCTGAGCCACATATCTAGTGCAGCAGAGATAAGTAGCATTCTCCAAAAATCCAATAATCTTTCTACAATAGCCATATTGGAAGCTAGGAGAATATAAGGGCAATCAAAAAAGCAGTGTCCAGTTGGCTGACACAGTAAAAAAAGCCAGGTAAGATGTTGATTTAAGTGGAATTACACAAGTTAGGTTCAATGCTGTTGAAAGGAGTAGGAGTAGGGGTGATCTGTAAAAGAAGACCAGAGCAATTTAGCCAAGAGTTTAACAGTAAAATGTAAATGACCAAAAATTGTATTTCTCTCATGAAGCCACGTCAGTACTTTTTTCACTATAATATACAATCTTGCCATATTCATCCACTATGCCCTACTACTTTCCTTTTCAATATGTTCTCCATAAAATTCTATAGTTGATCAGTCTGTGCTAATGCATCATGCACTGACATTATTTGATAGTTTATTTGCCTTTTTGTATCCCATGTTTCAAGACCTCCACTTTATCTTCAATCAAACCTTCTTCCTGATAGATACACACACACGCACACTCATCTCCCTTTCTTATAAACACAGACATACCATCTTGCAAATCAAATACACACAGGCACACATTCTTGCCAATTCTACTTTCTTTTGGTTTGTCAAACCGCTTTTGAAAAGATTGTGTCACCTGTGAGGTATTAATTATGTTGTTACTGTGGCCAGCAGACAGCTAGGCCAGCAAGTAAAAATAATTCTATCTTCAGAGGCACCAATACCATCTTTCTGGATATACTGACAGAAGATTGATGATTTAAAATTATATTAAAGTTAAGAGATAAGCAGAGAAATATTTAATTTCCCAGTGAATGGCAGATAAAGTGCAGAATAAAGGAAAAGCAATCGTGTTTATTAACAAATAGATTTAGAAACACTGAATTTGCAATATTATGAACCTTGTTAAGTGATGGTGGTTGAGCATATATAATGATAGAGGGATTTTATTTTCCACTAATAATGTGTTTAATGAAAAATGTAAAGTTATGTTGTTGGCCTAGCCATAGCATAAATCCCTATCCCATAGCTCCCCAAGGAGGCACACAATGTAAAGGTAAAGCGTATGCACTGAACAGGTCTGGCTCTCATAGATTTTAGGGGTTACTTCATTAAAAAGGAAAACCTATAATGTTAGTATAATGTTACCTACAGACTTTTCTTCATGGCTTGAATAAGGCCTTTCAGAGATCACAGAATTGCCAGGTTAGCTGAATGGCTGAACATTTTTCATTTTTCTTCTTTTGCAGTTTGTGGACCTAGAGATTGCATAATAGTAATATTTTTTTTTTGATGGGGTGTGGTTGTGTGGACACCTTTCGAACACCTCCTGAGTCTGCTGTGATCATTCCACAGGTTGTTTTATATTATTCAGTTGTTAATAAATATATTGTATATGGTCCAAGTTGGAGCTACCAATATGACTGGAATGGTTACTGAATAGAGATTCAATATGATTATTATTTGATTTTTATTCATGTGGAGTATAATATGGCATATAATAGCCTTGTTGCGACAGCATCTGTATTGCATGCATTAATACGGTGCCTTTTGTGTACATTATTGAAAACAGAAAACATTGGAAAAGTGTTAGGGGAGTGGTAAAGGAATATTATATCAGCAGGAACACAAAAAATATATTCCTAAAGCTAAAGTGTTGTCCTTTCTATTTAGATTAGGTGCCCCCTTAAATTTACTTTTTAAAATGTTTTTTACTTGCCTTTTTTCTCCAGTGGCATAGTTCACTTGGGGCAACTGTCCTCTTCTCCTACTGCAATGTCATCCCACAGGTGTTGCTTCTTTGTCTTCTCATCTAATCTAATGCTTCTCATAGAGAAGCATTGAGGACAAAAAGCACATACACAGTACATACCATGCTTCTTCAATTACATAATCTCTATGAGTCTGACTTAGTTCTCAGAAATCCTTTAGTGGCTGTTAGGAAGAGGGCCTCTAGAGGTGTGTTTAGCATGTTGTATCTACTAAATGGCAGTGTTATACATTGAAAAACTAAAATTACAGAGACAATGCACTCAGTGAGATTAGATAGTGTGGGTGCCTATATGTCCCTTTAATCCAAGCTCATGTTGTACTAATGTATGTATATGCAAAACGTCCTGGTTTGCTCCCTGACTGAGCTCATTTACTGAACCTGTTATATCAAGAAAGAAGTGTGTGTTGGGGTAAGCATGTTGCTTTTCTGTGAAACATCAGGATATGTTTTGCTAATGACTTAAATTACAGTTTATTTATGGAAATGCTCATGCTTTAAAACTTTGAAGATAAATATGTTTCCTAGTAAATAAATAAATACACTCCCCAAACCATTGTCAGGAAGATAGAGCCATGGGACGCTGTGAACTCTTTTTGTAACATCCACAATTTGATTGGTGTTATATGATAACTTCATGAGCCTGTCTCACAAATTGCATTTATATTTGTGCCTCAATGGGCATGCTTAACTTGTTTACAAACTTGTAACTTATTTATCTCTTAAAATGTCTTGTAAGTCTACAAATAAGTGATTTGAAACAGTGACCGAATTTCCTGACTGCCATGGTATGTGTGTCACTGAAGATCACTGGTCTCTAGGTAGAGAACATGATAGACTGATGAAAGGTTGATTATCTTTATATTCTGGTTCTTCCAGAGCACTGATGAATCGTTTATGTTTTATCTTTCTTTCATTCTTTTTCTTTTGCTATCTACGGCTCAGTTTTGCTGGGGAAGACAAGAAAGAATCATAAAGATGACATGTTTCCTCTCTAGCTCCCTGATGGGGCTTCTATGTATTACCTGGATCTAATTATCTCATCTCCAGTTGACAAAGAGGTTTCCGTGGTGCGCATTCCATCACCAAGAACCTTGCTCCGGCTTCCAACGCTTTAAATTGTTTAAAAACACCAGGGAGATTACACTGTGCAACCTATATCCTGGGCTGTCTAATGACTTGATATATTTTTGGACCTTCTGCTCATTGGATGAACAAACCAGAGCAAATCATGTATTGACCTCAAAGCATTTATAAACTGTGGAACATTATATTCTCATCAGAGCCATAGGGCCAGTAAACTATAGCTTCTCTGCTGTGAAACATGGTTTTGGTTATGCACTGTGTTCCTAGGGATGTACCAAAACAATAATACATCATTCCAGACACACGTCGCCTTCTTTATTGAAAGGCAAAACAAAGAGTTGAGGACAAAAATCATTACTTCTTTAGCAATTTTTCACAAAATGCTTTTGTTTTATACGTGACACACAGAAGGGACAATACACTGCAGTGAAAATGATGTATGGCATTGTGACAAATGTAATTTTCTTTATAAAGCAAGAACCGTAAGGATGTGCACAGTTCAAGAAATTGTTTTGCTTTTATATTCATTTTTAAAAAGGATTTAACATGCGATCCTGGGTATTTACAAAATGACTGACGTGTACATTATGTATGATTTTTTTGACTGTTATCTGTGAAAGTATTTGTGAAATTGTAAAAAAAAAAAAAAGATATAATTAAAAGTAATTGAAAAAATATTTTATAGATTGAACTTTAAAAAACGGATTGTTGAAAACATTTTAAATTGGGATATAAATTATTTGTTATTTTAACAAAAAAATATAATGATATAGCAATTAGCTTGTTTATTTAAAACAGGCATTCATTACCTGCCTTTAAACTTATAACACTGAATATAAAATACAAGTGCATTAATGAAATTAAAAATATTACGGTAAAAAAGGTTATGATTAGTGATGAGAAAAAAACATTTTTTATCTAAAAATAAAGCATGTATATTTAGTTTTCAAACTTGAAATGCCCGTGTTTTCCATGAAATAGAACTTAGTGATGGGAGAATGTGAGCAAAATGTTATTCATATGGGTGTAAAGGCCACTAGGATCCTTTAGTAACCCAAAAGGTTCTCTCTCTTCTCGAGTGTAGGGTGTCGATGAGTGATTGTGGGGTGATATGCTCTCAGTATCTTTGTCCCATCTGCTGGTACAGCAGGATGGAGAGAACAATGTTGTGGATATCGATGAGCCAGGTAGTCCCAAAGCCCCCAAAACAATATCTCATGCAGAACTAAGAATTCATTAGATGTCTATTGCTCTATTTCTCTCTTCATCCTAAAAGGGATAGTAATGGTGTGGTAACGGTCATGAATGCAATAGGCAATGCATCTCCAACAAGATGTAGAGAGTTTTCCTATTAATTTCAGTACATGGTCAAATACATTGGAATTGATAATGGACTCAGCTTAGAATAATATATCTATATTCAAAGTTGTTCCAAAACAATGTCTTAATCAACAAGAGTCAGACTTGCCATGGACTGGGCTAAAAAAGCACTCATGAAAGTAATATGTGGTGGAAAACCTGAAGATGTGATTGTCCTAATAGGTTACTTTTAAACCAAAGAGCACATGTATTTATGTTTAGACATTATGTATTATATGTTTAGACTATGTAAAGCTTTTTTAGAACCATGACCTTTAAAACTCGTGGAGAGGGGAGTGATGAAACTAGTCCTGCAAACACTCAATAATTACTACATTCTTTAACTCTGGAGATTTTCTTATAGTTCACTTCTCTCATCTCAATACAACTGAGATGAGAGAAGTGAACCTTTAAATCAAGTGAAGGTGGTAAGGGGATCCTACGGAGTCTGGGTCTAGCTTATGTAGTTTGACTCTGCACTCTGTATTAGGAATTGTGTCTTTTTTATGCTTTTGTTTCCTGTTCCTAGCTCCCATAAACAGGTCCCAGATTCCCCCGCAGCATCCCTTTGAAATATTCAATTATTATTTCAAATAATTAGAGGCCTCAATTTACCCACAAAACATGAGTTGATCATGATAACCCTAGAAACTAAACAATTATTTCCTAAATATTGAATTTACTATTACATTGAACACTTTAATTGTGCACATTTCTGAAAAAGTGGCATCATCATAAATATATATAAATTTCAGAATGTTACAGAAATCTGGATGCAGATGCTTCAAATCTGGGCCTTGATGCCTGAAATCCGGGCTGGATTTTAAAGAAATCTGAACTATCTTCCCTTGTTAGCCAGCCGCCACATTAAAAAGGTTTAATAAATAAATAAAATCTCTGTGTGGTTGAATAAGACTCCCATATTATTATAAGGACGTTTTAAATCTCCCTATTCTGCAATGAGGCAGGTGGGAGCATATATGCTAAGTGTTTAAAACTAGTGACTATGCAGCTATTGATGTTTAGTCGCTAAAAAGACCCCACCCCATTTAGATAGGACCTGTTAAATAGTGAGGGGGGGGGGGGACGGGGGTTGGGTTTTGGGGGAGGACAAAGTCCTGAATTTTATAGTTAAGAAGTGGAACTTTAGGACTGAAAAGGGTGAATATAACACTTGTTCTAGGGAGTAGACATTTGGGGCTGAAGGGGAATTCAAACTGAGCATGGTTGGACTGAGCATGGTTGGAATGTAGATAAAGAGGGGGATTAAATAATTTTATGCAAAAACCAAATATTTCCAAAAAAATTTCTTGTACCTAGTGGCCCCAATCTTTAAACTGGCACTGCAGAGTGGTATGTGAGCCAGAAAATGTGCAAACCTCATCCAGAGCCACTGGATTATCCAGGACTGGATGTCCTCCATAAAATAGAGTAAGCAGACACAGAGGGTTCACGGAGGATGGAAGAGGATTGTTTGTGGTTAGCAATAGCAGGTAACTCAATTGTTTTTTTTAATTGATCCTTGCTTTAGATGTTAACATATTGAGCAGGACTTTCAAAAGTATCTTGCTTGAACTCCTGATTAGTAGATCATTGGTGTCAGATGCTTTATGCATATGGATCATATTAATACAATTTCAGAAATATATAATACTAAAAACGAAACAGGGCATACACATTGTAATTAACATTTTTTAAACAATTTAAATTTTTTTGGATTAATACTTTCACAAATTAATTTAGAGCCTATTTTAAACTATGTTATAAAAAAAACATTTAATTTTTAACTACTATATGTATTAATATGTTTCCTAGTTCACAAAGCTGAAATCATCTTTGTTCTCTGTAGTGGATAAAGTTATTTATCCAGGGACACAGGTGACTGAACTTATAAAAATCACTACTAGACAAGATGTATTGAAACCTGGCACAAGATGACAAATACGGGCGAGGAGCACCAAGAAGAGATGTATTGATTTTTAAATGATTAATAAGGAGAATATAATTGTATTTCATTAAGATGGATGGGATTTCATTTAGTCTGTCTTCTCTTTTTCCACTTCAGATGCGAAAGAAAATCAAGCCATCATCAGTGGCACATCGTGTTAGCCTGCCATGGCAACAAGGTCATTGATTGAGTAAAAGTACTTTTGGAAAGGCTAGCTATTTCTTAATAGGGATTACTTGCAACTAGTGCAGCCAAGGTGGCTGAGAAAACAGGCCAAGTTTCACATAATTGCTTACAGAGTCACTAGGGGCTTACTACAGCTGTTCGCTTTTCTCTTTTATTAAGGTTTTATATATATATATATATATATATATATATATATATATATATATGTACTGTGTGCTCAGTGATTTTATATTGTATCTATGCATCTACTGCATACTATATTGTATCTATGCATCTAAATTATAAATAGTGTAGCACATAAAAAGTATTCTGTAACAAACAGTAACCTTATAAAGGCAGAGCTGACCCAAGACATTGTGCTGCCTAGGTCCAAGGATGAAATTCTGCCCCCTCCCTCACCAAAAACCAATGCAGTTTCTGTGTAGGGCATGCAATGTGTGCGTGTGTATAGTGGATGCATTATGTGTGTAGTGGATGCAGAATGTGCTGAAATGGTCTGGGTGCCTACAATGTCCCTTTAAATGGGAAATAGCTATATATATATATATATATATATATATATGCGCAGTCTAGTGCCGTCGCTTCCCATTTTGAAAAGCCCAGTATAAGCATGCAAAATGCGTTGTGAGCGGCTTGCAGAGTGGCTTGTGGAGTTAAAACAGTACAGCGGCTTGTGGCTCCGGAGTTTTTGCATCCTGCGAACTTCGAACCTCAGCTTCGGTCTGGGGAATGATCCATCTCACGACCGACAGGACAGAGAGATAACACTACCCTGCAATTAGTTTACCGTGCTCTTTCTGTGGTCTTTGGAGACAAGAAATACATGTATATAATGAGTTCAACTAGCGTTAAGAGGGTTTTGCAATACAAAAAAATGATTTGTTTCTTTGTATCCTTTAAGTTGCCCTGAGTAGATACACACATTGGATACAGAGTTGCACTAGATACTGAAAGCAAAAAAACTTTATTGAACAAGGGGATTATCTACAAAGCATTGCCACATTTGTTTATATATATTGCTGTTAGAACTTGGGGAAGTTTTTCCATGTGTGAAGCGGCTTAATTATTGTGTGTTATTGTATTTAAGTATTTTATTTATTTTTTGGTTCACTCTCTTGTGGTATTATTTACTATGTCACACAACCGCAAATCAACCTCAGCAATACAATGATACAGAATAATGCCAGACAGTATTTTTCTGCAAATCCGGGATCACAACACAGTAAAAAAAATAAAATAAAAATAAAACAAAAGTGACACCCCACTGATTTCGCAGAGATTGTATGGCACAAGCACCCCATTCTGATACCCCCCCCCCCCTTTTCCCGGGGGTTAGGAAGAAAAATTGTTATAAGCAAATCCTGCGATTCCTCCATTTTAACGATAATGCACTGTGTACCCTTAGAAACGACCCAGTGTTTGACAGGCTCGACAAAATTCAGCTCCTTATCCAACTGATGTGACAAATTTTCTTAATATTATATCCCAGACCAAAACATTTAGATTGACGAATCCCTGATGAAATATAAAGGTAGATTCCTCTTCAAACAATATACTCTCTTGACATAGTATGGCATTACATTTGATAAATTATGTAAATCCTCTACCGGCTACACATGGGCATTTCAGATTTATCAAGGTAAGGATAGCCATCATAATCCACCAGTATGCCCTGTTTCTATCTATGGGCACAAATAGCACGGTGTGGGTTCTGATCCTTCCCTTGTTAAGTAAGGGTTATCGTCTATGGGTTGATAATTATTATACCAGTAGTGATTTATTTAAAAAAATATTTTATTTCAAAACCTGAGCATGTGGCACAGTGCGTAAAACATGCAGAGGTTTGCCCCAAACCCTGACAAGTTGCAGAAACCGTATTAACTTATCAGGATGAGGTGCCTTAAACAATGCACAACGCAAGTACAATGCCAGTGTCTGTCACAGGAAGAACTGAACAGGTGGTAAAACTGAAATGCATTGTAGATTACATGAATATATGAGAGAGAAGATGTGACTGTCTGGTCAGCTGAAAAACTAGGTCCTGGTACAAGAAAATTACCATCTATTTAAGCCAGTTTGCAATTTTAAATCCTATGTTCTGTATGAAAAAGCAACCATAGATAAGGTATACCAATTTCAAGATTATAAATTAAAACCTTTGTATAACATTTTATTTACCAAGTACCCCTAATCAGAGGATGCCCCACACCCTGTAAAAAGTCACCCCAAATAAAGTGTTTGCTATATGAAAGGTGTCCAGTTATTACTGTCGTTTCTGCGCATCGCTACCTGCCCTCTGCCTAACAGACTGTTTCAGAATCTACCATACAGAGCTGAAGTAACGAATCACTCTGTCTGCGATTTCCAACTGGATGGCTGTCTACTTCCTTAAAAACTTAACATGTCAAAAACAGAACTTCTGGTCTTTTTTCCCTCAAGTGTCGCTACTCTTGTGTCTGTCTCTCTCCAAGTCAATGGCACTACCATCACCTCTACCTCACTGATGAGGTGTTTTCTTTGGTTCCAACCTCTCCTTCACCCCTCATGTCCAGTCGATCGCCAAATCCTGCCGCTTCCATCTCAAAAACATAGCGCACATCTACCCCTTTTTAACGCCAGAAGCAGCTATGGTGCTGCTGTTCTCTCTTGCCTTGACTACTGCAAGCCTTAGCCATCTCACGTGTTCCCAGCTTGCACCGTTGCAATCTATAATGAATGCAGTGGCAAGGCTCATCTTCCTGACAGCCCGCACCTCCCCTCTCTGTCAGTCCCTACATTGGCTTCCAGTTAAATATAGGGCTCAATTTAAGATTCTGATGCTTGCTTACAAGTCCCTTCATAGTACTGCTCCAACCTAACTGTCCTCCCTAATACACAACTATGTCCAGTCTAGGCCCCTGCACTCTCCTGAAGTGCTACTTCTATCCTCTGTCTGTAATCCCACCTCTGATGCTCGATTCAAGATTTTTCCAGGGCTGCACCTTTTCTGTGGAACTCCTTTCCCTTCTCCTTTAGACATTCAAACAAACAGTCTCCCTTCCTTCAAAAAAAGGAAAATTAAAAATCATTGAAAACCCACTTCTTCAGGAAAGCGTATTAATTAAACTGTTGTTAACACCTTTTCATCCCCACACCCTGACTTCTCCTGCAACTGTGAATTATAACCTATTAAGCTCTCATCGATTACTTTTATAGCAATCTACTTTGATACCCCTACTTTCAGCCTTTGTGTCTGTCATGCTTCTGAGCAGGTCAGAGAAGAGACTTATGCTGGGGTTGACTTCAGGTAGTTTATTTGAGTTATTAGACATGGTTTAGACAAAGGTAACAAAAAGAATAACAGGATAAAAAGAAGGAATAATAAAGATAAAGGGAGAAAGCAGAACCTAGAAACAGCATTACAGGGAATTATGAAGGAGTAGAAGAAGTAATAGAAGTTTAGGCAATATGCCTCAAAGCAGGTTTACAGGAGAAAGGGAAACCTATCAGTGAAATTATAGGTAACACGTAAGCATAATATCAGACAATAATGAGCAGCATAATAAAGGATAATGGAATTCGGGTTGGTTCTAAGTTAAGGTGAACAGTCTCTTTAGTTTGGAGGATTTGTACAGATGTTACCAGATATGTGGATCAGGGTTTTCCAACAGAGTTGCAATTAATTGGATGGTTAGTAACGTCCAGGCAGGTTAGATCCAATGCAAATAAGGAATTATAGAAAACAAAGTCCAGTTCGAATTAAAGCAGGATGTTTGGATGAATCAAAGGAAATCAGAGTTGAGCAGGTTATCAGGAATCAGTTTGAGCCAGGAACAGATGTCTTGTCAGTATCAGACCACAAACAAGTATCAGAAGGAGCCAGATGCAGAACACAACTTCTCTCAATGTAAAGGCAAGTTGGTTTTGTCAGGTGTGGCCTTTTATAGCAGATTTGGACCATCATGCTATGCAGGTGAGAGAGACTGGGGTTTGTCTAGTGGTTAGGAGGGCCACTAGTGGTGAAAACTGTATTTGTAGGAAATAAAACAGAAGAAATTAAACATGATTTGAGTTGTCGTGATAGGATCCTGACAGTGTCACTATACCCCACTCCCTCTAGCATGTAAGTTCATCGAGCAAGGCCGTCAACTCCTTTGTGTGCGTCCAACTTGTCTGGTTATAATTACGTGTCTGGTAGTTTACCCATTATACAACACTACGGAACTTGCTGGCGCTATATAAATAATAAAATAATAACAAATAATGATATGACTTTGTCAGTTTGTTTGGATTTTCTGGATTCCTGGCCTTGGCTTGTTCTGATTACTCTTTCTTAGCTACCAGTACCGATTTATTGGCTTGTTTTACCGACTACTCTAAATTCTGGATTTCCCTGACCTTGGCCTGTCCCTGTTTACATTAAGCTCAGCCATTATAAGGTGGCTACACCAAACAACTCAAAATATTACATTTAGAATATTTGTTTAAATGGTATGCCATTATGGGGGCAATTTTCTTTCCTATCGTGATATGTTCTCTCAAAGGTGACATTGACCCAGAAAATCACTTTGTCCATTTTACAAGTTGAAAAGGGCATCTGATATATTTTGCCATGTGACTCACCGAAAAAAAAAAACCCTGAAAAAACATTAAGGTGATACTATTAAAGTGCACAGTACAATATTTATAGATGCAACAAAGTTCACACAATCACATTCCAAATAATAATATGCTATTATAGAAAATGCCTTGAAACGAAAAAGGAGCAAATAAATGGTTTACAGCATATTTTAATATAGATGTACATTTACTATGGAAAACAGTACTAAATTGGAATGTGATAAAATGTCTTTGTTATGGTTGCACTAAGGATTTTAATTTTATCATTTTACATACTTTTTATGATTCTTTATTTTTCCTTTTGTTTTACATTTACATATGTAGGTGATTCACAAAAGTAAATTTCATAATACATACACATACATTTATAAGCCATGATTATGTTTTTATGGCATTAGTTTTATGGCATTGTTTTATGGCATTTCACAATCATTTAGCAGTAATAGGTCATATTGCTATAGTAGCATGATAAGAAACCCTGTAATGGGCAAAGTGTGCTCAGAGACCCCCACTTTATTTCCTTTCTGCTCTTTGGCACCTGTTATAAAGAGGAAAATAATGGGACACAGACAGATACATTAATTTCTCTACTTAATGAAAAAGAGCAGATGGGAAAAGTCAGTTTATTGGCAAAAGTTTACATGTATACACATTAATGGGTGCATTTAAAATCAGGAAGTGAAACATGGCCAAAGGGAATCTTTATAGCCAAATAGGCTACATTAAATCTAATTGTGGGGATATTGCCATTTGTAGAGCAAGTGGGTCATCAATGAATTAGACAGTCTACTTTTGTCTTATATTTTGAGTCTCCAGTTCCTTTTGTTTTGTTACCATGTGTGCTAGACTGGAGAATGGGAAGAAAGTTTAGTTAAAAGAACACTTCAACAACCATAACCAGTTCAGCACACAATGTAAGTAGTCAAACTGTTATTAATGGTTAGACTTCTTACCTGTGGTCAACCTAGTGACACTCCCAGCCTCTCCTCAGCGGGAACGCTCAGCACTGAGTTAAGTCCCAGTGTCACAGGGCTTAGCACATTGGGTGAGAGTGATCAGTGACCTGACACTGCACTGCAAGGCTTTGCTCAGGAGAGCTAACAGGAGCTTCCAGCTTTTACTTTTGGCTGAAAGAAATAGGGAGAGTCACACAGTCAACCCCAGGTAAGAAGTCAAATCATTACTGAGTTGTTTGACTACTTACATGGGCAGGCACAAGGGCACTCATGGCACCATAACCACTACCAAGCTCTATAATGGTTAGGGTTATTTCAATGTTCTTGTAATCAAAATTGTTTATTCAAGTTTTTTTACCATTCATTTCATATGAATTTTGATAATCCGAGATTAGTAAATCTGAATTTTGTTAGAAAAGTTTGTTGGAAAAATTATAAAGGCCCTAACCCACCACGCACATTCTTTGGTCAACTATATCTAAGAGGTTGATTTTAATTACAACCAATTTTCCCCTATGTTTATTGCCTATGTGTACTTCCTCTATATGTATATTTTGTTTTGGGAGACATTCATTTTTATTTTGCTAGTAGCTACATAGCTAGTGAGTGATGATTGTGATGTTGATGACTAAGCTGGGTGAGCACAGAGTGGGAAAAAAAGCATAATTAATATACAAACATTATTATATTACACACAGAAATCTAATATTAATAAAAGTCCATGATAAAAATAGGTATATATATATATATATATATATATAAACAGCTTTGATGCATCAAAGCATGAACTCCATAAGACCTCTGAATGTGTTCTGTGGTATCTGGCACCAATACATTATTAGCAGATCCTTTAAGTCATGCAAGTTGTGTAATGGGTCCTCCATGGGTGGGAGATGCTGTTCCGGCACATTTCACAGATGCTCAGTCGGATTAAGAAATGTGGAAGTTGAGAGCCAAGGCAACACCTTGAACTATTTGTGATGTTCCTGAACAAGTTTTGTAGTATGGCAGAATGCATTATCCTGCTTAAAGAGGATGTGTTCATGGTCTGCAACAATCTCTAGGTATGTGGTATGTGTCAAACTCCCAACCGCATGAGCCATGAGCCAAGGTTTCCCAGCAGAACAATGCCTAGAGCATAACACTGTCTCCACTGACCTACATTCTTCCCATAGTCTATCCTACTGCCATCTGTTTCACAGGAAAACAACACACATGCACCCGGCCAGCCACCTGATCTAAAAGAAATGTGATTCGTCAGACCAGGCAACATTCTTCCATTTCTCCATGGTCCAGTTCTATTGAAGGCACATTTGGTGGTGGACAGGGGTCATCATGGGCACTTTCATTGATCTGCGACTACTCAGACCCATACACAGTAAACTGCTTTGCACTGTGTGTTCTGACAGCTTTATGTTAATGCTTGCATTACGTTTTTCAGAAGCTGGAGCTACAGTAGCTCTTCTGTATCATCAGACCAGATGGGCTAGCCTTTGCACCCCATGAGCATCAATGAGCCTTGAACGCTCAGGACACTAATGATGGTTCACCGGTTGCTCTTCCTTGCACCCCTTTTGGTAGATACTAACCACTGTATACCAGGAACACCCCACAAGACTTGCCATTTTGGAGATACTTTGTCAAACTCGTCTAGCTATCATTATTTGACCCTTGTCAAACTCACACAGATCTTTTCACTTGCCCATTTCCTTGCTTTCAAAACATGAAATGTAAGTACTGACTGTTCCCTTGCTGCCTAATATATCTCAGCTTGTCTGAGCTCAGTCTCACTTAGCGTTTGCTTGGCAGCATTTCAGCTAGGGCAAAAGAAGATATATGAAGTACCAAAATCACAATAATCTTCATGGAATAATTCACCAAACCCCTTGGTAAAAGTGGCAGGTAAACACCGGTGGGATTTAAACGTACCCTTGTGTAAATTAATGACATCTTGTTTGTGGTTTTTCAACAGCATTGCACCTAGGGCCAGAGAAGACATATAAAGTCCCAAAATCACAATAATCTTCTTGGGATAATTCACCAAACGTGTTTCATTCTCTGTAAGAACTTACTCAGTGGCATACGTGTCATGTCAGCTTAACATCAAGCATATGGACTGAAGGCGAAACAAATACAAGTATAAGCGCTCACTAAAATAACTAAATATAAGGCAGCAGTAAACCAACAGGACTTCCCAATACCTGCTATTTATAACAGAAAAGTGTAAAAACAAAAGTGGTATACCGCGCCACAAGCGTATTTAAAGTGTACAGAGTGCAGTAAATGTATATACATACATACAGGGTTTTCAGATAATATGATGGTACATATACCCTTAAAAAGAACAAAATACAAAACAATAATAGTGCAGAATGTCAATTAATAATATTACATATATAGGAAGAGGAGAGCCAGTAAAAGTGCTAACTCACACTTTGCAGAGCTACTAAGAGCTCTGCCGTATATCGCCTGGACGGTACAATCCCCGTCTTGGGATGTATATACTGGAATAAGGTACAATGTCCAAATCTCCTCAGCTGTATATGTATAAAGAACAAAAGCAGAAAACAAAATCCAATAGTGTAGTATGTACAAACCAATAGGGTAAGATTAAGCAGTAGGTGTCCTACTTACAGTTTCCAGAGCAAGGACTTGCTCTGGTGTTGAAAGTGTTTGGTGGTATGATTCCCAACAAAGGATATAAGCAGGATTCAAGTGTGCAGCAGGAACAGGTAGAGAGGAATTGGTAAAAGCTGTGTCTTTATTGTTCCAAAATTGGTTAAAATCTACATATAAAACAATAACAAGCTGCCAATCACTCTCTGATCAAACTTAACGCGTTTCACCCGGGCTTGGGCTTCTTCAGAAGTATAGATCCATATGCATAACTGTACACATTATATAGGTACTCACAAATAAGTTCATAATAGTCCGGTGTGTACACACTTCCTGCTTCCGTCAAATCGCGTGCGTCGACCGGAAGTGACGCATCGCGATACTCCAAGAATGATGGGACATGTAGTCCAAGTATAGCTGTAGTCACGCATGGTTGCGCACGTCACCCGGAAGTGACGTAGCGCAACTCGCGATCATAGATGGGAACTGTAGTATTTTCCATGTGATGCTTTGTAGGAATTTGTCCATTAGTCAATCGAATTATTAGAATCTTGGGCATCACCATGATGGAAATAAATACTTATGTACTAAAGTCAAAAGTAATGAAATTTAAGAGAACAAATATCAAATCAAAAAAAAATTATATTTCAGGCAAACTTTGCATACTTTGCTTATATCATTTAATCGGTAGTAAAGAAATAAATTACAGATTTTGTAATGATAAATATATACTAAAAAAGGATAATTGGTCCTATGCAATGTATAGCAATTAAAAACCAGAGCGCATTGACATACATAGTATATTAAAAAAAATATATTATATGCTGGTAGTATACTCATCCAGCTTTAAAATCCAATAGCAGCACATGAATCAAACACTTTTGTGTAAACCATAGTAATAATAGCAAAACACAAATGCGTGACAAAGTGAATAAGTGCAATCCCCATGGGAGAGGAAAGGAGATATGTATGATCAAAATATTATAATAAAATATATCTATATGTGCATATACATATAAAAAACATTTATATATAAACATAAAAAAACTTTTATTAAAAAACAATAATTAAAAAAAATAAAATAAAGTAGATAATAGCCTTCAATAAAAATTCATCTATAAAAAAATTAAAAAGATCAAATTCCGCATTTAAGCCTATAGGGTGCAGTGTGTCTAAATAGTAGACCCACTCCATCTCTTTTTTACCCACTTTGTTAACAATGTCTCCACCTTTCCAATGTAGGGATAATTTAGGGATACCCATAAATTTTAAATGCTGTGGATCATTTTTGTGCAACTCAAAGTGAGAGGATACAAGGTGATTTTTAAATCCTTTCTCAATGTTCCTGCAGTTTTCCCCAATCCTAGTCTTTAGAGGTCTTATGGGTTGAAGGACATCCTCCTTGCTGCCCCCCTACATACAGGATCTTATAGACAGGACTGATGAAGTGTTCTCGGCATTAATTTTAGTGCCTGCTGCACAGCTCAAGTGCATCTAATAATGTGCTCGAACTGTGCTGACCAAGTACAGTTCCCTGGTGCATTTGGATATGGAACACGAGGTAACTAAATTGGGATAGGGGCACAGGACCCCAAAGTAGCATCTGTCTTGCTGAAAGCAAGGCAGTTGCGGGGTCTGCGCATGATACCTCCGCCACCTTCATACTTACTTGCCTGATGTGCATTATTCAGCTCCAGCTTAATTTACTGTGTACATTATTCTGTTCCAGCTCCTTCTAGGTTGTGACTTCCTCTGCCTTATCTCTTCCTCACTCTTGTCAGTGCCTGGAACTGAGCTGTGTATGTGTAATTGTTGCTAAGTGGATTGTCAGTGACAGTCCCATGTATTGAGCATGGATCTGCCCTGGGTTCCCAGCAACAAGGTGGCCACTTGGTTGCATTGTGTTGGGAGGAAGTATTTCATGTCAGGTAAGTGAGAGCAGCACAGGAAAAGAGACAGGAGAATGTTCAGCTCTTTACAGAACAGGGAAATATGAGGTGCCCTGTCAGGTGCTTTAGGCACAGGATTCTAAGGCACCC
This sequence comes from Pelobates cultripes, assembly GCA_933207985.1. Taxonomy (NCBI): domain Eukaryota; kingdom Metazoa; phylum Chordata; class Amphibia; order Anura; family Pelobatidae; genus Pelobates; species Pelobates cultripes. The sequence continues at coordinate 195,683,515 of OW240915.1, forward strand.
AATGCCCTCCTCTTTCACCCCCCAAAAGAAGATAAAGTAAGTTTGATTCATTTATTAATTGGATATTGAAGGCATAATATATATATATATATATATTTGAAAATAGTGTTCTTGTCCCATTAACTCTTCAATCTAAAACATTGCAGCTTCAGAGAAACTGCCATGTCTACATTGCAGGATTGAGACTGCATCTAATGACTCTCTATCAGACAGCCACTAGAGGTGCTTCCTGCTGTTTCACAAAGCTTGCAAGGATTTTTGCCACCCTAGGCATAAAAATGATTTGCCGCTCCCCCCATATTGTGACATCATAATGTCCTACCCATGTCGTGACATAACACATGCCCCCATACCTGAGTGCCTGCCTCTACAGCAGTCTGGCCGACTGGCCAGTATTAAGGCTCTTTTCCGGGTCTGCCCGGGCAACTCATTTGCCCACACACCAGTAAAGCTGCCATGTGCTACGCATAGGCATGCACAGCCCATTTCATTTGGATGTGCATCAGGAAATTCTTCTTCTATGCCATATTTGTAATGTAATGTAATGTAGGGGCAATAGCAGGGGATTAGGACCTATAGTGGGAGGTCGGTACCTGTAGTGAAGGGTTAGGGGCAGTAGTGGGGCATTAGGACCTCTAGTGGGGGGACAGGGGCAGTAGTGGGGGATAGGACCTGTAGTGGGGGTGTTAGGGGCAGTAGTGGAGGGATGGGGCAGCAGTGGGGGGTGTTAGGACCTGTAGTAGGGGTGGAGCAGAAGGGGGTATGGCAGCAGTGGGGGGTTAGAACCTGTAGTGGGGAGTTAGGGGCAGTGGAGGGAGTTGGGGCAGTAGTGGGGGTTAGAACCTGTAGAAGGGGGTTAGGGGCAGTAGGAGGGGATAAGGGCAGCAGTAGGGGTGTTAGGACCTGTAGTGGGGGTGGGAGCAGAAGGGGGTATGGGAGTAGGGGCAGTAGTGGAGGGAGTTGGGGCAGTAGTGGGGGTTAGAACCTGTAGCAGGGGTTAGGGGCAGTACTGGGGGATAGAACCTGTGGTGGCGGTAAGGGGCAGAAGTGAAGGGCTAGGTGGGAATAGGGGGTCAGAATCTGTAGTGAAGGGGAAAGGGGGGTTAGGACCTGTAGTAGGGGCAGCAGTTTGGGGGGTTAGGACCTATAGTAGGGGTGCTAGGGGCAGCAGTGGAGGATTTTAGGACCTGTACTGGGATTATAGGAACATAAGTGGGGGGCTAGGAGCAGTAGTGGTAGGATAAGAGCAGTAGTGGGGGGTTAGGGGCAGAAGAGGGTGTTTAGGACCTGTGGTGGGGGGGTTGGGGCAATAGTGGGTGGTAGGCCATACTGGGGGGCAATAGGGGCAGTAGTTGGGGGGGTGTTAGGACCTGTAGTGGGGGCTTGGGGCAGTACTAGGGGGATAGGAGCTGTAGTGGGGGTGAACCAGTAGTGTTAGGGGCAGTATTGGGGGAGATAGAGGCAGTAACGGGGGAGATAGGGGCAGTGGTGGGGGGTAAGGAGCAGTAATGGGGGGTTAGGGACAATGGTGGGGGATAGGGGCAGTAGTGGGGGTTAGAGGATGTAGTGGGTTAATATATCTTTTTTAATTAAACAAAAAAATCTAAATGTTTCTTCCCCCCTCTCTTTACCTTGTTCCCTGGTTGTCCGGTGTGAAATGCAGCTTCTTCCGGCCAGCGCCAGGAACTGTATTAGTAGGAGTAGCAAGGATTAGGCTAGCAAATACAGACCAGTAGACACACTCTGAAGTCAAAACCCCAAAAAGACATGGTAACTTTACACAGTCCATTTTTTTGACACCAAGAACGGAAACAGATTATTTACTCTTAATGATACAAATATACTATTTACGTGCATTGCTAATTTTAAATGTTACAATAAAATGGTAATATAATCCAGAAAAACACAGTCTTAAAAGCTGCTTATTTAAGTTTTAAAGTGAACAAAAACAGAAAAAGAATAGGTACAGATTCCTTTTATTTTCCTGAGGCATCCATAGCAGCTGCTTAATGATACATGTATCATTATATCCTGAAGTAGTTTGAGGGCATAAAACAGACTTGATTACACTACAGACAATTGTTTCACAATAATTCTAGGCTATTTTTCATTAGCCAGCTTCCCTTACAGCAATATAAAGGATCATTTTTTAAAATGAAAAAAAAAAAAAGAAAAAGAAAAAAACTACACCTCTCATAGGTTCTCTTACAGTCATAGATTTTTAATAATTCATCAAGTGAAACATCTTAAGAAAATTTTGTTTTGCTACAAAACTGATAGTAGATAAATGGAAACGACTTTTCTTATATAGACTGTGAATTAATGCAAATAATTGCTTCATTTTTTCTTATTGAATTTATACATTGCACTTAACTTTTCCTTTGGAAAAAGTTTTTTTACATTTTTTAATGCAACTGCTTAAAAAGTATAAAGGACCAAAGGGAAACGCTATGTTTATGGGTCCATACAGACATACAAAGTGGTGGCTTGGGTTATATTTTTAAGATAGTGTTGGAATTATGTGATGCTCAGCAAGCTCTAGGTAATATGGGGAATGATCTCCAATGAAACACATATTGCAATTGGGATTTCAACACCCTTCATTGCCTTAGGATGGTAGCCAGGAGGCAGAGGTGTGTTTGTCCTCTGGGTAACTAGTATAGAGGATATTGTGAGCTGCTGCCTCACATACAATACTATACTAATTATGTAAATGTATTTTTTTTATCATTATTGCATTCTAGTTCTTGCAGTGTTAGTATGAAGCTCCCAATATAAAATTAATAAAAGGCATTGGAATGTGATTATTTTGTGTAAAATTTGGGTATTTTTACAATTGGCCCAGAGTTAAATGTAGCAGGCTGACTCCCGAAGGCAGTATAAATCTACGGTATATGTAAATATACAACATTGTTAAGCTCTATGCGATTGCCATGCGGTCCTATGAGCTCCAAGAAAATGCATTTTAGTGAACATATTAACATGGCTGCTGCCTGTATCATCAACAAACCTTCAACCCATACAAATGTATACTGAAAGAGAGCAAAACAAAAGTGCTGGGGCTTCCTGAATCTGAGGTTACCAGAAATAATAAGGTGTGGTCATCCTCCAGTCCACCTGTGTTTTGGGGATCACCAGGATTCCTTAGTAAGAAGGGCAGGTCAGACAAGTGGCTTCTTCCATTTAATCCTATGTGCAGGAGATTAGGGTGGTACAAATCAGACTTAACTTTCAGACTGCTGGATCTGAGTGCTAATTTTCCCTTAATGGTTGGATCACCCAGGGAAGCTAGCATCGGTTCAGGGCAATAAGCAATTTATTTGCTCAGATGAGCACTGAGTAGAGTTTTCAGTTTCCTGACAACTACCCCTACATGAATGTGAAGCATGCTGCCAGAATCTAATTCCCTATTATCCATGAAGAGTTCCACCATGTTCATGAGGGGCGTGTTCCAAACCGGCATCACTGTGGTTCAAATTTTCTGTAATGTCCATACTGATACTAGGTGCTCTAGTTTTGTATAATCCTCACGCCCCAGTGAGGAGTTAATGCCATGGACTGTCGCAGACAGTGTGTGGGAATCCATCTATTTTTCTTGCTTCTGCTCAAGAATTGGCTAATTTTCACACTTTTACACATCCTCCTGCAAAGCTCAAGTGTGGTTTGCACCTTTATGTTGGCTTCCTAAAATGCACACTTCATTACAAGATGTAGGATTTATGTAGAACTACGCAAACTTAAAAGGTAACCATCTTGAAGAACTTTTCCAAAGTGGTAGTGTTAACAATCTCACTGGGTGAGCTACTACTTCAGTATAGTGCCAGTGTACATTAGGAGCAAAATATAGTGGGCTGCTGCTTTTCCTCTCTGAACTTTCCTCTTGTAATTCCTCTGTATCATAGTTAATATCCACCTGGGATAAAAAACAGACGCTAGCTAACTAACTGTGGAAAAATGGACTGCAATATTTCTCTCTCTCTCTCTCTCTCTCTCTCTCTCTCTCTCTCTCTCTCTCTCTCTCAGATGATAAGATCAACGTTTCAGCTCCATTGTGGAGCTTTCATCAGGACACTAACAACACTTAAAAGATGAAAGGCTTAAATAGGAAGCTAAATTAGGGTAAGTACTCACATCTGGGGCGTCAAAACTAGGGCACCTATTATCAGTATGGACATTACATAAAATTTGAACCACAGTGATGCCAGTTTGGAACACTCCCTCATGAACATGGTGGATCCCTTCATGGATAATAGGTCTTCCTTAACACGAGTAATATTCCCACTATAGGAAGAACGAAAGCAAGGATTGGACGGCAGCAGGGGTGGACCGAGGGCCCGAGACAGCCAGGGGCCCGGCCGCACAGTCAGGCAGCTTCACCAGCTCTATGCCAGGTCTCCTCCCTGTCCCACACAGCTCTGTGTGATGGGAGAGGCAGGGCCAGGAAGTGACATCACTTCCTGTTTACTCCTCTCACACAGAGCCCGAACAGCGAGGGGAAGGAGCAGCAGCCTGGGAGACCAAAGGGAGCAGAGAGACAGGTAGGCACTACTCATCCCCCCTTCACTGTGTCACAAGTCACCCCCTCCCTCTGTCACTAGTCACCCCCTCACTGTGTCACTAGTCACCCCTTCCATCCCTTACTCTGTCACTAGTAACCCCCTCCCTCACTCTGTCACTGTCTCACCCCCACCCTCCCTCTGTCACCAGTCACTTCCTCCCTCACTCTGTCTAGTGAGGGATGGGGTGACACAGTGACAGAGTTAGGGAGGGGGTGATTAGTGACAGAGTAAGGGAGGGAAGGGGTGATTAGTGTGATGTTTTGTACAAATCAGTCAATAATTCCTCATAATTACTCACTTTATTAATGCAGCTGCCATTTCAAATCCCTCGAACATTCCACCAACTGCCAACAGGAACAGGAAGTAAAGAGCCACAAGAAAGGAAGTGCATCATTCACAGCCAACAACAGCCCAACTGCCCAATGCCCATACACCACAATACATACACTCATACACAGCCCAACCGCCCCTACATCACATCTCCTTCCTTTCTCAACTAAAGAAAGAAAACAAAACAAAATAGTAAAAAGTCAACAATAATAAAAGAACTATTTAAAAATGTGTCCTTAATCTGCATCATTCTGTCCATCATCTTCAAGATCTACAATCTTTTTTTTCAGGACAGCTTATTCTACTCCTACTGGGATACCATTTCAGCCTTCTCACTGTAGAGTTTCTCCGACTATAGTCCCTTAATGGATCTTCTGGTTGCCAACGGTTTGTGGCCCTTCTCTCTCTTGTTGAATGGAAGTATTTTCATGACCACAGCCTTCATGGTTTCTTGAAATGTGGCTTGGCAGTTCTTGTTCCTGAGTTTCATGTGGTATTTCCTTCAAATCATCCCCTATTACATCATGAGCCTCTGTACCAGGTGTATTGCAGACTTCAGATATGTCATCATGCCAAACTCCATGCCAGATATCAGTGTCTGGTTGCATGAGTGGCCCTACCCACTTTGATAGGTTGTCTGTTATACGTGGTTGAAGTTGATTTGTATGTCTCACATCAGAAGTTAAAACTTTATAGTGCGCCGGCCCCAGAACTTCCTTTATCACTGCTTCTTTCCAACGATTCTCCTGATGATATACACGCATCCAAACAGAATCCCCTGTCTGGTAACAACGGCCTGCTTTTCCGACTTGCATCTTCGATTGTTGCTGGATGACCCTTTGTTGAATCTCTGGTGTTAGCAGATCCAACTTTGTTCTGAGTTCACGGCCTAACATAAGGCATGCTGGAGGTTGTCCAGTGGTTGGATGAGGTGTATTTCGATACTGTAGAAGGAACTCAAACAAATGTTCAGGTCTTTTTCCTTCTGCGTTCAGACTTCTCAGAAAACCCTTTAACGTTTGAACAAAACGTTCTGCTTGACCATTCGTAGCTGTATGATGATGCTGAATACCGTTTTCCTTGAGAAAAGCCTGAAATTGTCCAGGAACAAACTGCGGTCCATTATCTGAAACAAGCACTCTGGGCAAGCCAAATGTTGCAAATAGTTTCTGTAATGCTTTAACAGTAGCTTCTGCAGTGGTCTGCAACATGAATAGACCTCTGGCCATTTAAAATGTGTATCTACCACAATCAGATACATTTTATTTTCCACTGATCCAGTCTATGTGAATGCTCCGCTATGGTGATAGAGGCCAGGTCCAAGGTTGTATGGCACCATGTGGCAAGTCACGCTGTGCTTGTGCACAACCAGTGCAACCTGAAAAATAACGGGCAATATCCTCATCAATCGTTGTCCACCATACATGACCTCTTGCCTTCTGCTTCATGCGGACTATGCCAGGATGACCTGTATGTGAAATTTCAAGAATCTGTTGTTGTAACACAAAAGGAATAACCACCCTTTCTCCCCAGACTAAGCAGTCATCTCGAATTGATAACTCCTGCGCTCTTGTTTGGAATGACTTGAGATGTATTGGAGTCTTTAGTGGCCAACCCTTGCGTACAAAAACAAGTATTTCCCTCAGTAAAGAGTCCTTGGCTGTCTCCTGTGCAATTTCTCTGGCTGTTATCACCTCACTGAAATATATTGTAGATCTTTCTGTGGTAATTAATTGTGAATCCATTTTCAATGGAGGTCTAGAGAATGCATCTGCATTAGAATACAGAGCATCTGGACGATATTGTATCTGATACTGATAAGCCCCCAGAGTTAAGGCATACCTCTGAAGTCTTGCTGCTGTCGTGATTGAAATACCTTTCTCTGGGTTAAAAATTGTCAATAAAGGTTTATGGTCCGTAAGCAGTGTAAAGGGTCGACCATATTTATTAAGATGAATTTTCTTTACTGCCCATACTATTGCCAGAGCCTCTTTATCTATTTGAGAATAGTTTTTTTCTGCAGCTGTGAGTGATCTAGAGGCAATAGCCACTGGCCTGTCTGTCCCATCAGCCATGGAATGAGACAGGACTGCTCCCAGTCCATAAGGTGATGCATCACAAGCAATGGAAACAGGCTTTTCCAAGTCGTAGTGTACTAAAAGACGTGAAGTACAAACTAGTTCTTTTGACTTATGGAAAGCTGAAGCACATTCTACTGTCCAGCACCATTGTCATTTACTCTCTAGAAGACGATGTAAAGGGTACAGGACATGAGCCTAATTTGGCAAAAAATGGTTGTAATAATTCAACAGACCAAGATAGCACCTTAGTTGTGTCACATTTTGTGGAGTTGGAGCATCCTGTAATGCCTTGACCTTCTCATCTGTTGTATGCAGCCCATGATTGTCAATTACATGAGCACATAATTCAAGACGATCCTGCATGAATTTGCATTCATCCAAATTTACCTTCAATCCATATTCCATAGGTCTTTGCAAAACTGCCTCTACATTCTGTTTATATTCCTCCTCTGATTTACCTGTCACCAGCATGTCATCTAACAGGCACTGTGTCCCAGTGTTATGGGAAAATGCAAATATTACAAGTTTTAGAATGAAATGTTGTATTTCTTAAACTGTGTACTTTGTCTTTAAGAGATATTGCAAACTGACAAGGTGTTAGAAATGGAACATATTGTTTTTCATAACTGTTTCTTTAAGCAATAACCTCAGTGCATAATATGTTTGCGCCATTTTGTCCCAGACGAATTACAATAACAATAATGCATAAACAAGCTTCAAGGCTATGCTATAACTCTTTCAGTACACAATATACTGTGGTAACCTTAAGTAGATAAGGATGTCCAGACTTTAAGATGCCATCTTGAACCAAGTCAGGAAAATTTCCATGACGTATGCACCCTTTAGTTATGTCCTTGTATGTTTGCCAAATTAAGGGAGGTCCCAAAATGAAAAAAGTAAAAAAGTTACTTTTTCATATATGAACTACGGTAACCCTAAAATGGAGACACCTAAGGTATAAATAGGTGTACTTTTAAATGTTAAAGGACCACTCTAGGCACCCAGACCACTTCAGCTTAATGAAGTGGTCTGGGTGCCAGGTCCAGCTAGGGTTAACCTATTTTTTAATAAACATAGCAGTTTCAGAGAAACTGCTATGTTTATTAATGGGTTAAGCCTTCCCCCAAAGCCTCTAGTGGCTGTCTCATTGACAGCCACTAGAGGCGCTTGCGTGCTTCTCACTGTGATTTTCACAGTGAGAGCACGCCAGGGTCCATAGGAAAGCATTGTAAATGCTTTCCTATGCGACCGGCTGAATGCGCGCGCAGCTTTTGCGGGGAGGAGAGAAGGAGGATCGTCGGAGGAGAGCTCCCCGCCCAGCGCTGGAAAAAGGTAAGTTTAAACCCCTTTCCCCCATCCAGAGCTGGGCGGGAGGGGGTCCCTAAGGGTGGGGGCACTCTCAGGGCACTATAGTGCCAGGAAAACGAGTATGTTTTCCTGGCACTATAGTGGTCCTTTAAGACACAGAGGAGAGACACAGAGGACACAGAGGAGACAGACGCTGCTCCATCTTAAAATGACAGAGAGGCTGACATGATGACATGTTCAGAAGGGTATGTTAACCTATTAATGATATTTGCAAGCATTTAGTTTAATCTTAGAAACACTGCTATATGGATTTTATATGTCTATATTTATATTTTTATATAATAAATATCTAAAAAATCAAAACTTTATTGCTTCCAAGACAATCCTTATTTTATATTTTATTCTCAATTATTTATATATGTTAAATAGAGGATCTCTTACACTAACTATATGAAATTATGGCTAAGATATCTGTATGGTTAGCCCTAGTAAGTTCTATGCTTTAAGACGTTATAGTGGTAAATAAGGGAACCAGCCATGGTTACACCAGGAATTCCAGCTAACAGCTTGTCCATTGTTCGCTGCCAGACAGCTGGTGCAGGTGAAATGCCAAAAACCATACGGTTACACCTGAATAGCCCCCCCGATGGGTATTAATCGTAAGTAGTAGTTGAGAATCTGGATGTACAGATAACTGTAGGTATGCATTTTTCAAGTCAATTTTGGTGAATTGCTGGCCACCTGTCAATGATGCAAAAATATCATCTACCCTAGGAAGGGGATACTTATCTTTTTTTAAGCTGTGTGTTAAGAGCCATGAGGAAATCCCCACAAATCCGTATCTCCTCACAGGAACAATGGGCGAAGCCCACTCACTATTGTGAACCCGGGAGATGATATTCAGCTCCTCTAATCTCCTTAATTCTGCCTCCACTCCAGCCCATAGAGCAAAAGGCATACTTCTTGCTTTAAAAATTTTTGGTGTTGCTCCTTCCTTTAATTCTAAGGAAACTTGTTGTCCCTTTACATTCCCTAATTGGCCATCAAACACTGGTGCATACATTTTCCTGTAATTCCCTAATCCAGTCAAGTCTGGTCTGATTTTCATTCAACACATGACATGGATACTTATGCACTTGAGGCATCCCGAGAGCCCTTATCCACTCTCTACCAAAAAGTGGAGGTCCTCCTTTCTCTAAGATATAGAGAGGAAGTTTCTTCTTACATTTGTTGAATGTAACTGTGACTGTCACACAACCCACTTGTATTAACAGCTCTTTAGAATATGTCTGCAGTCTCGCTGTTGTCTGAATTATTGGCCTTTGTATTTTAAGGCGTTTCCAGGCTGTCAAAGAAATCACTGATACAGCTGAACCTGTGTCCAAATCCAGTCAGTTTCTTTCCATTTACAACAACCTGAACTGTGAATGCAGCCAGATTAGAACCTATTTTATATATTTTTAAATTTCAGACAGGAAATTGTTCATCCGAATCCTCAGAATACTCCTGCATTTGTACTCTATAGGCATTCTTTGCTCTGTCTCTCAAGTGATTACTGCCTCTCTCTGCTGTGGATTTACACACTCTTTGTAGGTGACCGATTTTACCACAAGCATGACACTTGGCATCCTTGAATCTGCATATAGTTTCAACATGTGTAGCGGCTCCGCAGCGATAACATTTGTAATGTGAATGTTCCTGTTTTGAAAGTCTCTTTCCCTGTGCTACACTCTGTGCTCTAGCATCTAATTTTAAAACTTCTAGCTCTGCCTCCTGTGTGTTGTCCAGTCTGCTGTGTAATATATTAGCATCCTTAGAGGCTTGTTCTATAATGCTTGCCATGTTCATTGCCTTTTTAAATGTTAAATCTTCTTCTGTAAGGAGTCTCCTTAGCACTGTATCACTTGCAATGCCCATTACAAACTGGTCTCGCAGAGCAGTGGGCAGGTAGTCCCCAAAACAACAGGTGCTGGCGAGTTTCCGTAACACAATGGCATATGATGAAACTGATTCACCAGGCTCTTGTCTTCTTTTATAGAATTTAAATCTCTCTGCTATCTCTAGTGGTTTTGGTTGGAAATGGTCAATTAACAGAGTAATCAAAACTGCCATTGGCTTGCTGGCAGGTTTCTCTGGGTGTAAAAGGCTCCTTAGCGTATCATACGTTTTGGCTCCTATAACTGTTAGGAAAACAGCGACCTGTTTATTGTCAGGAATATCATTAGCTGTAAAATATTGTTCAAGCCTTTCAACCCAAGAGGCCCATAAATGCGAGTCAGGATCAAAGTCCTTTATAGTGCCAATGGCTGCCATGTCAGTTAGGGTTCTACAGCCTCGTCGCCACTGTGATGTTTTGTACAAATCAGCCAATAATTCCTGTATAACGAAGTAGTCACTTTATTAATACATATATAACAGCTTCTTCATATTGCAGCCTTGTTACACAGGGTTTCTGCAGCCGCCATTTCAAATCCTTCGAACATTCCACCAACTGCCAACAGGAAGTAAAGAACCACAAGAAAGGAAGTGCATCATTCACAGCCAACAACAGTTCAACTGCCCATACATCACAATACATACACTCATACACTCACACACTCATACACAGCCCAACCACCCATACATCACAATTAGTGACAGAGTGAGGGATGGGGTGACACAGTGACAGAGAGAGGGGGTGACTAGTGACAGAGGGAAGGAGGGGGTGACTAGTGACAGTCACCCCCTCCCTTACTCTGTCACTAGTCACCCCCTCCCTCACTGTGTCACTAGTCACCCCTTCCCGCCCTTACTCTGTCACTAGTCACCCCCTCCCTCTATCACTAGTCACCCACTCTGTCACTAGTCAACCCTTCCCTCCCTCTCTCTGTTACTAGTCACACCCTCACTCTAGTGACAGAGTGAGGGAAGGGGTGACTAGTGACAGAGTAAGGGAGGGAAGGGTTGACTAGGGACAGAGGGGGTGACTAGTGACAGAGTTAGGGAGGGGTGACTAGTGACAGAGTTAGGGAGGGAGTGACTAGTGAGAGTGAGGAAGGGGGTGACTAGTGACAGGGAGGGAGAGGGTTACGAGGGAGGGGGTGACAAAGTTAGGGAGGGAGTAACTAGTGACAGAGTGAGGGAGGGGGTGACTAGTGACAGAGTAAGGGAGGGGGTGACAAGTGACAGAGGGAGGGGGTGACTAGTGACAGAGTAAGGGAGGGGGTGACTAGTGACAGAGGGAGGGAAGGGATGACTAGGGACAAAGGGGGTGACTAGTGACAGAGTGATGGAGGGAGTGATTAGTGACAGAGTGAGGGAGGGAGTGACTAGTGACAGAGGGAGGGATGAGGTGACTAGTGACAGAGTCACTCTGTCACTACTCACCACCTCCCTCACTCTGTCACTAGTCACCCCCTCCCTCTGTCACCAGTCACCCCTTCCTCTCTTACTCTGTCACTAGTCACCCCCTCCCTCCCTCTTCACCCCCTCCCTCCCTCTGTCACTAGTCACCACCTCCCTCTTCACTCCCTCCCTCCCTCTGTCACTAGTAACCACCTCCCTCACTCTGTCACTAGTTACCCACTCTGTCACTAGTCACCCCTTTCCTCCCTCCCTCTGTCACTAGTAACCCCTTTCCTCCCTCTGTCACTAGTCACCCCCTCCCTCACTCTGTCACTAGTCACCCCCTCCCTCACTATGTCACTAGTCACCCCTTCCCTCCCTTACTCTGTCACTAGTCATCCCCCACTGTGTCTACTCCTCACTCTGCCACCACTCACCCCCTCCCTCCCTCTGTCACCACCTCCCACACTCTGCCACCTGTTACCCTCTCCCTCACGCACTCTGTCACAAATGCATTCACACAGACTCAAATACAAACATGCATTGATACACAGGTCTTTAGAATATACACATCCAACGGAATGCCTTATTATACGAGAGTTATATTTAACATTTATTTAATGCGCATAATATTTGGCCTTCAAAGGGCCTGGGATCTAATTTTTCCCGGGGGCCCCAAAGGCTCTCAGTCCACCCCTGGACGGCAGTATTACACAAATGCTCCCTAGACCTTATGCTGATGATGATACAGGATGTTAAGAACCTAGTGGAAATTTGGAAGAAAATACAATCCGTGGAAATAGAATATGCGCTACAACCACACAGGAGGGAAACAAAACAGTATTAAAACTTCGTGAGGAAATCCTCAAATACAAGAACCAGCTGATTAAGTTCAAGCGGCAGAAAATGGAGAGGGTACAATTAGACTACCAAGAGTTTTCAGTATACCGATGGTTGTCAGGTGAACATAAAGGGAAACCTAGGAGATTCCGTAAGAAGATAGTGAAACCTAACATCTCCACTATTGACATAACATCAGGTGAATCCGCATCAGAGGGAGAGGGTAGTCAAACAAGACCTACTGTACATTTTTTAGACAAAGACGGGGAATCAAGCATGGAGAGACAACCGACAACAATAACACGGAGCAGACTCAAACACGTAAAAGGACAAACACAAGACGCGGATGTAAGGGATGACTCCATTGGTCCCAAAGGTAAACCGCCAATACGCAAGTGATCCTAATTTTCAATTTGTCCACAAGGGAATTATCACCTGTGGAAGTAAATATCCTGAGAAAAGGCCTCTAATTCAAACCTACTACTCCCCCCAATCCCTTTCAATGGGAGGTGGAGTTATTTAAATTTGGCCGTACTGTCAGATTAAAGGATTTCTTTATGAAATCAGAATCTCTCCAGACATCTTTACCTATGACTAAAATAACTTACAAATTTAAAACCCCCAGTTCATTTGATCCCCCCTCTACCCAAGTGTCAAATCATATCATTTTTGTCAATGGTTAAAAATGACACTGATGATTTATTGAGGAAACATCGACCAACACATTTCAATCTCTCAAGAAAAGAACATGAGCTAATAAAAAATCTGTCTGCAGATCCGACAATTGTGATTCGACCGGCGAACAAAGGAAGTGGGATAGTAATTCTAAACTATCCTGAGTATGCTGAAGAAATTAAACGACAAACTAATGGATTCCAATACTTATAAGCGATTGGATGGTGATCCTACAAATCTGATTTCTAATAGAATTAGTGAGACACTACAGTTTGGTCTCCAAGAGAGACACATCGATCTGGAGTTGTTCCAGTACCTGCAAAAGAAGCATCCTCGCACTCCGGTAATGTATACACTACCTAAAATACATAAAAATCTGAAACCCTTCCCGGCCGTCCAATTGTCTCAGCAGTCCAAGGTCTACTGGAACCCATAGCCAAGTATCTTGATTACGTTTTCAAAGACCCTGTCACATCTTTGAGCACCTGCATTAAGGACACCCCTGATTTGTTACAACAACTCAGACAATTTGGAGAATTCGACGGTGTCCTCATCACAATGGATATGGGGAGTCTGTACACGGTTATCCCACATGAGGATGGGGTACAGGCCATGCGGAATCTCCTCACCCACTCACAAAGTTATCATGGGCCTTCCGTTGAGTTTGTTCTGGAACTACTAAACATTGCTCTACAAGACAACTACTTTCACTTCAAATCACAATGGTATTTACAGATAGCAGGAACATCCATGGGGGCAGCGATGGCCCCCATGTATGCAAATGCTTATATGTATGAATACAAGATGAAACATCTTTCAACAATATGATCACCTGATCCTTAAATATTTTAGGTTTATCAACGATATCCTGATTTTATGGCATGGTTCCAAAGAAGAAGCAGTACAATTTGTACAAAACCTTAATGACCTAAAGATTGACTGCTAACATTGATGAAAATAGTGTCCAGTTTTTGGATGTGGAAATTATGAGCACAAACTTTTTACTAAATCCACCGACCTCAATACCATACTACGATATGAGTGCTCATCCGACTACGCAATAATTCCCAAAGTCACCAAAGCGATCAACAATTGAAAGATATGTACAAGAAATTTCAAGCAAGAGGATATCCGAGTACTATCCTGGATGAAGCAGTATCCAAAGCCAGAACGTCTTTTTCTGCAACACCAACCCAAACTGTGAAAGTGGCCAATACTAGGCCTATTTTTCCCATGCATTTTAATACTGCAACTTCGGAATTGACATCTTCCATTTGACGCAATTGGAACATACTGAAAGTAGATCCTACTCTCTCAGAAGACCTTCGCCAAAAACCACTGTTTTGCAATCGACGTAATAAGAACCTGCGTGATCTTTTGGTCAAAACCGATCCACAACACTGTTATAATACTACAATGAGAGAAAATAGGAATACTGGGTGCATAAGGTGTTTGGGATGTGTCACATGCGTGCACATCATCCCTTCTAAAACCTTTAGTCACCCATACACAGGCAAAGTCTATAAGATACATCAAATCCATTGTAGGACGGACCATGTTATTTATAAGTTGACGTGCCCATGTGGCCTCAACTATATAGGCAAAACAGAGACAGCACTCTGTGAGAGAATTAGAGGTCACAGATCTAGTATCCGGCTTGCCTATCGTGATGGCAAGCCGGACAAACCTGTGGCCTGACATTTCCTGGAGTTCCAACATCCACTATCATCCTTAAGATGTGTGGCAATCAAACATGTCCCCATTTCCGTTCGGGGGGTGGTAGAGGCAAACTCTTATTGCAGAGAGAGACATATTGGATTGTACAACTCAATACCTTGGCACCTAAGGGCCTTAATGAGAAATGTTCCTTTACAGCTTTTCAAATGGAAGTGCTGTGACTCACCTTTTTGACAATAATTTATGACCATGTAACTTCTCCTACACTACATTGTTCATATTTTGGTAATAGTACTGTTAATTAAGAATTTTTTTAATTGATCAAAATGCTTTTTCTTATTATTTCATTAATTGGTAGGCTCAGATTTATAGGTTTTTCAGAGAAATGCATTACTTGACTTATGGGGAGCAAGATGGCTCAGGCACTAAGTTCCAAAGATGAAACAGAGCTAAGAGTTTTATTGGTTGACATATATAAAAAATTATTCCTAGCACTTGCACTTTAAAAAATTATTTTTTTTTGCTTGCCCACTGTAAAAACATTTCCGTATACATATATGATATATGTTAGAAGCTAATGCAGTTTACTGTAATCACTTTAATAATATGCACAGCTAGTAGTTAGCAACCTTAAAGTTTTTTCACTATTTCTTAATTCACTGTTTAGGAGATGTACATGTAAGAGCTCATATTTAGTGGTTCCTTATAATGAATTTACACTTCACTTCAAGCATATCAGTATTCACTGTACATTAATATGCAATATTGTTGTTTTGTTTTTGTGTCAATTAGTATAATTTGGGTCTTTCTCCCTCTCATTAATGTCTTTTATGATGCTCTCTTCCCTAGATAACTGCCTGGCTGCGTTTGGGTTGTCATGACATGACAAACTGAGCATTATCGGCACCAGTACACGGGGGATTAACCAATGAGGTAATGTGCCCATGGTTACCCGGGAAAAGTGGTGTGCCTGACCTATCGGAACGATCTCTTTGCAGTAGCTGATCACATGTCCATACCCGGAAGTGAACACACATGTGACCTGAGCACACCGGGCGGGATCAGGGAATGAGCTCCAGCTCTAAATGTGAGTACTTACCCTAATTTAGCTTCCTATTTAAGCCTTTCATTTTTTAAGTGTTGTTAGTGTCCTGATGAAAGCTCTGGAATGGAGCTGAAACGTTGATCTTATCCTCTGGAATAAAGAATATTTTCTTGGAAAGCCTTGGAGTGCCGGTATTTTTCTCTCTCTCTCTCTCTCTCTCTCTCCATATACATACACACATATACATAAACATATACACATACACACACACATACATAAACACACACACACACACACACACACACACACATATATATATATATATATATATATATATATATATATATATATATATATATATATACACACACAGGTAGACTTCTTATCCACCTTGGGAAACTAAGCTGCTTATTTGCCCCCACCCAAAAAAGGCAATTTTTTCTGGTTCCAGGAAAAGGTACAAAGAAGTGAATCAAACATATCCAAGCTTGTGCAAGTCAGTTCCCTGACACTTGGCGGCTCGGAATTTTTTCAGCTTTATATTTTGAAAAATAGATTTTTTTTTTTTATATACAACTGTTTATGACAAAAATAAATTAATTCCTGACTTATCGCTGAATACTGCACCACTTATCTCTGAATGAATTTTAGAACTTTTTCTTAATTAAAAAAACACTAATTATAAACACTGTCCTGGCTCACATAAAAGATGGATGGTTGGCGCTTTAACCCTGTTTTAAATCTAAATTTTGTATTTATCTCAATGATTAGTAATCCAAATTACATCTTGTCTCCGATCTGAAGATATAGCTTTTAATACACATCACTTAACTTTACATGGACAAGATTGCTTTCTTTGGCTTCACCACCACATGTGGCAGATCTGAGGGGCGTTTTATGATTATTTAATTGTACTGCAACATTTAAAAAAAAAAAAAAATAAACCGCTACAATGCACTCTGTCAGGGTTATTCTCTGCATTACAAATGGTAGATAATTGAAACCTTGAATTGTATGCAGTGGCGTACATACCAGGGTCGCAGGGGTCGCGGCTGCGACCTGGCCCGGCCCACCAGGGGGCCCGGCAGCCCCTGCGACCCGGTATGTACGCCCAGGGCCAGCCTCTTCCCCTGGGGGGCCCAGGACCCGGCCACCCCAGGCCCCCCCGAGGCTGGCGGGTGGCCGGTCGGGCAGAGGCGGGCGGGCCTGCTCCCTGCGCTCCCTGCCCCGCCTGCCTGGAGCCCAGCAGCACCACTGGACCCCAAATCCCAGCACTCCAAAGGTGAGGCTGGGGATTATTAAAAAATAATGTGAGTGTTTGAGTGTGTGTGAGTGTTAGTGTGTGTGTCTGCTAGTGAGTGTTAGTGTGTGTGAGTGTTAGAGTGAGTGTTAGAGTGAGTGTTAGTGTGTGTGTCTGCTAGTGAGTGTTAGGTGTGTGTGAGTGTTAGAGTGTGTGTTAGTGTGTGTGAGTGTTAGTGTGTGTGAGTGTTAGAGTGAGTGTTAGAGTGAGTGTTAGAGTGAGTGTTAGTGTGTGTGAGTGTTAGTGTGTGTGTCTGCTAGTGAGTGTTGGTGTGTGTGTGAGTGTTAGAGTGAGTGTTAGTGTGTGTGTCTGCTAGTGAGTGTTAGTGTGAGTGTTAGAGTGAGTGTGAGTGTCTGCTAGTGAGTGTGTTACTGTGTGTGTCTTACTGAGTGTGTGTTAGTGAGTCTGTTTGATGTCTGTTAGTGAGTGTGTGTTTGTCAATGAGAGTGTATGTTTTGTAAGTGAGTGTGTATGTATGTCTGTCGCTGACTGTGTGTCTGTTAGCTAGTGTGTATACGTCTGTAAGTGTGTGTGTGCCTTCAGCACTTACCTTTCTCCAGCGCCGGACTCTGGAGTCCGGCGCTGGGGATCCCTCAGCCTCTCAGCTCCGAATGCGACATGCTTTCCTATGGACGTTCAGTGTGCTCCTCTAGCGGCTGTCAGTGATACAGCCACTAGAGACTGGATTAACCCTCAGTGAAACATAGCAGTTTCTCTGAAACTGCTATGTTTTCAGCTGCAGGGTTAAAACTAGAGGGACCTGACACCCAGACAACATTGAGCTGATGTGATCTGGGTGTCTGTAGTGGTCCTTTAAAGGACCACTATAGTGCCAGGAAAACATACTCGTTTTCCTGGCACTATAGTGCCCTGAGGGTGCCCCCACCCTCAGGGGCCCCCTCCCGCCCAGCTCTTACCTTTTTCCAGCGCTGGGCGGAGAGCTCTCCTCCTCCGATCCTCCTCTTCTCCTCCCCGTCGGCTGTATGCGCACGCGCGGCAAGAGCTGCGCGCGCATTCAGCCGGTCACATAGGAAAGCATTCATAATGCTTTCCTATGGACGCTGGCGTGCTCTCACTGTGAAAATCACAGTGAGAAGCACGCAAGCGCCTCTAGCGGCTGTCAATGAGACAGCAGCTAGAGGAAATAGGGGAAGGCTTAACCCATTCATAAACATAGCAGTTTCTCTGAAACTGCTATGTTTATAAAAAAAATGGGTTAACCCTAGCTGGACCAGGCACCCAGACCACTTCATTAAGCTGAAGTGGTCTGGGTGCCTAGAGTGGTCCTTTAAGTGTGTGTGCATCTGCATGCACTGGCGTACATACCGCGGTGGCAGGGGTCGCAGCCCTGTAACCCCTGCGACCAGGTGCCCACCGCCATGTGTTGCAGCCCGGCCCGCGCACGCGGGGGGGTGGGGGGCTGGGGCCCACGGATCAATTTTCGCACCGGGGCCCCATGGGCCATGTGTACGCCACTGATTGTATGATCATATACTGTATTGAAACCCCCATTATTTTTTGCCTAGGTGAGGTGTTTTTAAATAAAACTATTACATTCTGTGAGTCTTGAAATTCCTATTGAGTGAATTGAGAGTATATGTTGTATGGATTGGCCCCAGCAGCACCCTAATATGTATGCATGTTCAGGTGAGTGCAGCCTCTTGGTTTCATTTCTTTATATATTTAGGAATCAAGGCCTACTCCATGGCTTTGCACTCCTCCCTATCAAATGTCTAGATTTGCCTAAATCCAGAAGTTAAAAACAGCCCTTTCCCCTTCCAATCAGTCAGTTATGCCCTCGTCAATCCTGTGCCGATCAGCACAGAGGTAAGGAGACTGTGCTCTGTATGTCTATGAAGATGGGGGAAATGGAAATAAATTAAAATATGAGCTGTTAGTAGTATTAAGGGCCAAACACGTACTTGTATAACAGTCAAGCCAGATGGTTAGAAAACTGTAAACCTGTATCTGTCATGACAGGTTTGCTTTAGCTAAGCTGACAGGGTTTGATCACTAAACTGACCAAAGGATCACAAATGTTAGGTCAAAATCACCATACTTGGAAAACGTAAAGTAAAGCCTCTGTAACTACAACTTATTAAATTGACAATTGATTGAATAACCCTGCATTTCTTCTTTTTTGGGTGGGTTCCAATTATTATGGCATAAACCTGATCCTACAGTGTCTTGTATGGCATATTTAAGCCCCCACAGTGATAAACATTCTTGAAAGTTAATGCAAATCATGGTCCCTTATTGTGAGGAAAGTATAAATTATATGATTTCCATTTTTACTTAGCTCTCAATGTTATATGGCCATGCGATGATACGAACATCCTTAAAATTCCACCCTATGCCTTACTGGTCCGATATGATTCAGATATAGAAAATAATAATATCATTGAAGAAGCCGAAGATTTAAAGTCCTGATCTGTATTATGAAGGATGACATTGTCTTAAAAACCTTCCAGGTTTTGTTGATAGAGTTTGTCAGGAGCGACCAGTTCAGAATTAATGTGCTGAATTATGGAAGATGAGTAGCACAAAAAAACTCTCACGTTGAATGTTAATAATGTAATTTCATAGGGACTAATTATTCATAAAACATAACCAAATTGTAAATTATACCTGTTTAAGAAAGCATTTTACAATTCTAATTTTTAGTAACATTTTGGGGCTGGCAGAAGAATGTGGTGATTAGATATTTCATCTTAGAATTTGCATGGATGGTGTGCATAATATTTTATACTTAGTATGCTTTATTTGAAATTAAATTAAGGTTATCACAGGATGTGAGACAGAACTCATTAAACATGCAGAAACTGGACTTTGTAGGTGAACCTGGATATTCTAAGTGAACTTTGGCTGAACACATTGGTGGCAAATAAATGAACATTGACAAGGAACTAACAGTGACGCATAGCTTAAGTAAAACACACTACTACGAGTATTTTCTTTGGGAGTACAAAACTTTAATTTGTATCATCACTTTTAATAAAGGATAATGCACTATTTTTGTCCCTGTTTGTGCTTGACATTTTAGATTCTTTGTAAGTAATGGAACAAGCATTTGCTAAGTGACACTTGGATGAAGCTAAAACTTACTAGAAAGAAAGTTATGTGAAAATATGGACTATTTAAATCTTATCACATATACATGTACATCACATATATGTGTTATATTAGCCTAGGAAAAAAATTAATTTAGTATAGTAAATTAAATTATACCTTTTTGTCTGTACCATTGTCTGTTACATAAAATGTGCATTTAATCTAGTGTATTGTACAATAAATAGTTACGTAGGTTGAAAAGAGACATGCGTCCATCAAGTTCAGCCTCTGTAACTAATATTTATGCCATTGATTCAAAAGAAGGCAAAAATCTTGGTGTAATCAAAACTGACCATGAATGTATAAAAGCATTCAGTCTTTATGTATTATGCAAGTATTTTTGAGTTGATAAAAGATTAATTCCATTTTAAGACAAGGCCTTGATCCCTCCAGCTGTTTTATTATCCAGTAGTTTGTAGGAATGTCGGCTTTACGGGCTGTGAACCCCATTTCTTGAGCTGGTCAATGGGCATATACTATTGAATAAGTCCAGCACACAACTTGGAGATGTGGCAAGCCTAATGCAAATTATTGTCATATTTGGTGGAGCTGTGTATTTATTCAGAAATTCTGGGAAAAAATAAATAACCAATTAGGAACACAAATCAAAACTACCATTCTCACCAGAGACCTTTTTACTTCAAGTTAAATGGCCACAGACAACCAAAAGTAACTGCTGTCAAACTAGTTATTGCTGGACATTGGAAGAAAACCAATGTACTAACTTGGGAAGAAGTCAATGTTCCTATATCATGGGAAAATAGAATTTTTTATAAATAGAAATTCATTGTCAACTTTACCAACTCATAAAATCCATGGTTATTGGGCTTGCTTTAGCACTTTGCACTAGAATAACACTTGTTTGCCTTGATTAATCTCCTCCTATATTTTTATTATGAACAAAGATCCAGCAAATACCGTAGCGCTGTACAATAGGTGGACTAACAGACATGTAATTGCAACAAGATGAGCTGGACACACAGAAACAAAGGAGGTTGAGGCCCCCTACTCAAATGAGCTTACTTACTCGAGAGAGTGGGGTAAAGTGGCATTAGAGGTAAGTGTAAATAAATATGTAGGATTGTCCAACATAGTCTTTTCTCAATAATAAAAACTGCAATAATAAATGGTATACTTTAAAAGAAAAAGAAAAGAAAAAAAAACACAAGTAAAAAGCTAATAAATTGAGCAAGTCTTTAGTGAAACTCATAAATAGAATTTTGTCCAGTGTAAGGAGTCAGATTGCCAGTGTGAAGGCAAATGAGGCACGCACATGCGCACACGCACACACACACGTAACCCACGATTGAATAGATCTTTGAATTGATAAACATTATACAACAATGCCTTTTCTTACTCCTTGCTTCCCATACTAAAAGTCACTCAAAAAGAAGACTGGAATTCATGCCTTACTTCTTTGAGCTATGTATGTACAATACAGTTTTATGTCATCCTTGATTTGTCACTTGTCTTAAAATAAGAGCTCTGAAGATACATTTCAGTATACGATTCTAGATCTTTAAGCAATATGTAGGACTTTCTAAGTTGCTATACATTCCTGCAACTGATTATAAAAAAGTCTTAACATGGCAGCTCTACATAAACAAAGAACTGTGAGCACTGACACACTTTAAACATTATTTTCTTGAATATATGTTAAAACTTAAGAAAATGTCTTGAGTATTTTGAGGTTAACCTCAAAGCTTATTGGAATCAAATTTTGACAGATTCCGGTAAGAGGAAATCCTTTTTCCTTAATCACTTAAATGAAACATTTGCTTATAATTTGGATGCAGATAATGTGTTCATTGTAAAACAAAATAATAAAAGAAGCATTCTGAATGTCTTGGAATTTGTTCTTGTTGCATTAATATGCTTAAATGCTATACTATATACTTGAATTATAACAATTAATTTGGTAAATTACAGTAAATTTATTATTATGAGGCCCTGCAAGTAACAGTGAGTTTTCCTTTATAAGCTTCTAGCTGCATAGTAATCTGTACAGCTTTAAAATGTATAAAACAACAAGTCAATGAATACATGGGGAACTGTTTATATCTGTTATCTATTATTAAAAAGTGACATTCATTTTCAAGGCTGTTTCAAACTTAAAGGGAAAATAGTGTTAGGAAAACAAAGTTGTTTTAAAAAACCCTTTTGTCACTTACCTTATTACAGTGCCGATGTCTCTCTCAAAAACTGCAATAGTTACAATTGTAGAGTTAAGGGAGGGAGAGGGGGCACTGCTCCCAGACCACTTCAATGGACCTATAGTGTCCCTTTACATTATATTCAAGCATGTTTGTGTTCTCACAATAAATTATTGGTGGCACCAGTGGCCCCTGAGTGCCTTAAGCCTCATTTGTTGGGATTTTTATCAGCATGTGTGAATACTTTGATTGCCTCAAAAAACACTGCGTGTGCGCTCATTAATCAAGAAACCTTAAACAGTTATCAATATGAATATACAAATAAACCAATATTTTATTCAATAAAATTGGATAAAAATAATAAACATAAAAATCAAAATGAAAATGATCTGAACCTGCTATGATAAAATAGAAACAGTATATCACTCAAAGAAAACAAATGTAACCACACAACTTGTAAATGCAAAAATGGGTCAGAGGAATTACCCCAGACACTATTAGAAATGCAACAAAGTGTCTGAGTGTTATCCCTGCCGAACCCAAACACAGATACAACAAGTAATGGATATACTGTATAATAGATACAAGGAGTACCTCTCTTCGGTGTGGGCCCCCACCGAGGTGTGTGCAAAAAAGCGGAAAAAAGGAAGCAAGCTTGGTACAAATGCAGCAGAGTCGGAGTGATGGTAAAATCCTGTGGACGGCACAGATTGTCCTCCGAGATGATTAGATGGTACACCGCAGTCGGAATCTTCAAAAAAGACCGCGATGTGTACAGAACACACTCCCCGCCACGGCTTGCTGTAACTCCGATCACTAGCGAGTTCATCCAAAAAAGACCGCCAAGATACAATACACTTCCTGCTCTCACTCCCAAAGTATCACCCGATCACAACAGGTGCAAAGATCAACTCGTCTATGCGTTTCGTCCCTCCCACGGGACTTTTTCAAGACAGAGAATAATGTGTGTAGAAACCCGGTTTAAATACCCCACATGTATTGCAGCCAAAAAAACCCGGGCTGGATTCACATTCTTGATCAAATCAAATCATATCAAAACTATATACATTAAAACAAATATAAATAAAAACAAATATAAAGATATTTAAATGATCTTAATATTAAAGTCAGGCAACAAATACAAAAATATATAAATATATAACATGCATACCATATGCAAAATTACTATTGTATCCAGGAAAGCATAAATAAAACCCAAAAACTAACAGATTGATATAATGTGATGATATAAAAACCAAATATAATATAAGGTTTTTTGCACACACCTCGGTGGGGGGCCCACACGAGGAGAGGTACTCCCTGTGTCTATTATACAGTATATCCATTACTTGTTGTAACTGTGTTTGGGTTCGGCAGGGATAACACTCAGACACTTTGTTGCATTTCTAATAGTGTCTGGGGTAATTCCTCTGACCCATTTTTGCATTTACAATTGTGTAGTTACATTTGTTTTCTTTGAGTGATATACTGTTTCTATTTTATCATAGCAGGTTCAGATCATTTTCATTTTGATTTTTATGTTTATTGTTTTTATCCAATTTTATTGAATACAATATTGGTTTATTTGTATATTCATATTGATAACTGTTTAAGGTTTCTCGATTAATGAGCGCACACGCTTTGTTTAACTTTTGAGCTCATACTCAGTCACAGTCGCTGGTGGATGTGTGTAGCTGCTCTTATTTTTATGTTTTTATATATTACACCTGTATTATACTTCTCAAAAAACACTGCCAAATCAGTGGCAGCCTTGGAGCTCAATCACTACCTCCATGGCAGCTAGATTCTCTACCTATGCATATGAACAAAGCAGCCACATAAAAGACACAAACCTCACAAAAACATAAAAATGCTATAGCAGACTTAATTTGCTGCCATACATACACATGGAAATAAAATGTATTCAATAAGAATTATGCAGCAAAAATGGCCTCCAAAATAAATCCATTTTCTTTAGAAAAAGCCAACCCAAATTAGATCACAAAATATAGACTCTTCAGGAAGATTACATATAATCCTCAGTGGCAGGATCATTAATGACACTGATGCAATAGTGAACATTTATGATCCACATACAGAACAAATCTCATTATTATAAAAATAGTACTTTGCCCTGTAATAAACACGTTCTCATCCTAGCTTAACTTGATCCTTTGTGCAGGGAGACAGGGATACAGGCCTCACTTGTTCCTTGACCTATGCAAACAACATAAATTCCAATAGTACCTGGGATGGCCATTCAAACACAAAATGGATGCCAGGATCTCTTGAAAGGATTCTTTTGTAATTTTTAAAATCCATTTTATTTTATTGATGTTTAAAACAAACGGTTTCTATATAAAACATTAACGATGCATGGCCGTGCAACAATAAAGCACATCTATGGAAAGAAAGAAAACCTTTGGAATAACATCCTAATAAAGATAATCCCATTAAAACTCTGTGTCTCTCATCATTCATTGTTATGTAGTGTTTTGTATAAATTCAATCTTTTGAATTGTGCAGTCACCTGAGGAAAGCCATTCTTTATTTCATATTTAAACCTTAAAGGGGAAATTGTGCAACATATCAGTTATTTTATAATCTAATTGTTCTAAAATAGATTATTTGTTAAACAGAAGTCAAAGAATGGAAAAGATTAACATGATTTGCACCATCTGGATTAAAAACCCAGAGAAAAGAAAAGGATGAACACATCAATGCATAAAAACCTTCATTGCAGTTTCAAATACACAATGACTGTGTTGAGTTGTTTATTTGTTTGTTTGTTTGTTTGTTTGCTTATAAAGTACGTTACTAAGAAGAATACATTGACATATGTTGATATTACTCATTTTGAAATCTGTCCTGGTGATGATTGCTTATTTATATAATTTAATTTTGTGAACTACTAACAAACACAACAAAAACATGGAGCATATTAATGTATATTTACATTACATGAGTGACCAGTTTTTTCAATGAACATGTTTTCAAATACCGTGAAGCATGGCTGATGTCATGAATAATGCAATAGCAATTATCTCTATGCAGTCTGGAGGCCCCCGATTTAGAGCATAACTGGGACATACATGCCTTGGTCCAATTATGAAAAAAAAAGTTTTCTAAAAATCTTGTATGAAAGGCATGACTACTTCAATGGTCAAGCATAATGATGATATTATTAAACTTGTGCATGGCAAGAAAGTTGGTTCGGCTTAATCAATTTTCCCAAAATGTAAATTATGTTCAGGACGTCCAAATCATTTATGTGATGGTTTGGTTCAATCACATATCGTCCATCAAAACTATTCGGGGAAACATTTGAGCAAACCAAAAAAAGTAACAAAGATATTACGTGTATATTTTGCAGTACACTAATTGGCACAATTTACAGCCATTTGGTTCACGATCAAGTGAGAAAAATTAATCAAGTGTGATAAAGAGAAGTAGTAGCTAAAATCTATACTTATACATTACATCTATATATTTAATGAAGAAATATACATTTTTTACAGTGAATAAAATCAACAGTTTGTGCCTGTCTCTTAGCCATCTATTATTTTTTTTCCTATAAATTGTCTTATTTTGACACCGTGGGAGGATCCCTGAATATCAAATCAAATTAACAAGTTCGGCCATTGTGCTAGTCTCTTCCTTAATTACTGTTTAAGCACTTTACTTGTGGATATCATCTGACTTTTTTATTTTTTATTTAATAGACTAAAGATACATTTTTATACGATTCATTTGGTGTCTAGCTACATTATATTACCATTAAAATAAATAAGAGAGCAATGCAGTAATTTGCAACGTATAGTTTAAAAATAGTGATACACGTTTATAAAGAATATTACAGGCGTACTGAGTCAATAATATTATTCCCGCATATTTACAGAGGCAGGGAAAAAATTTAAACAGAACACTTTGCTGTTGAAAAAAGCGACAGAAAATGTATAAATCTGTTGTGTCAAGAGTATTTATATAGAGAGGTCTCAGGTTTCTGGAGATCTGGGGCAAAAAAATCGGCTATTCTCTACCATAATCCACACCTCTTATATCCAGGGGGACCTCAACAACTAGCCCAACGAAAATGGGGCAAAAATCTAAAAAGCCAAGGCCAGACAAACCTAGAGCGGGGCTCACAATCGGAGATATATGGCGGCAGGCATGTGGCGCAACAGGGCCCAACATGGCTCCCCTGCTTGGATACTGCTCCGATTTCTTGGATGATATATTTTTAGAGGCAGAGGAGGGGGGTATACCTTTCCTGCAGCAGAACTCGGCCACACAGCAACAGGTCCTTGCCTCCTCCCTGGTGAAGAGAACTATACTCAAGGAACTACTGGCAGACCTTCCAAGAGGTATCTCAGCAGATGTGGCTAAAATCCGCTGTGACCTGCAGGGCCTAACCAGCCATGTGGGAGAGCTGGAAAGAGCTTCCACCACAAACTCACAGCATATACATTCGCTCCAACAAGCGGTGCAGGATTTACAGCAGTAAAACCGATTTATGAATGCCATTTTGTGGCCCAAGAACACTCACAGCGCCAAAACAAACTAAAGGTACGGGGAATCTCTGAAGACATACCGGTGACCGAATTACCACACATGGTGAGGCTCCTGCTGGGGGCACTGCAACAGTCGATACAGACCAAGGCCCTCTCATTGGATGGAGTCTTCCATATCCCCAAACCAGCTAAAGCCCCGGCTGTGGCCCCAAGGGATCAGATGATTCCGTTCAAGAGTGGGACTTACAAGACAGCAGTCATGACAGCCAGATGTGGTAACTCATCATTTTGAAAATATGCCACTCACCTTTTACTCTGATCTCTCTGGAGACACTCTGGCTTGGCGGAGGTCCCTCGGACCACTTACATCACTCCTGCAAAAAACATTCTATCCGTTACCAATGGCGCCGATCTCACACACTCATTGTATACCAAGGTGATACAGCTCATTCCATCACCGACCCCCAGGAAGCCACTGCTCTCCTACAAGTCCTGGGACTGCCACTGGATTCACTGGACCAAAACAGGCAAACCCTGGCACAGCAGAATGCACATGCATGGACCCAAAATGGATAACTCCATTTGTCCCCTGGCAGCTTACACCAGAGCCATATGCTGCGGTCACCACCTGAGCTCCAGCTGGAGACATCACCTACTAAAACAATTGATACACTGGACACCAATAAGCCTTTTTTGCTTTATGTTATACTGTTTTATGGTTTTGTTTCCTCAGACCTCCGAGACCTAGTCTCTTTAGTCTAGGATAGTTAGAATCACACTTATACTAACCAGCCCGGTTTATTTCTGACCCATATCATCTCATCCACTCCACTCCCCCACCACCCCAGGTTATTCCAAATAGAATAGGACACCATTGATTGCTAGAGGTGTACACGCGCATCTATACATAAGACCAAGCTACAGCAAGTCAACCTAGCGGTTCGATTCTCTCTGCACCCAACGTTTGTCATTAGGAAGCGTTATCATGATTTTGCATCATTCTGAGTTTTGATTTTTTAGGTTATTCCCCGGGGCCGGAGTTAAACCCTACACTTACACTGCTTTGCAGATCCTCTCACAGGGTGCCAGTGCCGCATTCTAAACACCACGCTCAGAGGGATCGGCTGAATGGTGTACCGGCTGGTGTATTTGTAGTGCCACCAGTTACTATTATGCTACTATTATCCCTTTGTTCCTAATACGTACCCCGGAGCGAGGGAAGCGGCCAAACCTGAACTTTACACTGTGCGTAGCAGCTGCCACCCACTTAACAGCCTGGCTCTCTCAAGTAGCTCTCAACTCGCATTCTAAGGCCAGACGCACAATCCCATATCTTATGTTGTTTATAAAATACATTTTAATCCTCACCTCCAGTTAATCTTGTTTAGGGAGTGATGGAGTGTTGGAATAGTCACAGTAGATCCACATTGCACATTTTACAGCCTTAAAATATATTCAAACTGTTCCACACACACCTCGTATTTAGGTTTAATTACCTTGTTTAGCTAAAGCTATGCACATTATGTTCAAGTCCTGCATTAACAATTAGTCATGCAAGCATGGCACACACGAGCTGTTTGTCTGTTTATGCAATACTTATTTTTATCTCATTTTTTAATTTTTTTATTCTATGACCAATTCAGCAGTCAGCATGTATATTATGGGATTACACTATTCAATATTCCTAGTAACTGACAACTCTAGTACAAGCATGTTTCCTACACTTACAGTGCAACCTTCTAATGCTCTATAGGGCTCTGTGTAGCAACATTAGAAGGAATCATAACTCAGTTCGTGTTTCTCATCATAGCCTTTGTCGACTAGGCTGGTTCCTATAATCCTGTATTAACTTATAAAAATGTGCAATGTTTATATGCCATACAAATATTTTTCTATGTTTATGCACCTGCTGTTGTGACACTGCAAGCATACATGTATAATCCATGCACAAACAAAAAAAAGGATAAAAAAAATAAAAATAATATTATTCCTATTAGATATAATCTGAAAAAAATCCAAGCCAATGATATTGGAGAACATAGACATCTTTTAGCATAATTGTCTTTGATTTACAATTACATTCTATAAAATATCCATGCCCACAACAATGTATCAAAGTGCAATAGTCTGTCTTGAGATGATGTCTGCATTGTTTGTTTCTTTTTTTTTTTCTTCTAAGTTTCTGCTTTATTACAATAAAAGTACAGTTATCTGTTACTGTAATTATTTGGATCCCCGGAGAATATAGTCAATATAGTTGGTAATGACTTCTACAAAGGAAAAGCAAACAAAGATTTTCTACTGTTTTGATAAATACACATGTGAACTCTCATTTGGCTTTGGCTTGAAGAACTGTATTTAGGTTGTAGCGAAAACACATTCTCAAGAAGAACATTCCCTCGATGATGATCAGACTAGACAATGGTATCAAGAACACATGTAAATTCTTATTTTCAACATTATTTACAGGGAGACTAAATTATATATATCCATATATATGGATATTGTGATGGGGTGGGCATTATTCTAAAAGTGTTTATAGGGTTATTTACTAAGGAGGGGGGGGGAAGGATTGTCTGGAATTCAATATGAATTCAAAACAAATTTCACATTTTAGACCAAAATAAATAAACCAAAAGTATAGCACGTCTTTAATTTGAAATTCAATCATTTTGATCTAGAATTGATTTTGAGAAGACTATTACTTTTCCATAGTATTCCTTTAGCACTTGATGAAACAAATTATTTTTGAGTATTTTGATTTTTGAATATATTTCTGGATGAATGTTTCAGATTTCCATGATTCATGTAACTGCTAAAATGTATTTCCAAGATTTTCTGTTTCATATTAAGGAACGCAAAGTTGATACAATTTTGTTTTATGTAGTGACATGCTGTCATGTAAGCCTAGTGAACCTATAACTGCAAAATGCATAAAGCAACATGGTGTTAATATCAACTGTCTAAGAGTAAATGGCATACACCTGGAGATAATTCAAGCACCCAAAGACTGCTGAAAAACTATGCAATAGCTGTGTTTCCTGTATTGGACTACTTTAGAATGAAAATACTAATGGGATGTCTAAACTTAGAATTCAAGTGAATTCAAAGTGAATTCCAAATTTATGTTCAAAATAGCTGAACTGGAAAAAATGTCAGTTACGTTTCCAGTTCAGTTACTCTCGCCTTACATGTGAGATTCAATTTGAATTTACTTTGAATTCTCACTTTAGTAAATAACCATAATGATCTGGTTTAGTAGTGTGGTATATTTCAGATTGGGAATGTATTAAATAAAAAAAGGTTTTGGTCTGTACACTATTTTGTGATTCTATGTTTATGATTTTTAAGAAAAGAGAATGCATATGAGTTGGATTTTGTTGTAATTCAAAAAAGGTGGAGTCCTTCTAGGATCTAGAAGAAATAGATCAGTGGTGTGCAAACCAGTCCTCATGACCTCCCTACCCAGTCTAGGATTTAGAGATTATCCAATTGTATGTAAGGTGTTTTTAGAAAGAAAAGAAAGTGAAAAGACAAAACTGGGTAATCCATAAATCCTGGACTGGTAGTGGTCGGTGAGGACTGGTTTTAGAACCATGATCTATATCTTCTTGCCGCCAGATGGAATCAGCAAATTAGCAAGTAGATATCTGGCACATGTAGATCCAAATTTGCAGATTTTGTTTGAGTAAAATAGACCTCTTTTCAGCTCCAACAAGAGCCTCTCTCAAACCATTATTAATTCAACAATCAGTGACAGCATAATTAAAATCAACATCACATTGTAATAAACAACAATGAGATGATTGACATCAGGAGTACTTACATAAAAAGAGAAATAGAAAACCATTTTCATTGTGTGAGCCACCATGAACCGGAAAGCAAAACAAAATGGCCAGATGCAAATATTCATAAAAATGAATGTAGGTACACATCCAAATCAAGAAAAAAATATGTGTGTACACAAACCAAAAAGTTAAATTAGTGCCAAATAAGGTGTGAGCAGACAAAAACTTTCTTGTACAAGGTGAAGCTTTCAATGGTATCCCCAAAGACTTCCTCCTGTCTTCCACGGAATATATGCAAAATAATAGGGGATGATCTGCTAAACCAATAACAAAAAAAGAAACACAGCGTATAAATTTGTATATGAATTAACCACAAGTGCTGTGTTCACAAATGGCAACTCACACATTCACTGAAGTTAAAGTACCTTAAGTTTAAAGGTTTAATTTTATTTTGAAATCTTTATTGACCCAGGCATTTGAAGAAGGTATTATTTCTAAAAATAGGGAATATTTATATAATAATTTCCCAATAATTCGAATTTTTTAGTTTTTACCCAAACTGCACAAGAATACAATAACACCACCTGGATGGCCAATCATTAGTGGCATCGATTCTGTAACTGCTCATCTGTCAGAGTTTGTTGACCATAACCTTCAGAAGTATGCGCAGGAGGCACCCTTATATTTAAAAGACACCTCGCATATCCTAAGGATTGTGGGAGACATTAATTTGGAAAATAACTTCATTTGGGTAACTTTAAATGTTACCTCGTTATATACAATCATTGAGCATAACAAAGGTTTAATTGCAGTAGAACGAGTCATGGAAAAAGATGAAAACATTTCACCTAAGCATTGAGACTTTATTCTCAAAGGTATTCATTTTATTTTGAAGCATAACTATTTTCTTTTTGATTGTTCTTTTTATCTTCAGACTACTGGTACAGCAATGGGGACCAGGTTTGCCCCCAGCTATGCCAACATCTGTATGCGAGATTGGGAATCCAACCACATATGGAGGGGGCATGGCTGTGCAGCAAACCTGGTCCTCTGGAAATGTTTTATGGACAATGTTTTAATGATTTGGAGAGGACCACAGGATGAATTACAACTCTATCTAAATTACATCAATAGGAATGATTATGGTTTAAAATTCACCTATGTGATTGATTCGAAAACAATTAATTTTTTAGTTTTTTTAGGCAATAGTTAGTTATATACACAGAAAAAGTTGCCA
Organism: Pelobates cultripes; assembly: GCA_933207985.1. NCBI lineage: Eukaryota > Metazoa > Chordata > Amphibia > Anura > Pelobatidae > Pelobates > Pelobates cultripes. The sequence goes on from OW240915.1 coordinate 195,715,454, forward strand.
AACATTAAAAATGGTTAGAAGCCATCCCAAAAGGCCAACTAACAAGAATAAGACGAAATTGCACTTAAAATTCGGATCATCAAGAACAGGCTAAACATTTGAAAAATAAATTTTTAACCAAATCATATGAACCAGTATCATTAGAAAGGGAAAAAAGACAAACAGTATAAACCGTGGCGCTAGACACAGCAGCTAGGACACACTAAGTGGGAATAATCACAAAAATCCCACAGTAAAGTGAATGCAAAACAACAAAGATAGTGTGCAGCGCAAAACAAGGTGATACCACAATTTCATTAGAAAGGGAAATTAAGGTAATTGAAAAGAAAGATAGAAGGGAACTTATAATACTAAAACCAAAAAAAGAAACTAAAAAAGATTACAAGTTTTCCTTCATCACGCAATATAATACACAACATTGGAAAATAAAAAATATCCTAAATAAACATTAAGATATCCTATGTAAAGATCCTATATTGGGAAAAGTACTCCCAAAAAAAGGCACCAATTATAAAAAAAAAAAAAAAAGAGAAACTTAAAAAATATACTAGCCCTGAGCTATGCATTTTAAAGTTCAGCAAAAAGGTACAACATCAAATACTAGAGGTTTTAATCCCTGAAACACATGTAAAGCCAAAGATTTTTGCAAATAAATTTTTTGAATTCACAAGTACAATTACAAAAAAAAGTTTTAAAGTAAAATCAAATATAAATTGTAACACCAAACACGTTGTCTATATGCTACAATGCCCATGTGGGAAACAATACGAGGGGAGAACTTGTAGGAAATTAAAAGAAAGAATTCTAGAACATCAAAACAATATTAGAAAAAAATCCACTAAACATATAATACCAATTCACTGTAATAACTGTAATAAGTTCAACTGGCAAAAAATTTCCTTCATGGGCATTGAGCATATTAACCCCCATTGGAGAGGAGGTAATTTAATGAAAACATTTTTGCAAAGGGAAACCTTTTGGATAAATAAATTAAAAACGTTACAACCGTGTGGACTCAATTTAGACATAGACTTATGGTGTTTTTTTTGGAAGATTAAGATTTTCTTTGCACTTTTATGTAAATATTGCACTTTTCTTATTTTTTCAGAAATAGATACTATAGTTATTTCTGGAATATATATATCTTCAAAAATATCAAACACCATAGTGTTTTGTTACATTTTTTAGAATGCCATGGGAAAGACCCAAAAGGGATAAGATTTTATGCAATTCAAAATATTACACGCAATTGGAGAGGAGGGATATTGATTCAGCCCTTAGTTTATGTGAAATGGGCTGGATCTTTGACTTAGATACTTTAGCATCCAAAGGGTTAAATTGTGATTTTGAGATGAGTGCATTAATATAATATGTTAAAGCGGCACTGTCATGCCGAATCCCGTTTTTTTTTTAACCCCTCTCCCGCCTCCACTACATCCAATAGACCCACTAGTCACCCCCAAATGCCCCTAAGCCCCCCACATTACCTATTTTTAAATCCTTATTTTCTGCCCCGATCTTGATTCAGGGCGCCGCCATCTTTGTGTGGGTAGGTGAAGTCCCTCAGGGACACGTCATCTGCCCACACTAGGCAGACACTGAGATTCCCGCACATGCCCAGTGAAACACCTGGACATGCGAACGGGAATTTCAGCTATTCATTCATTCATCAGACAGACGAATGAGTGAATAGGTATATCAGCCGAACAAACAAACAAACACAATGTATCAGTGTATCTGAGTATCAGTGTATGTTTGTTTATTACAAGGAGGGAGCTACCGGCATGCAGCTCCCTCCTTGTAATATGTAACTATTGAAGCGGCAGGGAGCAGTGCTCCCCACCACTTCATAAGCCCCCCAGTACCCCCTCTCACTCTATGGGGGTCAATATGACCCCCATAATAGCACAAGGGAGATTAAAATCTCCCAAATGCCCCTACTCGCTATACCGCGAGTAGGGGCATGTCTACTAAACAGTGAGCAGCCTATGGCTGCTCACTGTTGAAAAAAAAGACATAAATTACAATAAGGGGGGGCGGACCTATTGTCCTCCCCCCCTCCCCCACCCTGAGCGGCGGGTGGGGGCCATGAAGATAATGAGGGGGGGGGACCTACTGTCCTCCCCCCCGGCCCCCACCCCTGAGCGGTGGGTGGGGGCCC
>OW240915.1:195717714-195734084 GCA_933207985.1 Pelobates cultripes
CGCAGGGGTGGGGGCCGGGGTGGGGACAGAAGTCCCCCCCCATATCTTTATTTAGGGCCCCCACCCACCGCTCAGTGGTGGGGGCCGGGGGGGGGAGGACAGTAGGTTCCCCCCCCCTTATTGTTTTATTAGGGCCCCCACCCACCGCTCAGGGGTGGGGGCCAGGGGGGGAGGACAGTAGGTCCCCCCTTTATTGTTTTACTGGGGCCCCCACCCACCGCTCAGGGGTGGGGGCCAGGGGGGGGAGGACAGTAGGTCCCCCCCCCTTATTGTTTTATTAGGGCCCCCACCCACCGCTCAGGGGTGGGGGCCAGGTTCCCCCCCATCTTTATTTAGGGCCCCCACGGGCATGGGGGGAGTGGGGGGGGTTATTAGTTTTTTGTTTGTTTTTTTACAGTGAGCAGCTATACGCTGCTCACTGCTTACTACACATGCCCCTACTCGCGGTATAGCGAGTAGGGGCATTTAAGTTACTAATACTAAGTAATCTTTACTTAGTATTAGTAAATTTGGCTGAAAGACCAATTTAGTTCTTTCAGCCTTTTAGTAGATAGCTCCCTGATACCGTGGGAATTAGGGAGTTATCTACTAAACGGCTGCAAGATGCAGCCACAGCAATGAATAGGATCAGAGTTTCATTCATTAGAATGAAATTCTGATCCGAATAAAGTGCCGAATTGCGTTCTAAAAGAAACGAACAGACTGTTGTCATTCAGTTAGAACGCAATTCGGCAGTTTAGTGTAAAGTGACAGGAAGCATTGTGGGAACACTGAGGAAAGCTAGGGATCATGGGAAAATTGCTCTGACCAGCGGAAATGAAGCACACTTTGCTCTCCGCTGGTCAGAGCTGGTCAAGCGGAGGAATCCTCCATAAGGCAAAGAGTCCCTACTTTGTCTTATGATTTTAAAGAAAACTAAAGAAGACAGGAAGAAAAGAAGAACAGATCCTGAGAGAGGGGGAGAAGAGGAAGAGATTGAGGAAAGGTAAGTTCGGCATGACAGTGCCGCTTTAAGATATATATGAAATATGTAGAATTGATGATAATAACTTCTCCTTTTTTCTCCCTTTTTTATACACTTGTAGGAAGAAAAAAAAAATATCTTTTTTTATAAAGTAGATTTTAACTTTTTACTTTTTACTTCGAATTGCCGAAGTCCCGAATTGCCAAAGTCCCGAATTGCCGAAGTGCCGAATTGCCAAAGTGCCGAATTTCGGAATGCGGAACCGAATTGCCGAAGTCCCAAATTTCAGAAGTGCCGAACTGAACCAAACCGAATTGCAGAGGCGCCAAATTGCCGAATTTCGGAATGCCGAACCGAATTGCCGAAGTGCTGAATTGCCGAAGTCCCGAACCGAACTGAATTTTTTCCATGCACATCCCTATGCCTTACATAACTATTTATATTGTTTCCCATTGATTTATGTAATGTTGCTGCTTTGAAGGTTATCAGTAGATGAATTACGCAAAATATACACCTTCCGTCTTAATTAAAGGGACAGTATAGTCACCAGAAAAACTACAGCGTAATGTAGTTCTGGTGTCTACTGCCTGTCCCTGCAGGTTTTTTAATGTAATCACTGACTTTTCAGAGAAAAGGCAGCGTTTACTTTACTGCCTAGGAATTCCTCTGGTGGCAGTCACTCAGATGGTCAAAAGATGTGCTTTCTGTGTCAATGCTGCACTGTGCTAAACGCTCCTAATACAGATGCATTGATTCAATGGATGTCTATGAAAAGATGCTGATTGACACAGTTCTGCGCTTTGCCATGCGTGTGCAATAGCCTCCCAATTGATGATCGCAGCCAAGGAGGCAGAGCGTAGGCAGGATCAGCTGCAAGGAAAAAAGGTGAGTAAATCAAATTTTTAACAGGGGGGGGAAGCGGGTAAAGTGAGCTGGGGTCCTTAACAGCTGTTTTAAACTTACGTCTGTATTCCTGGCACAATAGTGTTCCTTTAAAGTTGAAGTTCCGATTATTTTTACACCAAATCTTAAATGATACTCAATTACAGGAGAAAAAGGAAATATTTTGACATTCTTTATTTTTGCAGTGCAAGGTTAAGTATGCAGGCTGGAATTGACATTGCATAGTTGTAATCAAAATTATTCAATCCCCATTGAACATCAGCTTTATTGTCAAAATCTACAGACTTTCAGCTGTTTGCAATGAACAAATCAAACAGAAGCAATTGAAGTAGCTCAATACAACGAATGCTTCAAGTGGTTTCCCAACTGAAACTGCAACTTATAATGACTTATCAAGTCTCACAATTATATAAAAACCCTGAATAGAATCTCAAAAATGCACAAATATGCAAAACAAGTGTTTTCTCAAGCACACCTGATGCAATTAATCAAGGGCTTTGCTAGTTGCACCAGGTGTGCTGAGTTGGACCACTTGAAATACCCAAACTGGCTAGGGGTTTATTGAGTATCACTTTTGACTGCATGTTAGAAATATAGCTAAGTCTAAAGAATGGTCCACAAAGTTAGGAGAAGAGATCATCGCCCTTCACAAACAAAGATCAGGATACAAAAAGATAGCGAAGGCACTGAATGTATCTAGAGACACCACTGGAAGCATAGCTTGCAAGTTGAAGGAGCATTGGTTACACTACCTGGATGGGGCAGAAAAAGGAAGCTATCAATGGCAGCAACCAAATTTCTGAGAAGGCAGGTGGTGAAAATCCCTTGAGCAACTACAAAAGATTTGTCCAAGACATGGTGGCAAAAGGCACTGAGGTTTCAGTGAGTACAGAAAGGCGTGTACTAAATGCAGAAGATTTCCATGCCAGAACTCCAAGATGTACAGTACTACTGACCCAAATGCACACACAAGTTGACTACAATATGCTCAAAATCATATAAATAAGAAGAAACAGAAGTTTTGGGATTCTATTCTGTGGAACAATGAAACAAAACTGGAATGTTCAACCAAATGGATCAGCTGTATGCCTGGAGAAAGAAGAATGAAGCATACTCTGAAAAGAACACACTGCCTACAGTTAAGCATGGTGGTGGCTCAGTGATGCAGCGTGTGGAAGGCAAGATGGATTCATTGAAGCATGAGAAAATCCTAAAAGAAAATGCCATGCCATCTGTAAGTAAGCTGAAGCTTGTGCATCTTTGGACCTTCCAACAAAAACAATGATCCCAAGCATACCTCAAATACCAAGGCTTGTTTGCAGAAGTCCTGGAAAAATCTACAGGTGTGGCATATCAAGATGCTGACTAGACAGCATGATTATTGCACACGTGTGCCTTTGGCTGGCAACAATAAAAGGCCACTCTAAAATGTACAGTTTTACTGTATTGGGTGGTGGGAGGGGAGGAGGGAGCAAAAAACAGTCAGTGTCTGGTGTGATCACCATTTGCCTCACACAGTTCAATACATCTCTTTCGCATAGAGTTGATCAGGTTGTTGATTGTGGCCTGTGGAATGTTGGTCCACTCCTCTTCAATGGCTGTGCAAAGTTGCTGGATAATGGCAGGACCTGGAACATGCTGTTGTATACGCCGTTCCAGAGCATCCCAAACATGCTCAATGGGTGACATGTCCGGTGAGTATGCTGGCCATGCAAGAACTGGGATGTTTTCAGCTTCCAGATCCTTGCAATATGGGGCAGTGCATTATCATGCTGCAACATGAAGTGATGGTTGCGGATGAATGGCACAACAATGGGCCACAGGATCTCATCACGGTATCTCTGTGCATTTAAAATGCCATCAATAAAATGCACCTGTTTTCATTGTCCATAACATACGCCTGCCCATACCATAACCACCATAGGCCACTCGATCCACCACATTGACATCAGCAAACCGCTCACCCACACGACACCATACATGCTGTCTGCCATCTGCCCTGTACAGTGAAAACCAGGATTCATCTGTGAAGAGAACAACTCTCCAAAGTTCCAGACTCCATCGAATGTGAGCATTTGCCCACTCAAGTTGGTTACGACGACGAACTGCAGTCAGGTTGAGACTCTGATGAGGACGACGAGCATGCAGATGAGCTTCCCTGAGACAGATTCTGACAGTTTGTGCAGAAATACTTTGGTTATGCAAACCGATTGTTGCAGCAGCTGTCCGGGTGGCTGGTCTCAGACAATCCTTGAGGTGAATATGCTGGATGTGTAGGTCCTGGGCTGGCGTTGTTACACGTGGTCTGCTGAGGTTGTGAGGCCGGTTGGATGTACTGACAAATTCTCTGAAATGACTTTGAAGATGGCTTATGGTAGAAAAATGAACATTCAAATCACGGGCAACAGCTCTGGTGGACATTCCTGCAGTCAGCATGCCAATTGCACGCTCCCTCAAAACTTGCTATATCTCTGGCATTGTGCTGTGTGATAAAACTGCACATTTTTGAGTGGCCTTTTATTGTGGCCAGCCTAAGGCACACCTGTGCAACAATCATGCTGTCTAATCAGCATCTTGATAGGCCACACCTGTGAGGTGGAAGGATTATCTCGGCAAAGGAGAAGTGCTCACTAACACAGGTTTAGACAGATTTGTGAACAATATTTGAGATAAATAGGCCTTTTGTGTACATAGAAAAAGTCTTAGATCTTTGAGTTCAGCTCATGAAAAGTGGAGGTAAAAACAAAAGTATTACGTTTATAATTTTGTTCAGTGTATATACACTCACACCACATTTGCTATTGTTCTCTTCATCCTTATGGTAGCCCTCGGTTACACATCTCACGATGGGTATCAAGCACCCAGATTGAAATCATGTCTCCCATCATAAATTGTGTTTCTCTTCTTGCAAATATGTAGAAAAAGCATTGCAATTGCCATCGTCACATAAGTCTGTACTTTTCCTTTTCTGCACAATGTGACGTCACACTTTGCAATGCAGGGTTTGAAAACGTGATTCTTAAAAAAAAAAAAAAAAAAATCAGATATCATATATGTTCTTTTATTTTTAGCATGAAACATTATTGTTGCAGTTTGATTAACCGATTAAACTAAAATTAAATATTTTCATTTGTAGGAACTTGCACAAAGCATGATACAGTGAACCAAGGCCCAATATAACTGTTTTCAAACAACACATCAAAACAATGTGATAATTAAAAGGTTTAGAAAAGGTATCAGCTTGGTCAAGTGGTAGATATCTTAACTGTGAAATTTACCCCAGGCATACTTTTACTCTAACAGCACAAGACAGGCAGAAGTGTTAGACAAGACCATTCCCAAGTGTGAAATCAGACATGCCACTTGCTAAAATAGCTATTTACTTCATTTGGCATGTTAAAGTCATGTACAGAAATGTATGATTAGTTGAATTAATCCTAACATAACCCCATTGTTTGTAACGCTATGACCAGACCTGGCATGTAGGAATTTACTATTCAACAGCTCCAGGGGACTGAGATAATTCTCTAGGAAGGTGATTTATCAAGGGATACACTGGTGCTATTCTGGGTCAAATAGCTAAATAAGATACAAACCAATAGAATATCTCTCAATATTTAGCACTTTGCACCCAAAGTAGCACCTGTTTGCGTTTATAACTTTCCCCCCAAGGGCTTTATGCTATACACGTCATAAACAAGTTGCCTGATTTTCATATATTGTTGTGAATTGATGAAGGAATTTATTATTTCATTTTTGTGGCTTTAGCCAATTCGCACTACTCCTCTGAAGCTCTGTGAAAGGATTCCAAAGTGAAGCATTGTACATTACTTTTGCCAGTTTAAATAACAGTATACAGAATCTGGCACCATCTGCACACCCGTTAATCCAGATAGATTAAAGCTCCACCACTTCACCCATCATCCATATGCCTGAGCCATTCTGCTGTACATAATTTGCTTAGAAGCCGCTCTTCACTATACTTTTTATTACTGACCAGCAGGGACATCTGAGAATTCATTGATTGCCTATGGAATCCATTTGTGATTTTTTTCAGTCCGTTGTGGATTCTTTTCTTTGAACAAATTTTGTGACCCATAGCTAGATCCTGACTATGCTATATTTGCTGCCTGCCATGGTATGTTGCGTAGTTTCTCTTCATCCAGCTTTTCAGATTCCTGACATTAGAATGTATTGCGTTTTGAATCATCGCTAGCAAATGCAGTTTTATTTTCTGATGTGTATCTTCAGTATTTTAACATTAAGCCTGGCCTCTTCTAAAGACGGGCAATATATCGTTCCATCGTTCCTTTTTTGGCATACGCACTCAGGCATCTCTCCAGCAGGGCCAGTGCAAGGATTTTTGACTACACAGATGAAGATGCATTTCCTCCCCCAGCACCTACATTCAAGTGTCTCATTCCCTCAGCACCCCATGCTTTTCCTCCCCCAGCCCCTCCATGTGTCTCAGTTCCCCCAGCACCTCCATGTGTCTTATTTCCACTCTCCAGCCCCTCCATTCAAGTATCTTATTTCCCCAGCCCCCATGTTTCTCATTTCTTCCCAGGTGTCGTACCCGCTACACCACCTCTCCCTCCCAGACTACGGTAGATTAATTTGTTTTCCTCTACCCAGTACCCGGTGACAGGAAGAATTCCTATCAGCACTTCCTATCAGATTGGGTAGCGGGAAACAAGCTTCTCTACCACTGTCTGCGGCACGGCCTCTCAACAATAACTGACCTGCAGGAAGGGAGCACTGTGCTGTGCACTCTCCTCCTGCATGTCAAACAGATCTTGCGCTTCCAGATAAGTGTGTCTTATGGAAACGCAGTCCCTGCTGTCCAGCAAGGGTCAAGCATACAGTTCCTACAACTGACCTGAGAAGTGGTATGGATTTACCTTGCAATCTGTCATTCATCAGATCAGCTTTCTCTAAACTCACGGTCTCAATGTTAAAACACATAAAGATGGACTGTGTCATCCAAAGTCTGGATCCCATGGGTTCATGTTTAAAGACTGTGAAGAAAGCAACTTGCCAATTGTTTTCTGTAGGAAAGAGTCACTTGTTGCATGCAGATTCTAATATGACACAGATATGCAGTTCGGAGAGCACACATATCTACTACTGTACAGTTCAGCTCTTTTTAATTGAGGCCTGTTTAAACTGTAATATTTTAAATGTGTCATTTAGTTTGTCAGTGTTGCATTTTTAAACTTGCAATTGTAACAACATTGTAGCACCAGGCCAACCTGGTAAAATTCTACAACTTGGCTGTAAGCATCACCTTAAACATCACCTTAAAGTAAAAAGTGTGATACTGTATATTTATTAAACTTAAATTTAAAAAAATCCAATTAAAAACTCTTACACAAAATAAATGCTAGACTTATCGCTAAGCTCATGCATTTTTTATGCAAACACTGCCTTTTCAGTGTTTACATTGCCCCCTAGGGACACCTTCAGTGGCCACTGAAAGTGTTTTCTGGGGCAGTGCTGCACAGTGAGCAGCACTGCGTTCAGCGTCTCCACGCTCTGCATGGAGTTGCTGAATTTTCCCTTATAGAGATGCATTGATTCAATGCATCTCGATGAGGAGGTGCTGATTGGCCAAAACAGAGTTTGGACCTGCCCCATCCTGCCTCCTTGCCGATTTTAACCAATCCAATGGGAAAGCATTGGATATGTTAAAATCATAACTCCTGATGATGACACCAAGGAGGCGGATCGAGGGAGGGGCCAGCACCTGCAGACTTACGCGGCACTGGAAAGAAGGTGAGTTTTAACCCCTTCTAAAGGACTAAGGGCAGGCCACCTAAATGGTGGTTTTAACACTATAGGGTCGGGAATACATGTTTGTATTAATTCTTTTAAGGTGGTGTTAAAGGTGATGTTTCTGCCATACACTGAAGTGAATACTGATTGACATTTACTTGGATACTAAGTTATAATTTAACAGATCCTGACTGATGTTTTGTTGGATACAAGGTTTTATTTTATATTGAAGTGGAAATATTACAAGCACTAATAAGAAGAACTCCACACAGTTTTATTATTATTTTACTTTATCATAATTTTTTTTTTTTAAAGTATTGGTTTCATTTTGATAGTTATGTTAGTGCTGACATTACTTTACATTATTTTATAAAAATATATGGAAAAATCTTGAATATGTTTTAGCTGTTTTTATAATAACCAACGATCCGTGATTTAGTTTTCCTTTCATTGTATCTATGTACTGTATGTGTCTGTATTTGTATATATGTCAGTGTGTGTATATGTGTAGCTGTGTGTCAGTGTCTGTGTCTCAGTGTGTATCTATGTGTGTATCTGTGTGTAGGTGTCTGTGCATGTATCAGTGTGTGTATATGTGTCAATCAGGGCTCGAGTCCAGCAGGAATGCCATTCGCGTTGCTCCTGCAGGCACTCAGGGGGCACCACAAAATGCTGCCCCCAAATGCTCCCCATGTGTCCCCTGTCATGGGGCGGCCCCAAGAGGTGGCCTGATGGCCACCTGATGGACCCCTCTGGCAGGCACCTGTCTACCGGTCAGACGCAGTGAGGGAGCTGTGTTCTCTCTGATCTTATCCCTCGCGCGCCATTTGCTGATGCCGGGTGCCGGAATAGGACATCATATTGCGGCTCCCGGCATCAGTAGACAGCCTGTGCGGCGAGAGGGAGAAGATCAGAGAGAACACAGCTCCGCATCACCGCGTCTGACCAATAGACAGGCGCCCGCCTCACTAAAGCCCCACTGGACCCCAGGGACAGGTCCACACCAGCTCTCCAGGTAGGGAGGCTGGGTAGACTTTTTACAATATTTAAAATTCTGAATAATTTGTGTGTTTCTGTGAGTGTGTGTGTGTGTCTGTGTGAGTATATGTGTGTGTATGTGAGTATATGTGTCTGTGTCTGTGAGTATATGTGTCTGTGTGTCTGTGAGTATATGTGTCTGTGTGTCTGTGAGCACACGTTTATATATGCATACGAGTGTATATTAAATTATATATATATATATATATATATATATACACACACACACACACACACACACACACATATTTCCAGCAATCAAACGATTACAGTACATGCAAACACTCCTTTGCAACTAAACACAAATATTACATACAAACCCTGAATTCAAATGCCATAATAACTTAGAAACACATCCCTACACTCAAACACACAAATATACACTAACATTTAAAAGCCAACACTACATACTAATACATACAAACACACCCTGCAATCAAATGCAATCATAACATAGAAGTACACCACTACATTCCAATGGCAACAGTATTTACAAATACACCCCTACATGCCCACACATACTCTACACAAAACATGTTTACGTTCAAACACAAAAACGTCTCACAAATACAACCCAGCAAGGATGGGTAAATGGTAGATCCCCAGCTGGTATAGCATCGTACGAATTGTACGACAGATTGAAATTAACCTTTTGGCCACCTTTGTACTAGAGGGGAAACAAAAATGTCCTGCTCCAAGGCCTTCTCTACATTAGTCCTGCCACTTTATGCAGTATTACACAATGTGCATACTAGCCATATGAAGTGACATTGGTCTCTCATGACTAGATAAAATCATAATATTTTTGTTTAAATGTTTATTAAATACCAGATTTTTAAATCATAACTCTGATAAGCAATTTGATCATATTCTGGATTAAGGCAACTTGTATCTTATGCGCTGAAGATCGGTTTTCCGGAGGCAAGTTTCCACTTTGTAAGTCCATTCTTACGAATTCTGTTATCAGCAAATAGGAGTAAGGTGTGTTATTACAATATTGAAGATAAGCGTGACCATTAAATGCACTAAGCAATATCACATTTCCCTTTTTCACAGATTTTCAATTCTCTTATTACAGTTTCTTTGCAATCCTACCTAATGACCATATTTGATCCCTTGCCCTTGTTATCACATCCTTACACATTTTTGTTTGAGCAACTCAATGGGTCCCCATTTGTTCATTTCACAGCTAGTCTACTAACATACTGAGTTACGATGTTTATGTCTCTTGCTTTCCTTTCTATTGAGACTGGACATCAAGTCTGAACACTTTACCTTTGCCTTATTGAGGTAATTGAGATAAGGGCGGTTTTATTATTATCTTGCTATCTTTAATTTTAAATAGTTTGCTTTGATTTAGAGAAGATTAAACTAGACATGTGCAATTAGTTTCAGTCCGAATTAAAATTCGGCTGAATTTCGGGTAATTCGGACATTCGGAATGTCCGAATAGCTGAATCGCCGAAGTGCCGAATTGCCGAAGTCCCGAAGTGTAGTAGTGCCGAATTGACGAAGTTGCAGAAGTTCCGAAGCACAGTATTGCATTAGTACTAATATACATACCCAGTGAAATAAGAAGATTGTTACACTGTATACAATTTCAAATAAAAAGTATACAAACATAGCCAGGATTCAGCTGTAAGCATTTGCAACACTTACAACAATCAAGTAACATAAATTCATATAAAATGTAAGTTACTTAGTCAGTCATATAATGACAGGAATGAATAAGTAGATAACTCCCTAATTCCCACGATATTAAAGGAGCTATCTACTAAAAGGCTGAAAGACCTAAATTGGTCTTTCAGCCAAATTTACTAATACTAAGTAAAGATTACTTAGTATTAGTAGATTATGCCCCTACTCACTATACCGCGAGTAGACGCATGTCTATTAAACAGTGAGGTCCCCCCTCCTGAGCCCCCACCCGCGGCATGCAAGTGGGGGCTTTTAAACTAAAAGGGGGACCTATTGCCCCCCCCGGCCCCCACCCTTGAGCGGCGGGTGGGGGCCCTAAAGTAAAAAAAGGGGTGAGGACCTATTGTCCTCCCCACCCGCCCCCACCACTGAGCGGTGGATGGGGGCCCTAAGTACAAATTGGTGGGGGGGACCTAATGTCCTCTCCACCCGCCCCCACCCCTGAGCGGTGGGTGGGGGCCCTAAATACAAATTGGTGGGGGGGACCTAATGTCCTCCCCCTGGCCCCCACCCCTGAGCGGTGGGTACGGGCCACAAACTAGAATAAGGGGGGGGGGACCTAATGTCCTCCCCCCTGGCCCCCACCCCTGAGTGGTGGGTGGGGGCCCTAAATACAAATTAAACCCCCCTGCCCCCAGGTGACTAGGGGTCCCTGTGACGAAGTGCCCTTCGCCACTTGTGCCTGGAGAGGACTGCTTGCCCGCCTCTTGCCCTGTGACTATGGCCCCCGGGATGTATTGCCCTTTAAAGACATGATTTGGGCATAATGGATTTGTGTTGTGCTGCTGCTAGCCCTTTAAGAACCATCTGGGGACATACTGTGGAGTTACTGGGTGGCCACCATTTCCTGTATCAGAAGCACATGGTGAGAACAATGGATGGCGGCCATTTTAGCTCACAGACACTGTTTGGACTTTTCAACACGGTGCCATCTCGCCAGTATTTGGTGCACAGAGACATCGTGCAGTGGTTTTGGACTATACAGCAGGGGACACATTATACAGTGATTGTTTTTCATTTAGCCTGTATATGTTCTGCAGAATCTGCATTAAACTGTATTTCCAAAGTACTGAACGGATCTGGGTGAATTTTGGATATGTGGTTCACCCAGATCCCCCGGTTCCAAGGATATACTTTTATGGGGTTATTGCATGTTTTGGGGTCCCTGTGTGTTTTATGAAACTGTATTATTTCTGGCCAGCAGATAATTGAGCTTTGTGTATTGTAGAAACTCAATTATCTAGCCTGGCCCAGAGGAGGAGTTTTGTGTTGCATAAATTGTGAGTTCTGTGTGCCAGTAAATCAGTCTTGTTCCAGCATTAAGCCTTGGCTCATGTTTGGGGGATTGGAGAAATACACTCTGGGGATTGCTATAATCACTATACTCCCCAGGGTATGATCACTAAGTTCTGCTAAGAGCTTGTTCCTGCTCTCTGGGGAAAGAGAGGTTCACCCACTGGAAGCTGGATCCTGGCCTTGGGTCCAGGGTGGGTGGAGACATCAGAGACCCCAGCGCAGTTGCATCGCTGGAAGTGGGGTCTGCAGTGCTGATGGTGTCGGTTGGAGTGCTTGGAGTCCTCGGCAAGCGCTAGGAGCATCGATTGGCGGAGGTACTCAGTCGGAGTGCCAGCGTTCCGTCACAGTCCCCAAACCCCTAGTCACCCCCTCCCCCAAAAAATAAACTCCTACCTACCCCCTCACCCTAAAAATAATGAGGGGGGACCATTAACTAAATACCAGTAAAAATAAAAATAAACTTACCATTCGATGTTTTCTTTCTTCTAAAATCTTATTTTTTCAGCCCCAAAAAAGGCCAAATTAAAATCCATAATAACTGACGCAATTAAAAAAAATAAAATAATCCTTCACCCGGCGAGGGCTCCGCGCAGTACTTAATGCACCAATCAGAGAGTTATGAGTCAAATTACACAGCGTGGGAAAATTCCAAAGAACTTTCCCATGCTGTGTAAAATGACACAGAGGACTCTGATTGGTGGATTTCAAACCAACCAGAGTGCTGTGACAAGTAAATGTAGAGACTTAACTGTCAGTCTCTTCATTTACCTGTCAGAGCACTCTGATTGGATGGCTTAAACCCACCAATCAGAGTGCTCTGAGCCTAATTGCAGGGCAGGACAAGGCTTTATAAGAGAAAATACAGAGAAGAGGCTGAGCCACACAAAATAAATATAATAGGATAGCAATATTGTATCCCACAAAGGTCTTAGCTAGTGATGTCGCGAACCCGAAATTTTCGGTTCGCGAATGTCGAACGCGAACTTCCGCAAATGTTCGCGAACCGGCGAACCGCGCGAACCGCGCGAACCGCGCGAACCGCGCGAACCGCCATTGACTTCAATGGGCATGCGAATTTTAAAACACACAGGGACTCTTTCTGGCCACAATAGGGATGGAAAAGTTGTTTCAAGGGGACTAACACCTGGACTGTGGCATGCCGGAGGGGGATCCATGGCAAAACTCCCATGGAAAATTACACAGTTGATACAGAGTCTGGTTTTAATCCATAAAGGGCAGAAATCACCTAACATTCCTAAATCACAATCAATATGGATTGACACCTGACATATGACATATTGACACCTTGACATATGGATTGACACCTGTCCTCAGAGCCCCTGATGCACACGGACACAGAGCAGAATAGAGACTGGTCCTCCTACATAGGGTCACTTGGCAGATATGGATTGACACCTGTCCTAAGGATCCCTGATACACACTGACACATAGCAGAATAGGGACTGTTCCCCCTACATCGGGTCACTTGGCAGATATGGATTGACACCTGTCCTAAGGTTCCCTGATACACACTGACACAGAGCAGAATAGGGACTGTTCCTCCTACATAGGGTCACTTGGCAGATATGGATTGACACCTGTCCTCAGAAACCATGATACACACTGACACAGAGCAGAATAGGGACTGTTCCCCCTACATCGGGTCACTTGGCAGATATGGATTGACACCTTGTTACAAACTGCTATTTGTAGCGGGCCCTTTAAATGGCAAATTGCCCTGCTTCCCTGGGTTGTGGAGAAGCCTACTTGCCAGCCTCCTCCCGCATGACTATGGCCCCTGGGAGATTGTGAAAATGTATGTACTTTTATTTGGTGTGTATGGCCCTTTAAGACTGTCGGTGGGCATATTGGGGCTTATGGACTCTTTATGTGAATGGTGCTGGCCCTTTAAACACCTTTTTTGGGACATCAGGAAGATTGGGACACTGCCCCTTTAAGGCCGTGTCCCCAGACTTGTTGGGGACACTACCCCTTTAAGACGGTGTCCCCTGTGTCCCCAGACCTGGTGCAAACCCTTTGTGCCTGCCTGGCTAATTCCCACTTGGTTCAGTAAATGGGGCTTACTAAACCAAGTACCACACAGGCAGACCACCCAGAAGTGGAAGTGTGCAGGCAATTTACCTCCCAGAAGCTGCGGTTAACCGCAGCTTAATTGACAATGCTGGGAGGTCTTTGTTCGTTTGCCGAACACGTGGCAGCGGCCATCTTTGATCATTCGACTAGGTCAGCGGTATGTGTAGCCAAATTCATGGAACTAAAATCGGCTACACATTTCCGCGAACACCGCTGAGCTCTACCTTCTCCTCTACTGGTTTTACAGCTGCAGAGACTAAGTCCCATTCGGCTATGGGACTTAGTCTTTTTTTCAGCCGGTTTTTTCAGCCTTATTTCAGCTGCAGAGACTAAGTCCCATTCGGCGATGGGACTTAGTCGTTTTTTCAGCCTGAAATAGACCGACCTCACAGCCCAAATCTATGGAACTGTTTTGGGAAGGAAAATGTGCTTGCGGTCGGTCATAAAGGGACCTCCAGCTAACTTTTTAACCCCTGGATGGATTTGGCTGATTTTTGGTTATGTTTATGTTTTAATTGTGCTGATTCCAAATATGTAATTATGAAGATGGGATGTGTAGTTTTAAAGTTACAGGGTATGGCTAAAAACTGTATTTTTACTGCCTGTTTTTAATTATGTTAATCTCTTCCCAAACGTCATTTCGTTCAAAGTGGAGAGAATGTTAAAAATATATATTTTTGTTCGGAGTGTGAGAAATGCTTTTCAGCCGCTTCTAATCTTAAGCATCATTTGAGGAGCCATACAGGAGAGAAACCTTATTTGTGGTGTGTTTAGTATTGTTCTGATCAGTTTAATACCTTTCGCGTCTCCTATCAGTGGACGTGTATATGGCAGCCATTTTAGGAACCGCACACCTGGGACCCGAGCAAGGTCACCTCGTTCAACAGGCGACAACATTTGTCCCTCCAGGAAGAAGAGCCTGAACCCTTACCGGCTGCACGTGTCTTACCTGTACATGGAAAGCTGCTGTGGTTCCTTGATGAGCCAGCTGCCCGTGAGTTAACATGTCCCGTGGAGAAGCACTCTGTCCTGTGAAGCCTCACCAAAAAAAAGGAGTGGTGTGTTTAGTACTATTTTTTATCAGTTTAATACCTTCCGCGTCTCCTATCAGTGGACGTGTACACGGCATTGATTTTTATCTAAACCGTAAACTTTTGCACAGCGAAGTATATTCACTGCCATTGAAAAGGAGTGCATGGCGGTGGTGTGGGCCCTCAAAAAGCTGCAACCTACTTGTATGGACAACAGTTTACCTTACTCACAGATCACAACAAATTTGGGGCACTGGGCATGCAATCTAATGTACCACCAGATAGGAGTGGTGTGTTTAGTACTATTTTTATCAGTTTAATACCTTCCGCGTCTCCTATCAGTGGACGTGTACACGGCATTGATTTTTGTAATAGGGAGATGGAAGAAGATGTTTGGTCGGTCCTCCTAACTGTAGACTGTGTTGCTGTACGGGTGGCAGGTGGAGCCATTTATAAAGTACACACTGCTTTATAAAGCCATTTATAAAGTACACACTGGCGGCTTGAACCCTAGTTGGTGGCGGATAAGTCACGCAAGTCAAGCGGCATTCAGAGTTATAATACAGCAGCGTGTGGACCATTTTCAGCCCAAGGCAGCTCATCTCATCAGGCCTTTTTTACATAGGGTCACTTGGCAGATATGAATTGACACCTGTCCTAGGGATCCCTGATACACACTGACACAGATCAGAATAGGGACTGTTCCTCCTACATCGGGTCACTTGGCAGATATGGATTGACACCTGTCCTCAGAGACCATGATACACACTGACACAGAGCAGAATAGAGACTGTTCTCCTACATAGGGTCACTTGCAGATATGGATTGACACCTGTCCTAAAGATCCCTGATACACACCTACTTTCCTGATGGTATAGGACATTTTAGCTGCTCCTGGGTCTCAACACCTGACCCACATAGGAGCCGCATTGTGACCGGATTAGGAGTCCTGACTGACCCTAAAGCCCAGTAAGTGCCATATAGGAACGTGTAAAAACCTCCCCAAGATAGTAGTATGGGCTCCAGAGTGTGAACAGGCCTTCCAACAGCTCAAGACGGCGCTCATTAAATCACCTGTACTTTCTTCTCCTGATCCAACTAAACACTTTTTCGTCCATACAGACGCTTCTATGCTTGGATTGGGAGCAGTACTGAGCCAAGTCGGAGCAGATGGTGGCGAGCAACCCGGGGCTTATCTAAGCCGTAAACTTTTGCACAGCTAAGTATATTCACTGCCATTGAAAAGGAGTGCATAGCGGTGGTGTGGGCCCTCAAAAAGCTGCAACCTACTTGTATGGACAACCGTCTACCTTACTCACAGATCACAACAAATTTGGGGCACTGCGCGTGCAATCTAATGTGCCACCAGATAGGAGTGGTGTGTTTAGTACTATTGTTATCAGTTTAATTACTGTTACGTCCCCTATCCGTTGATGTGGAGCAAGACGCAGCAGCAGAAGAGGACTCAGCCGAGGAGGTTATGGAAGAGGATGGAGTAGGAGGAGTAGAGGAGGTGGCAGCGTACTGGCAGAGTACACCCTGTAGGGCTGACACACCTGCTTGAAGATAAC
>OW240915.1:195742703-195840791 GCA_933207985.1 Pelobates cultripes
TTTAAGGACACTGACTTCTATTCAATCTATAACAGTGAAAAAGGTTTTTTGTTTTTAAATGCAAGCTATTGTGACACCAGATATGAGTGGTGGCACTGACTGGGCAAATGGGCACAGTATTCACTGTGAGCCTGACACAGAAGCTGGCAGCAGTGGCAGACAACTGACTGCTATTCAATCTATAACAGTGAAAAAAGTTTTTTGTTTTTAAATCCAAGCTATTGTGACACCAGATGTAGTGGTGGCACTGACTGGGGAAATGGGCACAGTGCACTGTGAGCCTGACACAGAAGCTGGCAGCAGTGGCAGACAACTAAGTGCAATTACATTACATAGAAAAAAATAAATAAAAAAAAAGCATACCCTAACCCTAACCTAGCTATGCTTTTCCCTATCTAATGAACAGCAGCTACACTTTCCCTCCTCTTACTAAGCATGCAGCTTGAGAATGAATCTAAAATGGATGCCTTCCAGGAGGTGGGAGGGTCTGCTAGGGAGGGTGTGCTGCTAATTGGCTGGAATGTGTCTGCTGACTGTGAGGTACAGGGTCAAAGTTTACTCAATGATGACGAATAGGGGGCGGGTCGAACCGCGCATATGTTCGCCCGCCGTGGCGAACGCGAACATGCTATGTTCGCCAGGAACCGTTCGCTGGCGAACCGTTCGGTACATCACTAGTCTTAGCTTGACAGTTCTTTCTTTAGATCAAATGGTCTGTAACGTGCTTGGTCAGGGATAGTGTTCACGTAGATCTTCCCCGAAATGATCCAATAATCTAAAAAGATAAAAGATAGAACAAAATAGTGCAATATATCCAATAAGATGAACTAAAAGATAAAAAGAAGACGGTAATGCACTAACATGTGGAAGAGCTATAGCTAGCTCTAGTATGGACAGCGTACAGCGGTACAATCCCCGCTTATGGGATATGGTGCAGGTGTCTTGCTTCAAAGATATGTTCAACACTCAAAGAGAATAAAATAGAGACAACTGATAGTGCTCTCTGGATAAAACAATGGTATTAAAATATATATATAAAATGGTACTCACAATGATGGGGCAGACAAAGTGCCCACTGGTATCAGCGTTGGTGGTTTGATCCCCACTTAGGATTTCTTGGAGTTCTCAATGATAAAAATGCCAGAGACAGTCTGAAAGCAGTCTATCTCTTCTCTGTGCTGCCCCCTTTATAAGCCTTCCCCCGCCCTGCAGAGCTCGCCGGGCGAAGATGGATTATTATTTTTTTGCGCTCTTTTTTTATTATGGATTTTTATTTGGCCTTTTTTGGGGCTGAAAAAATAAGATTTTAGAAGAAAGAAAACATCAAATGGTAAGTTTTTATTTTTACAGGTACTTAATTAAAGGTCCCCCCTCGTTATTTTTAGGGTGAGGGGGGTAGGTAGGGGTTTATTTTTGGGGGAGGGGGTGACTAGGGGTTTGGGGACCCCTAGTCACTTGGGGGGGAGGGGGGTTAAATTTGCATTTAGGGCCCAAACCCACGGCTCAGGGGTGGGGGCCAGGAGGGAGGACATTAGGTCCCCCCCCTTATTCTTGTTTAGGGCCCCCACCCACCGCTCAGGGGTGGGGGCCAGGGGGGAGGACAATAGGTCCCCCCCAATTTGTATTTATGGGCCCCACCCACCGCTCAGGGGTGGTGGCCAGGGGGGGACGACAGTATGTCCCCCTTATTCTTGTTAAGGGCCCCCACCCACCGCTCAGGGGTGGGAGCCAGGGGGAGGACAATAGGTCCCCCAATTTGTATTTAGGGCCCCCACCCGCCGTTCAGAGGTGGGGGCCAGGGGGGAGGACATTAGGTCCCTCTCCTTATTCTTGTTAATGGCCTCCACCCACCGCTCAGGGGTGGGGGCTGGTGGGGAGGACAATAGGCCCTCCCCCCTGTTTTTACTTTAGGGCCCCCACCCGCCGCTCAGGGAGGGGGGACCCTTTTTTAAGGCTGCTCACTGTTTAATACACATGCCCCTACTCGCGGTATACCAAGTAAGGGCACAATTTACTAATACTAAGAAATTTTTACTTAGTATTAGTAAATTTGGCTGAAAGACCAATTTAGGTCTTTCAGCCTTTTGGTAGATAACTCCCTAATACCGTGGGAATTAGGGAGTTATCTACCAAGCGGCTCCAAAAAGTCCCGAAACGCCGGAGTTCCGAAGTTGCCAACGTGTCAAAGTTCCAACGTGTCAAAGTGTCAAAGTCCCAAATTTCTGAATGCCGAACTGATTCGAATATTTTCCCCATGCACATGCCTAGATTAAACAACTGTTGTTATTTTATAGATTGGAGGTAGGCAGGATTATCTTGGTTCACTGTGCAGAATGCCTGGCATAGAGTTTGCAGATGAATGTCTGAGATTATTAGTTGGCTAATGAAGTTTATGTGTTCTATAGTTTAAATGCGCCCACAGTACCCAGAAATTAGTTTCCCAAATACCAAAGGGACGTGGCAAACATTTCCCCTGCACCCTCATGTTTGGTGAGGTGGAAGGCACTAAAAATCATGTAACAACCAAAAAACTGGGTATCTACTGAACCTATATTTGGAAATGGGACATGTGGAACCTTAGCCCAAAATTGTTTACCTTCCACTCCACAGTCCCAAGTATTGGAACAAGGAGAAAGGAGCAAAATGTCAGATTGGTTGTTTTTTTATGGGGTTAGATAATTTACAATGTGTGTGTGTACTTAATGTATAAGTAAAACACTTAGCATATAAAAAAATATTTCACTATGTTTTCCAAACTACATCATTTAACGGGCTGTTACTCTATAATTACATCAATAGAAGAATAGAATATAATATTAAAAGGACATAGGACATCTAACAAGTTTTGTTAATTGAACACCCTATAGAAAAAACACTGCCACACTTACACCGTTTGTTGCAAATGTATTTCCATGTTAGCATTAATAAGTAATGACTATCAGGTCGGCACCATGGGGTATCACTTCTAAGTGTCTTACAAGTCACCTGACCACCTAAGGCCAGTCCTGCTTTTGGCTGTATGAACTGAGACAAGTTTGTTGCTTCTTCTATTTATCATAGTTTGGCATTAAAACCATTAGGACCTTTGTTTTAGCTTTGTAGGGAGTCTTCAGTATTTAAGTTTGGGAGTACAGTTAAGCAGATTTTGTGGGCAGATTGCTGGCAATTCAAGTGATATTCAATCGGTTATTAAAAAAAAAATAAAAAAAAATGAAGAGCCTCGAAGAAGGCAGCTTTGATGGTGCTGCCTCTTGAAGTCATCATAGCAGATTTTTATAGAGCCTTCTGCTGGAGATTGCTTGATCCTCACCCTACAGGTATACTTCTTTACCTCTCTACAAGTCATAAAAAAAAGAATATAATCTATAGCCTTTAAAAACAAATACGCAAATCATTTCAGTTCCCTCTTTAGACAATAAAAAACAACACTAAAAAGAAATAATTGGGATATAACAAGTTCTTCCTGATTGCAACCTTCTGGTTGATGCCATCATTCTGAAGCCCAAAGGAAAATGCCCTGTTAATATTACAATAGGCTAATTGGCAGGTAATATAGCAATACATCAGTCATATAATAAATATTCACTGTCTGTTTTTATTTTGTTGTTATAATGAAAAAGAAAATATTTAAAGTTGTTAAGTTTTATTCATTTTTAAGTCATTACCTTGTGAGCTCAGTGACTAGTGTAAGTAAATTATTTGATTTTTCCAAAAACACATGCAGGAAAAAGCAAGATATTTACACCTCTTTCACTTGCTTTGCACCTACCCATTTCAATTTAAGTATGTCACACATAATTACTTTCAACACATTTTTTTTTAATAAAAATGCTAATTTTAAAACTAATATTTTTTCCATATGATGTTTTTCAGGTTTGTTCCCATATGTGTTATAATTAGTACTTTATTTTATTGAAAATATAAGGCAAGAAAATGTTAAAGGGACACGGTAGTCACCAAGACAACTACATCTAAATGTATTTGTTCTGGTGAATATAATCAGTCCCTTCAGGCTTTTAGCAGTAAACACTGTTTTTTCATAGAAAAGGCAGTGTTTACATTACAGCCTCCAGTGGCCACTCCTCAGATGGCTACTTAAGGTGCTTCCTGGAACAGTGTGCACCCTCTGCATGAAGACACTGAACTTTGCTCATAGACATGCATTGATTCAATAAATCTCTATGAGGAGATGTTGATTGGCTAGGGATATATTTGGCTTGTGCTGGCTCTGCCCCTGAGATTACCACTTCTGATGATGTCAGCCAAGAAGGCAGATCAAGGGCAGGGCCAGCATCAGCAGACTGGAATAAAGGTAATGTTGTACTATATTTAGGTAAGCAAGAGGGGCTACATGGTGTTTTTAACACTATAAGGTCAGGAATACAAGTTTGTGTTCCTGACCATAGTGTTTCTAACAAAATGCATTTCTTCTTTGCTCTTATCTAACTTTCTTGTTTACTGTACTAGTATTTGGAAAACACAAGCGTTAACATGATTATTCTTTTGTTACACATATATTAACCATCAGAAGTGACAAACCTTTATGTTGTTTTTACATAGTTACATAGCTGAAAAGAGACTTGCGTCCATCAAGTTTAGCCTTCCTCACATTTGTTTTTTGCTGTTGATCCAAAAGAAGGCAAAAAAACCCAGTTTGAAGCACAATTTTGCAACAAGCTAGGAAAAAAATTCCTTCTTGACCCCAGAATGGCAGTCAGATTTATCCTTGGATCAAGCAGTTATTACCCTACATTGAAAGATTATATCCTTGAATATTCTGTTCTTGCAAGTTGTGGGGATATTTATGGGATAATAATAGTAAACAGTGAGAATTGCCCACTAATTCAATTCTCAGATCCCAAAGAACGTTTATCGTGTTAAGTGGAAAGTATTTCATATAAATAATCACAATGTATAAAAATAGATTTTTATTTATGATAACCAATAATTAATAATAATATATGTAACATGCATGACAATAATCAATGAATATTCAGTATAAAATGGTATGCAATACAAAGGAATGGGTATTACGTTTCAATGGCTAAAAAGCATTTTCTGTCAAGACTTTATTTATGACTATCTTTCACAGACTGAAAGTGAAACTTTTCACAGCGAAGAACAGAATTCCTCAGAGTGCAGCGTAAGGTCATAAAGTTTAGCAGACAGTTAGAATAACCCTTCCAATGCTGGCTAGATCTCCTAGGTATTTAAGATCTATTCTTATGTAATTTTTAAATAAAATAACATTTAAACCAGTTTAAATTCATTTTCTTAAACCATCCAATAAGAGAATCTACATATTATATAAGCAGATTTTTAATTTGTCTAAAAGATATCTATCTTAATTTAGAGCAAATCAATACACCTGGATAAAAACAGCGGTATGCTAACACGTGATAATATCACATCAATATATAATTATTCTTAATTCCACCTGCAGAATGGAATGTTTATAACTATATATTCTTAGTTAACTAAGATTTCTTAATATGGAAATCTGACCGTGCTTTATCCAGTCATATATAATGCTATTAATATAATTTAATTAATTTAATTTAATTAAATGAAACCAGTATAATTACCAGTTGAGTAGATATTTCATCCGATTGGTAGTCTCAGGAATTTATTTGGATGTGTCTCTGCATGGAGGTTGGAGTCCCCAAACTTCCAATTCCTCTCTTTTCTCTCCTTTGCATATCTTGCATCTGCCTCCTTCGTGTATCTCTATCTTCCCTTTGTCTTAACTTTTAAAGGGCCAGACTCTCTGTACGTCATCAGTTGATAACCCAATAGAAGCACTAGAGGTGTGGTTATCTTCTAGATCGCAAATTAGGTATTTGGTCTATAGAGGGCAGTCTTGTCCCACTAAACATACCTATCCAGGAAAGAGTTAACTTTTCCTGGTGGCTATTTTGACGTCATTTTGCGTTATCTTTATAGCGCCATAATTTAAAATTTCAAAGGATTTCTTAAATTTTGTCCAGACTTAGCGTCTGCAATTCCTGCCATAATTTCTGATATGACAGATCATGAACTAAGTTTACCCTTTTCCATACAATGGTACCTTATATATATAGACAGTTAAATATTAAATTATTTAATCTTCTCTGTCACAATTGTCTGGGTTTAGATTTGATTATATTCCATTAGCATTAGACAGTCTGTCCAACCCCCTTCCTTATCACTTGTTTATACTATGCATTCCTTAGCTCTGGCAAAGAGGCCAGTCTTACAGAAAGAAATCCTGTGTCTTTTTTGTTAATTTGAAATAACAAAATGGAGTCTGGTCTGTTCAGAGTGACTCAGAATATACACTTTTAGTTTCTATCATAGCACAAAATGTCTGCCGATATAAATACTCTGACAAAGTATGCATCTAGTAGCCGTTTGAAAACCTGTATGGACTCTGATAAAACCACTTCCTCAGGTAGAGAATTCCACATCCTGATTGTTCTTACAGTAAAAAAGCATATTTTGTTTCGTATGCCAGAGTATTGACTTGTCAAACAGTTCAGAGTTTTTCTAAGTTAAGACCCCACAGGCTTTTAAGAGGTCTCAGTGAGAGCTCATACATAGTTAAATAATCCTCAGCAATGTGAAGGTTAATTATGCAATACCTGACCAGCTCTCTCTAGCCAGCCACCACAAAACAAAATGGGTCAATAAGACTCCCATGTTATTATAATGGAGGTTAGAAGCCAACAAATCAGAGCCCTCTTATTGATATTACATGTGACAGAACCATCTGTCTGTCTATTGTGGTGGATTTGTCTATTTCTGCCACCTTTTGTGTAAACGGCTGTTTCTATAGTCCAGCCATACGAATGACTGTTTTTCACCGAACAAATCTACCGAACGGATGGCCACCCAGGATAGAAGTGTGCTGCTGGTTAACCTCTTGATCCCAATTAGAACGTTGTGGTTAACCGCAGACACTTCTCAATTAAACCGAATTCAGGGTGGCCGTCATTCGTATGTCGACCACGAGGCAGCGGCCATTTTAAAACACACGAAAGCCCAGCGGTGTTCAGCACTGATTTCATGGAACTAAAAATGGACACTTTTTCTGCCGAACACCGCTGAAACAACGGGTCGCCTGGCTGCCTCAACAAAAGCGTACGAACACAGGCCGTTCGGGAGTTTTACAACACACGAAAGGACTTAACCCAGATAGCCTTCCCATGGAGTCAATCGCATACCGAAAGACTGTAAGGACTTTGACTCCATGGCGATTGAACTATGTGTGTGGGATCTGAGCGCTATTCGCCAATAATATGCCCTCAGATCCAGGCTATCTGGGGATATGTGATGCGAATGTGAAATGTTCGGTTATTTTAAAGTTATGTATTTTTATGTATTTTCTGGCATTTTATTTAAGATGGCGATTTGTCCTTGTCCTGGAGATAATTTAATTACTTCTCAATTATCTCCAGGGCAGAGGGGAGGAAACCATATTGCATTGTGGGAAAAGGTTACGTCTGTATGTCTGAAATGTCCCCATGTCTATCTGTCAAGGATTTCTTAAATTTTGTCCAGACTTAGCGTCTGCAATTCCTGCCATAATTTCTGATATGACAGATCATGAACTAAGTTTACCCTTTTCCATACAATGGTACCTTATATATATAGACAGTTAAATATTAAATTATTTAATCTTCTCTGTCACAATTGTCTGGGTTTAGATTTGATTATATTCCATTAGCATTAGACAGTCTGTCCAACCCCCTTCCTTATCACTTGTTTATACTATGCATTCCTTAGCTCTGGCAAAGAGGCCAGTCTTACAGAAAGAAATCCTGTGTCTTTTTTGTTAATTTGAAATAACAAAATGGAGTCTGGTCTGTTCAGAGTGACTCAGAATATACACTTTTAGTTTCTATCATAGCACAAAATGTCTGCCGATATAAATACTCTGACATAACCCCCCTTTAGTGCATTTCATAGCCAAAATTAATTTAGCTTATGAATAAGCACTATAGAAGTTACCAGACATATTGTGCAATCACATCATTTCTAACATAGGCCCGTGCGTGGAATGAACATTTTTGTATATATTTGTACCTGTAAGAGTTTTGAACTTTACACTTAGTACAATCAACCATAATATCATTATTACATAGTACATTATTTTCATTTGAAAAATGTCTTTGAGAATTACATATGGTATGGTCAATAAAAAGCAAATCTCCATACGTTCCGGATCAATTAAGAGAGGTATAGCGCTCCCCATCTCAAAGGCCAGATTTAATTGCATAGGCTCAATTGTCTCTCCATCCACATTGGCAAGCATCGCATGAACAATATCCTTGGATACAAAATACAGAGGTATGCGTCCCCCTGCCAATTCGATCATTCCAGTTTGCACTTCGTCAAGAAAAGCAAGTGTGTGGAACAATATTGGGTCATGCAGAAATAAAAGTTCACGCTTGAATAAGTCATGACTTTGGTGCAACTCAGTGGATTTGGCAATTAACTCTGAATGCAAATTTGTTGTAACAACTGTGTCTTCCACAATAGTTAACACGTCTTGGAGAAGTGTTCTTTGCTGTTGTATCACCTGATGAATATCGTTAATGTGTTGCTTTAGCGCATAGATTTCCATATCCAGCTTTTGGACAGTAATAGAGTTGGCTGCAGACATTCCAGTTGCGACAACTGCACCGACAGTGGCACAAACTAATGCAACAATTATAGCGGTGAGGAACCTTTTGGGTCGGTTGCTCATCGGAATAGAACTGGATACAAATGGTTTCCGGGCTTGCTCCAAGATGTTTCGCACACGGTCCTGTGCTCTTTGGAGGTGCATCTGGTACCAAGTCTGTAACTCAGGAAGCTGCATCGATGAAATGTTGTATGCCTTCTCGATGGAAATCTTGGGGTCCAAGCTGATGAACACACGTCTGGTCAGGATCCTCTTCTCTGTTAAGATGAACCCTGGTGTCTCTTGAATCAGGATGCCGGAGGATGGTCCCATCTCTGCGATCGGGTCGGTCCGTAGCTCTTGGCACAGGAGCAGTACGATCCAGAAACACGCCACATCCTTCTTGGACATCTTTCGACAGTCACGGATCAGGAACTCGTTTCAGACTTATCTACTAATGATTCAAGGTTTGTTAAGCATACAAACTTATAACAGTGTGACATCACTTGGCCTAGGACAACACATTATTACGATTCATCAACATATGTATTCTGTCTAATTCTATTTTTATAACTTCATCCCTCACTACATTTATTACTGACTCTTCAGCAATTTGCCTATAGCAGTTAAACAAGCTAGTAACCTGCTTATAAAATGTAGTTATTGGATGGCAAGGAAATGGTTAATGACATGAACGTACATGAGATCATGGCACATCACAACATTTCACATCATACTATACCACGTGAATCAAGCATTCATCCAGGTTAGTCGTTCACCCTTCTGCATCCGAATCCACACCTATAATCCTTAATTGAGATTTAGGATGACAAGCACGCAACTGGTTAATGTGAACCCACTTTTCAATAAAATCACCATCCTTAGGAATTTTTATCTTATACGCTACAGGGGAAATTTTGTCAATGATGACATATGGTCCTTTCCAAGAAGGTAAAAATTTCTTTTCCTTAACTTGATTTCGCGCAAAGTTATACAGATAGACTTGATCTGTGATTTCATATTCCTTTTTCGTGGTTTTTAAATCGTAATAGGTCTTAACCCCTGTCGCTGCTTTTTCTAGATTCTTTTGGGCAAAAGCAAACGCATGCTGTAAATGCTTGCGCAAATCTTCGATATACTGATGCGTAGTGGCAGCATTGATCAAGTTATGATCCGAAGTACGATATAGTAAATGCTGTGGTAAAACCATCTTTCTTCCTGTCATCAATTCAAAAGGTGACAATTTGGTAGCAGTGCTAGGTGTAGCTCTAATCGCCATTAAAACTAGGGGCAATTTAATGTCCCAGTCTTTACCAGACTCCTTAACATACTTCTTCAGAATATTAACGATAGACTGGTTATATCGCTCTACCCCCCCGCTAGACGCAGCGCGGTATGCAATATGTAGCTTTCGTTTAACACCTAGAATGTTCCACATCTTAGCCATTACTTCGCTGGTAAAATGACTACCTCTGTCTGACTCAATTCTTTGAGGCAGACCGAACCTGGAAAAGACATGGTTAATCAACAAAGTGGCGCACACGGTACTCGTGTTCTCTTTACAAGGCAAACATTCTATCCACTTTGTGTACATACATGTAACGGTTAACATGTATTTGTTACCTCTTGAAGATCTTGTTACAGGACCTATAAAGTCAATTTGAATATCAGACCAGGGTAATGACACCCCCCTCTTCTGAAGTGGTGCACGATGGGTTGGACCATGGGGTTGATATTGCGGACAAATCAAGCATCCCTGACAGTATGTCTTAACATCCCTTAACATGTGTGGCCAATATGCATAATCACGCAATATCTCATATGTGATCTTATCACCACGATGCCCAGATGTAGGTGCATCATGTGCGTGTTGGAGCATTAACCCTCTGTATACAGTTGGGACTACCCATTGTTGTATACCATGTTTAGAAGTTCTGACCAGTAACCCATCCATGATACTAAATTGGACTTTATATCTCATCAAGATTCGTAAATCTTCATTATCTTTGCAATCCTCATCTGTGATGGGATTGGCAGTAGGGTCTTCTATATGTTTATAGAATATGCCTATGACGGGATCATTCTTTTGACTAGTAATCAGGTCATCACTAGGAGCTTCTTGACTCCATTGCACGACATTTAAGTCGGCATTATCTCTAGCCTGTCGTCTAGTTATGGCTTCAACATGAATTGAACCCATAAGATCATCAATGTTTAGGGTTTCACCATTGATGGCAGCTTGTTTTGCCAGTGAATCGGCTAAGTCATTACCATCCTTATCAATACCTTCTATTTTAGAATGGCCTTTGGTTTTCTTCCAATATATGGTTAAACCATTTTCCTTAACCAACTCATCAATTTTACAAAACAATTTCCCATGTTTAACAGGTTTGTTATTGCTTTTCAGCATTTGGTTACGTTTCCAGCTAGGCAGATATTCGACGAAACTGTTGCGAACATAGTTGGAATCAGTTATAATAACAAATTCTTTGATACCATATTCTATTGCCATTTGAATGGTCTTATATACTGCACAGAGTTCGGCTATCTGACTGCTTTTGGGACCAATATTGTATCCTATAGATACATTAGGATAATCACCTGTCCAGGCGATTCCGATACCTGCAACTAACTTCCGTTCAGCACCAACGACGTGGTGATATGAACAACCATCAATGTATACCCACGGTAGTGGTCGACAGTATTCCTCGTCATAAACTTTATAAGGAGATAGCAATTGCTCTTCTAGGAAGTCATCTCCGGTGTCATTATCATCCAGAGATGGAGCAGTACAGTCATGTAATTCTGCTAAACCTTGGGCAACTGGGCTTCTCTTATTATGTTTATAACGGACTTCTAACGGCCATCCCTGTAAGGATAGAGTCCATGCAGTAATCCGACTGTTAGAGAGATTACCGTCTCTAATTCTTTCACTCTGCAGATACTGTAGAGGTTGGTGAGCTGTTTCTACAATTATTTTCTCACCTTGGATATAGCTACGAAAATTTTGTAGTGCCCAGGCAGTCGACAATAACGCTTTCTCACACGTGTTGAATTTAACTTCAACAGGTGACAAAGTCTTGCTAGCATATGCAATAACTTTGTTTAAACTATCCTGCTTCTGATACAGAACAGCACTAATGCTTAAATCGGTATATCCTGTCTCCAGATAGAAAGGTTTACCCCCCTCTGGGTATGCTAAACAGGGTGCCTGAGTGAGCTTCCTCCTCAGTTCACTTACCGCTTGGTCCTGAGGCTCCCCCCAGTTCCAGGTAGTTTCCTTTTTAAGCAGGTGTAAGAGTGGTTTAGTTATTTCTGCATAGTTATCTATAAACTTACGGGAGTAGTTAGTCATACCAAGGAACGATCTTAATTCCCTGATGTTTGAAGGTGTTTTAGCCTTTAGTACGGCTTCAACCTTCTTCCTCTGGGGATTTAATCCTTCAGAAGTTACCTCATGTCCGAGGAAATTGACATGGGTGCGACACCATTGTGCCTTTTGTAAAGACAGTTTAATCCCTGCCTCCCTTAACTGAGTGAGAACATGTCTAATCTCTAAGATATGCTTATCAAAGGAAGTGCTTTTCAGCAAGACATCGTCGACATATGATAACGTTCCTCTCTCGAGTGCGTCAGGCATAGCTTTATGCATGAACACAGCGAATTCATGACCAGAGTTTATATAACCGAAAGGCATACGGTTCCAGGTATACTGCTGCTTTCCAAATGTGAAGGCCAATTTGTATTGGTCTTCATTATGAACTGGTACAGTCCAATATCCCTGCGCACAGTCAATGGCAGTGAATATTTTGGATCCCTGCATTTGTACCAAACATTGGTCTATGTATGGCGTTGGCCAACCAGACATATAGACGCGTTTATTTAGCTGTCGTAAGTCAGCGCATAAACGCCATTGTCCATTAGGTTTCAGAATCCCCAAGATCGGATTATTATACGAACTGTGCACTGGACGTATAATGCCCCTTTCCTTTAAATTCTGAATGATGTCTTGTAGACCATCATATGACGCTAATGGGAGTCTATATTGTTTGATAAATACAGGTGGTAAATTTGGATCAGTTTGTATTCTGGCTACGTGGAGGTTAGTTAACCCACAGTCGTAGGAATCTTTGGCAAAAATATCTTGGAATTCCAAAGGATTTCCTTTAGCTGTTGCCGCTCAGCATCGTTGGAGCAACCGTCAGCTAAAGATATTTGCTCTTCTAGCCTTTCCTGAAATCCTGGAAAGATTTCAGGCTGGCCTATCTCATAAGCTTCTTCAAGCCTAGAAGTTAGGTCAGTTCGGTGTTGACTTACCTTTTCTCTTTGGTCGAGATACTCTTGTGATTCCTGCTCATTGAGCGGATGATCGAAGGTGATAGATGCTTCTTCGATTTTACACGAGCCTTCTTCAACGTTGAAGGGATATACAGATAGGATAGTGAATAATCCTTCTGGGGAGGAATGGAATATTTGATCGACAATTTCGTCCTCAGTTAAGTATTCTTCAGGGATGAGGCCTATAATTTGGTTTTGGAAACCAAATGTATAGTACTCAGCATCCAATGCTAGACCTAATAATGTTCCTTTTGGTAAAGTAACACTATTGGGTGTAACATTGTTGACCATGATATAGGTGGGATTCTTACCAATACTTACCATTGGTGTATGTGTTACCACCATCCCTAATTGTTGTATCCTGTTGGATAAACAGATTAGGGCATCAGAGTTTTCCAATCTCTGACCCTCCTTGACCTGTAGGGGTAAAAGAAAATTACTTGTCCCCTGTGGAATGGTTATGTCATCAGGAACTTGGATACTTACCGCATATGGGAGTATTTGTCCTGATTTCAGGGCGTTTTCCTCGTGTAGGTATCCACAAGGATTACCTTTTAACCTTGTCCACAAGTTGGAATTAATCAGGTCAAGGTGTATGGCAAAGCGATGTATGACATCATTGCCAACGTAAACCTGATAGCGAGGTTCGTCTATCACTAGGAATAAATGTTTAACTGTCTTATTTCCGATGGAAATAGATAGTAAACATTTTGCTATCACATTGTGACTCTCTGATTCGCCATCCAGATTCTGGATCCACCTGTCATGTGGGGAAGCATACCTGATCATTTTAGGATTAGCGATCTGCTTTAACAGACTTCTGCTAATATAGCTGTTCTCACTCTGTAAGTCCAGCTTTGCATTCCTACTTCTTCCTAAGTCATGTATTTGAATAGGAAAGAATAAGTTGTTATTAACCCTTTCAATTCTGGCAAGGAATTGAGCATGACCTGCCAGATCTACAGATTCAACATAGTCCCTGTGGAGAGAAATGGTTAAAACATCACCTTCCAGAGAGACATTCTGGATCCTCTCTGGAGCAATTCTTATGGAATGCTCATCTACAGGTGCGATTGCATCATTCACCTGCAGGATAGTCACGTCAGGTGACTGACTATTTCTAAAATGTACCTCAATTGAGTCAGGTCTTTCTTCTATCACATGGCAGTTACGATCAGATTGAACATGTGATTTCTCATAGGTTATGGGAACCTTAGCTTGTGACCATACAATTCCATTTACACAGTCAATAATTGTGTTAAGTCTTCTGAGTATGTCTATACCCAGAATCAGTCGGTCATAGGGGAGATCTACCACTATCACCGGGTGTCTAAAGGTTTTGTTACCTATTTTAAACTTTAACCAGGTATTGCCAATAACATGAAGGGCATTTCCTCCTACACTCAACAGAGCATTGGGGAAATCTCTTAGCTTCGGCTTATCCGTTGCTAAGTCCATTACCTGCTGGAAGTAGGTATTGGATAAGATAGTGGCTTGTGAACCAGTATCTATTAACCCTTTAAAAGGCTGGGGTAACGAATCCTGTATTTCTACAGACATGTAGTACCTTCCTTCATGTTCTTCTAATTCACATAAGAATTTAGAATGTGTCAACATATTACTTGTTTTCCATACATTACCGGTCACAGCAGTAGTTTCTACCTGTACTGAGGAATGCTCAGTCTTACCCACAGGCCCATCCTTTTTAGGAATATCTTGAACTATCAAGCGGGAACTAGTGGTCGGCATCTCATCAGTTAACCCTTTCAGGTCTGGATCCTGGAAACTAGTGGCTGCTGGGGCTATTTTAGCCTTTGGCTGAAATGAAAAAACAGAGGAACACGTCGCGCCTCCTTCACCCGGAAGTGAAGTGACGGTATAGGCAATAGGTTTTCTAACACAACTATTATTTGTTTGACTGTTAGTACCTGGAAAGGAAACAGGGTTAGGCATTACATCTACTGACAACCTAGCCTGTTTAGTCACAGTGGCTATTATTGCTGCGGCACCTGTTGTTGTTGCTGCGGTTGCACAGGTAGTTCTGCAATTGGAGCTATCCCTAAAAAAGGATTGAGAGCAAAGACTTGGTTAATCTTTGTCATTTCCTCCATTAATTTGCCCATCTGGTCTGTCAGTTGACCAACCTGACGACGCAAATTATTTCCCCCATTGCCGTTTTGTCTTTGCCCATTAGAATTTGGTTGGGATGGCTGAGACTGTTGGGAGTTATTGGAAGCAGATTGGTTGTTTCTGTTTCCATATCTCCTATTTCCCTGAGGATTCCTTCTCCATTGGGAATTGCCTTGGTTTTTATTAACCCAGGGGCGTTTATTCCCATTGGCATTGGATTTTTCAGAGTTATTAGAGGAGTTTGCAGAATTGCTTCTTGCATTTTCCTGTTTCTGAGGTTTTGGAGTTTTCAAAACCTCGGAATAGGTCCTCTTTTTCTGTTGGGTTTCTAAACCTAACTGAATTTTAGTCTCTGACACCATTTTATCACCAGGTTTCTTAACCTTTGGCTGATTTTCGTCATGTGCATGGTGTATAGTATACAATTTCATGCACTGACTGACTAGCCATTCTAATGGTAACTTACAATCGTAATCTCTTGCGAGATTCATTTGTATGTTTACCGGCATGGCATGAAAATACAGATCTTTGAAGTCTGTGCTTTCATACCTGGGTTTTCTTTGGGCCACGGAGTATGCATTTTTAAGAATTATTAAAAATTCTCTGGGGCTTTGATCTGGACGGCACTTTAAGTTATAAAGCGCCTTCTTTGCAGAGGCAATGGTTTTATACTTACCATATTCCATGATTATTTCATATTTCATCTTGGACCAGGACATTAACTGTATAGCTTGAAGACTTTCTAGATAAACACGACACATTGAATCAAAGGTCCATGTAATGAACCATTTCTTATGAATGTCATCATACATGCCCAATGAATTCATTGCTCTATCATAATTTTCCAGATGTTCAGATATGTTTCCTGAACCTCTAGAAAATTGTGGGACAGTCTCTCTAAGGAATTTGATGACCTTTGGTGTTTCATAAACAGGCGTCGTTGATTTACGATCTCTGTTTCTGTGTTTGGGTAAACGTCTATGCGATCTGTCTGCTGAAGAGGAATTAGACCCATACAACAGCGCAGATGGCATATCAGTTACATGGCCTTCAGAGTGGATAGTGCAATCACTTTCACTCCCATCACTCTGAGCTTCTTGTTCACTGTCACAACTCTGATCTGCATCAGAATTCTGCCAGTGTACAGAACCATGTCTGTTTTCATTCCTATCACCTTGAATCTGATTCTTTCTGTCAAGCTTGGCCAGGACAGTCTTTTCAAACTGTTCTGCCCAAGATTGCCAAGAACCTACAGGTGTTTTTTTAGAATTACTCACATCTTTTCTTACAGACTG
Organism: Pelobates cultripes; assembly: GCA_933207985.1. NCBI lineage: Eukaryota > Metazoa > Chordata > Amphibia > Anura > Pelobatidae > Pelobates > Pelobates cultripes. Next base: position 195,759,111 of record OW240915.1, read on the forward strand.
TTTTATGAAAACCTGGTTTGGTGTGGGAAAATCATAATAAGGAGGGGATTTACAGATAGTCTTTTCTTGCATTTTTGTGCAACTTTTTGGCACAGAATGATGACTACCAACCTCACTGTCTAATTTCTGACTCTCCTTTTCATACTCATCCAATTGCATTTTAAGCTGATTTATTTCCTGTGCATATTTATCCATCAAAGCTTTCATTTCTTTTTCATGATCAGCCTGACGAGTTTTATGCTCAGCAAGTAAATCTTGGTATTTCCCATTTTGAATGCCCAAATCGTCACTGTACGTGTCCAATTTGGCATTCAGTGACTTGTTTTCATCACACACCTTAAGAAGTGCTGTCATAAAGAAAGGCCAAGAGTGTATTATGTACGCCATTTTCCTTTCTATGTTCTTTTGTTCAGCAATTTCTTTAAGATATATGATGATGTGTTCATCAGTTAGAATGGTTTGTTTAGCTTCCCATTCTATGCTTTTCAACCAAACCTCATAGGTTGCATCATTTTTCATATGTTTATGAATATGAACTAGAGCATGTTTTCTTAGGTCTTCAATTATTTCAGTATTATCTGTTACAGATTTATCACTGCCACTGGCCATTTTTATTTTTATTTTATTGATTAATCTCAATACAAAACTCTTTTCTATATTAAGATTAAATTGCATGAATTACACCAATATTATTATTATATATGAAATACAATTTCAACTTAAACGATCTCAGCACCGTGCCTCCAATATGTGGGGATATTTATGGGATAATAATAGTAACAGTGAGAATTGCCCACTAATTCAATTCTCAGATCCCAAAGAACGTTTATCGTGTTAAGTGGAAAGTATTTCATATAAATAATCACAATGTATAAAAATAGATTTTTATTTATGATAACCAATAATTAATAATAATATATGTAACATGCATGACAATAATCAATGAATATTCAGTATAAAATGGTATGCAATACAAAGGAATGGGTATTACGTTTCAATGGCTAAAAAGCATTTTCTGTCAAGACTTTATTTATGACTATCTTTCACAGACTGAAAGTGAAACTTTTCACAGCGAAGAACAGAATTCCTCAGAGTGCAGCGTAAGGTCATAAAGTTTAGCAGACAGTTAGAATAACCCTTCCAATGCTGGCTAGATCTCCTAGGTATTTAAGATCTATTCTTATGTAATTTTTAAATAAAATAACATTTAAACCAGTTTAAATTCATTTTCTTAAACCATCCAATAAGAGAATCTACATATTATATAAGCAGATTTTTAATTTGTCTAAAAGATATCTATCTTAATTTAGAGCAAATCAATACACCTGGATAAAAACAGCGGTATGCTAACACGTGATAATATCACATCAATATATAATTATTCTTAATTCCACCTGCAGAATGGAATGTTTATAACTATATATTCTTAGTTAACTAAGATTTCTTAATATGGAAATCTGACCGTGCTTTATCCAGTCATATATAATGCTATTAATATAATTTAATTAATTTAATTTAATTAAATGAAACCAGTATAATTACCAGTTGAGTAGATATTTCATCCGATTGGTAGTCTCAGGAATTTATTTGGATGTGTCTCTGCATGGAGGTTGGAGTCCCCAAACTTCCAATTCCTCTCTTTTCTCTCCTTTGCATATCTTGCATCTGCCTCCTTCGTGTATCTCTATCTTCCCTTTGTCTTAACTTTTAAAGGGCCAGACTCTCTGTACGTCATCAGTTGATAACCCAATAGAAGCACTAGAGGTGTGGTTATCTTCTAGATCGCAAATTAGGTATTTGGTCTATAGAGGGCAGTCTTGTCCCACTAAACATACCTATCCAGGAAAGAGTTAACTTTTCCTGGTGGCTATTTTGACGTCATTTTGCGTTATCTTTATAGCGCCATAATTTAAAATTTCAAAGGATTTCTTAAATTTTGTCCAGACTTAGCGTCTGCAATTCCTGCCATAATTTCTGATATGACAGATCATGAACTAAGTTTACCCTTTTCCATACAATGGTACCTTATATATATAGACAGTTAAATATTAAATTATTTAATCTTCTCTGTCACAATTGTCTGGGTTTAGATTTGATTATATTCCATTAGCATTAGACAGTCTGTCCAACCCCCTTCCTTATCACTTGTTTATACTATGCATTCCTTAGCTCTGGCAAAGAGGCCAGTCTTACAGAAAGAAATCCTGTGTCTTTTTTGTTAATTTGAAATAACAAAATGGAGTCTGGTCTGTTCAGAGTGACTCAGAATATACACTTTTAGTTTCTATCATAGCACAAAATGTCTGCCGATATAAATACTCTGACAAAGTATGCATCTAGTAGCCGTTTGAAAACCTGTATGGACTCTGATAAAACCACTTCCTCAGGTAGAGAATTCCACATCCTGATTGTTCTTACAGTAAAAAAGCATATTTTGTTTCGTATGCCAGAGTATTGACTTGTCAAACAGTTCAGAGTTTTTCTAAGTTAAGACCCCACAGGCTTTTAAGAGGTCTCAGTGAGAGCTCATACATAGTTAAATAATCCTCAGCAATGTGAAGGTTAATTATGCAATACCTGACCAGCTCTCTCTAGCCAGCCACCACAAAACAAAATGGGTCAATAAGACTCCCATGTTATTATAATGGAGGTTAGAAGCCAACAAATCAGAGCCCTCTTATTGATATTACATGTGACAGAACCATCTGTCTGTCTATTGTGGTGGATTTGTCTATTTCTGCCACCTTTTGTGTAAACGGCTGTTTCTATAGTCCAGTAATACGAATGACTGTTTTTCACCGAACAAATCTACCGAACGGATGGCCACCCAGGATAGAAGTGTGCTGCTGGTTAACCTCTTGATCCCAATTAGAACGTTGTGGTTAACCGCAGACACTTCTCAATTAAACCGAATTCAGGGTGGCCGTCGTTCGTATGTCGACCACGAGGCAGCGGCCATTTTAAAACACACGAAAGCCCAGCGGTGTTCAGCACTGATTTCATGGAACTAAAAATGGACACTTTTTCTGCCGAACACCGCTGAAACAACGGGTCGCCTGGCTGCCTCACAAAAGCGTACGAACACAGGCCGTTCGGGAGTTTTACAACACACGAAAGGACTTAACCCAGATAGCCTTCCCATGGAGTCAATCGCATACCGAAAGACTGTAAGGACTTTGACTCCATGGCGATTGAACTATGTGTGTGGGATCTGAGCGCTATTCGCCAATAATATGCCCTCAGATCCAGGCTATCTGGGGATATGTGATGCGAATGTGAAATGTTCGGTTATTTTAAAGTTATGTATTTTTATGTATTTTCTGGCATTTTATTTAAGATGGCGATTTGTCCTTGTCCTGGAGATAATTTAATTACTTCTCAATTATCTCCAGGGCAGAGGGGAGGAAACCATATTGCATTGTGGGAAAAGGTTACGTCTGTATGTCTGAAATGTCCCCATGTCTATCTGTCATTACTGTCTCCCATTTGGTCCCCTAGGGGAGTGTCCACCAAGTGGGAGACCTGCATAAATACGGGCAGGTAGCCCACAGTAAAGCCAGATCCTGTTTGACCCTCAATGCGGAGCTTCTGTCTCATTATTGGGGGGATTTCTTATTTGCGCCTAGAGACTGATTATTGGAACCGAAAGCCGCTTGGTGAATATCGTTGTTCGGCGGCTAGCAGCAGTTCGTGGATTTCCGTTCAGGAGTTTAGAGCCTTTCACGGATCCCGGTCGGGAGATTACCGCTTCCCCTGATGGTGGTTCGTATACTACAGTCTATGCGAACGGAGTTATTGGTATTGCGAAAGGGGAAGGTTAACTACACGGCGGTTTCTCTTAAAGACACCAGGGGTGTCTTAACATTACATATGTGGGAAATTTTCCCACGCAATGTAATAGCTGACACGGCATCAGGAAGGTTTTATTAGGGTCTTCCCTACTATGAGAGGAGACAATTGCAAGAGTTATTGGTTAAAACTTTGTCGTATTAGACATAACAAATTTACTGAAATAAAGAATAAAGGGTAGTCTGCCACAAACAGGATACTTTGTGAGAAAAAAAAACAGGGTTTAGGCGATATGCCACAAACAAGATCTTTAAAAAATAAATGAATAAAGTATTTTGTATACAAGCAGGCTTGCAGTTATACCAAGTAGTTAAGGATTTCCAAAATACTTTGCAATGCAGCTAGTAATAGGTAAATATCTTTTAGGATAAGACAATACAAGATCATGCAGAGTTGCAGAGGTTGAAACAGGTAGGTATATTCCAAAATAATATAATGCAGGTTGATTAAAGGACCACTATAGTGCCAGGAAAACATACTCGTTTTCCTGGCACTATAGTGCCCTGAGGGTGCCCCCACCCTCAGGGACCCCTTCCCGCCCGGATCTGGAAAGGGGAAAGGGGTTTAAACTTACCTTTTCCAGGGCTGAGCGGAGAGCTCTCCTCCTTCTCTCCTCCTCCGTTCCGCCCCGTCGGCTGAATGCGCACGCGCGGCAAGAGCTGTGCGCGAATTCAGCCGGTCACATAGGAAAGCATTCATAATGCTTTCCTATGGACGCTGGCGTGCTCTCACTGTGAAAATCACAGTGAGAAGCACCCAAGCGCCTCTAGTGGCTGTCAATGAGACAGCCACTAGAGGATTAGGGGGAAGGCTTAACCCATTAATAAACATAGCAGTTTCTCTGAAACTGCTATGTTTATTAAAAAATGGGTTAACCCTAGCTGGACCTGGCACCCAGACCACTTCATTAAGATGAAGTGGTCTGGGTGCCTAGAGTGGTCCTTTAAGATTCTTCAATGAAGGCAATACGCCACAAATCAGGATTCTTGGAAGCTGATAAGGAAAGTCTTTCAGGCAAGTTCAGGATGAAGTAATGCAGGTTAGTGCCTTTCAGTATGAGGAAATGCAGATGAGTACAGGATGAGGCACTGCAGGTAAGTTCTCTACAGAATGAAATCATGTAGATAAAATACAGGATATTACCAGGAACACAGATTCTTTATCAGAGCATAGACTTCAATGTCAAGCCACTGTTATGTGCTGGGAGTAGACTTATAAAACCTCCTTATTAGTTAATACAGGTGAGGTTATTAAGGTGAGTGAATAGATTAGTGGCTAGGGAGGCCACTAGAGGAGAAAATCATGAAGTTCACTTAAAGGGCCTGTAATAAACTAAAAAGTCTTACATGTCAGTTTTGAAACCTGACAGTGTGTGTGTTTAGTGGATGCACAATGTGTGTGTGTGTGTGTGTGTATTGGATGCAGTGTGTGTGTGTGTGTGTGTGTGTGGAGTGATTGTAGTGTGTATAGTGAATGTACAATGTGTGTGTAGTGGATGCAGAATGTGCTTGTATGTTTGTGTTTATAAAATGTTTATTCCCTCCTAACTGCCTCTTACCTGTGGCCAGGGAGGGAGGACACTAGAATCCCTAGTGGTCTGGCAGCACAGCATGCCTGTATACGCATGAGGGGGTCCAAGAGAGTCCATGTTACTTTTCCGGCAGCCAGACAGTCTTCCCTTCTTTCATGAGCCCAGCATGTGTGCCATGCAGAGCTATGCCATGGTAACCAGCGGCAAAGCTCTGACAGCTTGGGTCCACTAGAGGACACCGCTGGAGCTGGAACTTTGTATCTTCTTGGCTTCTCTCCACTATGCTGGGCAACAGGGACCTGCAGGGTTGTATATACATTTATATCTATGCTTGCAAACCAAATTTGCAGAGGTACAAAAGTGGATTGCAGATAACAAACGTTTCCAAAACACTGACAAAATAATGTTTGTAACAGTACTTAATTACTTAAATTAAAAAATTCAGAGCTATGCATCAAAACAAAATCAAATAGTACACTGACCACAGTTAATTCTTTCAAATATCTAGGCATGTTGCTGGACCCCTTTGACCTCCACATTAAAAAACTCTCATCAAAACATTATCCAAAACTAGGTACCTTGTGTGGCGAAAGTGACCTCGCCACTGGTTTTTGGAGGGGCCTATTTGCCAGCCTCCTGCCATGTGACTATGGCCCCTGGGATGTATTGCCCTTTAAGGAACTGAGTTGGGGCTTATTGTGGGGATATTTATGGGATGATAATATTAAGCAGTCGAGAATTGCCCACTATTTCAATTCTCTTAGATCTTAGAGATCGTTATCAAATAAGTGAAAAGTATTCCATACAATTAATGATCACAATGTGTTATAAAAACAGATTTATTTATTATGACCAATAATTAACAATAATATTAGGCAGCATGCATGATAATAATCAGTGAATATTTAGTACAACATAAATATGCAATACAATGGAATAGCTTTACATGTTCCAAAGGCTAACAGCACCAGCTGTCACTTAAGATTTATGAGGGTATCCTTACAGACAAAAAGTAAAGCTTTTCACAGCGAAGAGCCATAAAACCCTGGCTAACAGTTAAGTCAACTGAATAACCCTTTCAATGTTGGCTAGATCCTCCTAGGCATATAGTATCCTATTCTCCTGTGATTTTCAATTAAAATAACATTTAAACCAGCTCATTAGTCATTTCCTGGAACCATCCAATAAGAATAATCTACCAGATTCTATAAGCAGAATTTTAATTTGCCTAAAAAGATATCTTATCTTAATTTAGAGCAAATCAATACACCTGGATAAAAACAGCGCTATGCTAACACGTGATACTATCACATTAATATATAATTATTCTTAATTCCACCTGCAGAATGGAATGCTATAACTATATATTCTTTAGTTAACTAAGATTTCTAAATATTGAAATCTGACCGTGATTTATCCAGTCATATATCATGCTATTAGTAAATTTAAATTAATTTAAATTAATTAAATAAAACCAGCATAGTTACCAGTTATGTAGAGATTCTCAACAGATGAATAGGTAGTCCCAGAAACTTGACTGGTTGTATGGAAGGGCATGAGTGATAGGGAAAGTGGTGTTAAGAGTTTTAAGAGTAGAGTGTTAGTCTCATAGATTGTTTCTGAGTCTCTCTCTCTGCATGTCCGAATCGGAATTCCCCAAACTTCAATTCGTCTCTCTGTATGTATCTCCATGTATCCTCCCACTTTATCCCTTTGTCCTTACTTTTAAAGGGCCAGACTCTTTGTACGTCATTAGTTGATAAACCAATAGGAAGCCGTAGGTGGATTCAATCGATGGATCGCAATTTAGGTATTTGATCCATAGATGGCAGTCTCGTCTAACGAAACCTTCCTATCCAGGAAAGAGTTAACTTTTCCTGATGACGATTTTGACGTCATTTGGCTTATCTAAAATCACTACCATAACTTAGATTAGCTGTCAGTTCAAAGAGTTTGTCCCAGTCTTTGTGGCAACTACTTTGGTCGTAACTTGTAAAATTGACAGTTCTAAACTCAATTTCACCCCTTATTTTACAATGGAACCTTGTAAAATGTAGAAAGTAAAATTAATTACTTAGTCTTCACTGTCACTAGTGTCTGTGTTTAGATAAATGCATTCCTTAGCTCAAGCAAGTGGCTAGTTACAGAAGTAAGAAGAAATCAAGGAAATTATGTGTTTTTGTTATCCTGAAGATAGCAAAATGGAGTCTGCTCTGTTCTGAGTGACTTTGGCAATATACACTTTTAATTTCTTTTTAGCACAAAATGTCTGTTGATATAAATATTCTGACATTATGGACTTATATTATACTGTTACTGACCCTTTAAGAACTGTATTTGGGCATAATGGATTTTTAGAATGCTGATTCAGGCTCCTTAATTACTTTGGAGCATTGTTGCAACTTTAAATTGGCACTTCAGATACAGCTGAAATGCCGAAGTAGTCGAAGTGGCCGCCATTCGACAAACATCTCGCCTTCTTTGTTCATTCGAACGAGGTCAGTGGTATGCGTAGCCAAATCCATGGAACTGAAATCGGCTACACATTTCAACGAACAGTGCTGACCCTTACCTTCTCCTGCACTGGGTTTTCAGCCACAGAGACTAGGTCCTGTTCAAAGATTCGAACGCACATTCAAATGGGACTTAGTCATTTTTTCAGTGTGAAATTGACCGACCACACAGCCCAAATTTATGGAACTGTTTTGGGCAGGAAAATGTGCTTGCGGTCAGTCAAAGGTGACTTATATCTATCTCCCGAACGGCTGAACGGATTAGAATGATTTTTGGGTATGTTTGTATTTGAAATATGCTGATTAATAATATGTGACTTTTATTAATATTGGATGTATAGTTTTAGAGTTATGAAAGTTGGGTAAAAAGTATGTTTTACACTGTACGGCTAATTGTGTTACCTCTCAGGCAAAGGGGAGGAGATGTATGGGAGTGTTTGTACTGTATACTACGTGTTTACTGGTTGTTCTGTAAAACCCTGTGGGTGGTCCTGTACGTGTTAAACCTGCATAAAAGAAGGCCCTTTGGTGCCAAGTAAATGGAGTTCTTCTTCACCCTCAATCTAGAGTCCTGTCTCTTATTGGGGGAATTGCTATATCACTACAAGGGATTGCTATGCTCTGCATACTCCCTTAGCTAATCACTACTAAGCTCTTTTAAGAGCTTGTTCCTGCTTCACTCTCTTGGAGGAGAGGTTCACCCACTGGAACTTGGAGCCTTGTCGTGGGTCCAGGGTGGGTAGGAGATGGCGAGACCCCAACCAAGCTGTGGTGGTTTGTGGGGTCTGTGGTGGTTGTGTTGTCTGCGGAGCGCTTGGAGCCCTCTGTAAGCACTAGGAGCATCCTTCAACGGAGGTACCCAGTCGGGGTGCCAGGTGATCCGTTACACCTTGTACAGAAAAAAATCCTGCCGAAGCCCTGCGGTAAGGAAGCAGATTGTGCGAGGATGTAATGTATGTGCCTGGGCCGCAAACCCACCTTTATTAAATTACTATGTTAAATAGATCACTCTCTTTATGCTACAATGTAATTAGATGATAATCCATCGTGACATGTTAAAAGAGTTAAACTGGCTATTGCTGGAATCCAGACGCGCCCTCCATCTTTCCAGCTTTGTGCTTAAGAGTTTCTCTGGGAAGCTCCCACCGGATCTGAGCAGAATGCCCTCCCTGGCCGTTCTCACCTCCTATAATCTCATATCTAGTACCAGCACTTTATCTAGTATACCACATTACGAAAAGAATGTAGGTCGATTCTCATTTTCCTACAGAGCACCGCAATTATGAAACAACCTCCCGGACACATTTAAATCTTCCTCCACACTAAAATCATTTAAGACATCGCTGTCAACATATCTCAATACAGAATGCACCTGTAATCATGGTTGATTATATTTCTTACCTGTTCTGTGTTACATGTATATGTGTATTTAAATAATATGTTATATTTTTAATATGATAATGTGTATTTTACTATTATTTTGTATTTTTAATACTATGCTGTACCCTATTGTAACAATGCAATATAGCTGGTCCCTGGACATACTTGAAAATGAAAGAAAACTCAATGTATCAATTAATAATATAGCAATATACCCATACAGTTTTATACCCCAATGAAAAAAATCCAGAATTAAATGCATGCATGTTTTCATTTAGGGTATAAATACCAAACAGTGTTTTGTATTTGGGCAGTGGAGTGTCCCTTTAATGATCATAATAAAATTATGACATTAAGTGTAAATTATTCTTAAGGGGTTAAAATGGAGTTAACAGATGCAGAACACTCATTTCTTATTATTATAAATCTAATTGATGAAGGGGTACATTTGCTTTATAGACAGGAAAGATTAGTCCAAAAAAAAAAGTTCAAGCACACGATTCTACAAAAACCATCAGGATTGATGACTTCTGGATCAATAGAAGCAACAAAGACATGTAAATAATTCAACTCAATCTTTAAAAAAAAATATATATATATATATTAAAGGGACACCCCACACTTTTATGAATCAATCCAGAAAAATGTAAGAGCCTGACATTCAGGTGGGCATCCTGATTCACTGCATCTGAACGATTGTTCAGGATTGTTTGATCTCATGAGTGAAAAGTTTCATAGGAAAACATAAGCCAGTGCTATAAAAGCAAATATCTTTGGATAATATAATCGACTCATGCATTTGATTGGCACATTTACAGACAATGAATGCACATGTACCTATTCCATTGGGATAGGAAGAGAAGACTGGTGTTATCCGGGGTGGAGTGTAGAAGTGGTGAGAGGGGAATCACTGCTGCATAAAAAGGTGAGTAAACTTTTTCATTTGGGGTTGTGTTTACCAGATAAAGTTAAAAACTAATATGGGTTTTATTGGTGACATATCCCTTTAAACATGATAGTTACTACCTTTCAGAAATAGGAAAATGGTTCATTTTGTTTTTGAATTATAAGATTCCATACCCTGCCAAAAAAAAACCTGCTATTAAGCCATGGAAGTCATTCACCTGTTTGAACTATAGCATTTTGAGTAATTGTTTGTTACATGTGTAGTATTTTATCCGAGTCAACAAAAAGATATGTAAGCTTTCTGTTACATTTAAATAAATGTTTAAAAGTTCCGCTTTGATGTAATCTTATTTGTTTGATGTATGTCCTTGTCCACAACAAAAACTTACTTTAATCTACAGTTTATGAGGAGCCATAGAATCTCTTAAAATGAGAAACGCTGTAGCATCAATACTCTTTTCAGTCATTCCTACTGAGTAATAATACTGCTTATCACAGTATGATACGTGCATATAACATGGCTTGTTTTTACAAATAAAACACATTAATATGCATGTGTATTACACGTAAACATGCTTAAACGTTAATAATAGTGCAAATCATATTGCAATGCTAAACAACATTATATATGTGAAAGAAGGGAAAGAAAATGAAGAATGGTGATATATAGGTGAAACATTTCAATGTAGAGAGTAAGAAAATGTATAGAAGACAACAAATACTTGTGGAATAAAGAATATGCGCAATAAGAAGGTGGGATAAAGCTACAAGTGCAGATTGTCAGAGGCCACCGAGAAGGGTAGATTAGATGGGGAATGGTATTCAGTGATACCAAGTTTCCATGTAAATGTTAAGTCTGTTATTGATATTGAGCATGCATCCTTAAAAGAACAGCATATGAACCAATTTCACTTCATCTTAATGAACTGATTTTTGGGATATAGCTACTGCCTCTGCATGTTGCAAATACAAACAGAGCTATTTCTGAAAAAAAAAGAAAAGAAGCAGACAGCCACTAGTGACTTCTGAACCAAGCAGATTTAATAATTAAAGGGACACTATCGGCACAAAAACAACTTTAGCTTAATGAAGCAGTTTTGGTGTATAAATCATGCCCCTGCAGTCTCACTTCTCAGTTATGCTCAATTCTCTGCCATTTAGGAGGTAAATCACTTTGTTTATGCTGCCCAAGTCACACCTCCCTGCATTGACTTGCTCAGCCTTCCTAAACACTTTCTGCATAAAGATAAAGAAAGGTGATTTAATTCTTAGATGGCAGATAATTGAGCAGTGAAACGGCAGGAATATAATCTATACATTAAAACTGCTACATTAAGCTAAAGTTTTTTATGGTGACTATAGTCGCCCTTTTAAATCTTCTCTTTGAGAAGCATTAAATTCAGAAATTTTAATTTGATCATTGAAACTGAACGATTAGTATCTTTGCTAACAATTCCTAAACCCTGTGCTCTATTTCAGTTGTTCCCAGTCCACACCGTATCGCAATGTCCAGAGTCCACAAAGAAACAGAATTTGGAAATACCAGAATCCTGGTCTATTGCTGTTTATTTAAAACATCTCTATTGTCATAGTTTTTTTTTTGTATGTCTCCCATAACTGTACAACCTCTTAAAGTCCCCATTAAGTATTTTTTTAATCTGAATACAGCCTCCTCTATCTTACAGCATTTTTATAGACACCACCAGGGCCAGCCTAAGGCATTGTGTTTCTTGAATCAAAGGTTGAAATACTGCTCTCCCCCTCACCTCTCCCCCCCAACAAAACCACACCAAGCAAAAAATGCCCACATCCATTATGTTATGCAATATGTGTAGTGAATGCAGGATCTGTGTAGTGGATGCAGAGTGTGTATTTGTGTAGTGGATGCAGTGTTTGCAGTGTCTGCAGTGTCTTTGGATTGCATGCGGTGTGTGTAGTGAATGCATTGTGTGTTTGTATAGTGGATGCAGCGTGTGTGTATTTTGTAATGTTTGCAATGTGTGGATAGCGGATGCAGAGCATGAGTGTATATAATGGATGCAGAGTGTGTGTGTGTATAGTGGATGCAATTTGTGTGTATAGTAGATGCAATGTGTGTGTATGTGTGTGTATAGTAGATGCAGTGTGTGTGCGCATAGTGGATGCAATGTGTGTGTGTAAAGTGGATGCAATGTGTGTGTACATAGTGGATGCAGGATGTGTGTATAGTGGATGCAGGAGGGAGAGGGTGACACAGTGAGGGAGGGGTGACAGGTGACAATGTGACTGAGGGAGGGGGTGACATAGTAAGGGAGGGGGCAACACAGTGAGGGAGGGAGTGACAGGTGGCAGAGGGACTGAGGGAGGGGGTGACAAGTGGCAGAGGGACTGAGGGAGGGGTTGACACAATGAGGGAGGGGGTGACAGGTGGCAGAGTGATGGAGGGAGGGAATGGCAGAGTGATGGAGGGAGGGAATGGCAGAGTGAGGGAGGGGGTGACAGGTGGCAGAGTGACTGAGGGAGGGGTGACACAGTGAGGGTGTGGGTGAGAGGTGGCATAGAGACTGAGGGAGGGATGTGGTGACACAGGTGACAGAGTGGGTGACAGGTGGCAGAGTCACTGAGAGAGGGAGGAGGTGACAAGTAGCAGAGTAACTGAGGGAGGGGTTGACACAGTGAGGGAGGGGGTGATATGTGACAGAGTGATGGAGTGAGGGGGTGGCAGAGTGAGGGAGGGGCTGAGGGGGTGACAGAGTGGGTGGCAGAGTGACTGAGGGAGGGAGAGTGTGACACAGGTGACAGAGTGGGTGACATGTGGCAGAGAGGGAGGGGTTGGCAGAGTGATGGAGGGAGGGATGACAAAGTGAGGGAGGTGGTGACAGGTTGCAGAGTGTCTGAGGGAGGGAGGGGTGACACAGTAAGGAAGGGGTGACACAGAAAGGGAGGTGGTTGCAGAGTGACTGAGTCAGGAGGTCACAGGTGGTGGAGTGACTGAGGGAGGGAGGGGGTGACACAGTAAGGGAGGGGGTGGCAGAGTGACTGAGAGAGGAAGGGGTGACACAGTGGGGTGGGTGATAGTGAGGGAGGGAGGGGATTATAATTTTAAAACAGTACCTTTATCTTTTTCCCTGGTGGTCCAGTGTCTTTGATCCCTGGTGGTCCGGTGGGCTGTCTCTCCAATCTGCCCTGAGAGGCAGAGAGCCACCACAGTCTGCCTGCCCTATGTTGAGTTAGGCGGCCGCGAGGCCTTAGGCAGTCGCCTACCTCACCTAATTGGAGAACCGCCGGCCTGCCACTATGCCGCCCCTGTCAGAGTGCCGCCTGGAGCCGTGGCTCCACTGTGGGCTATGGACAGGGCGGTCCTGTGCACCACTATCTCCTAGTTACTGGCACTGATGTTTGACATCAGCACTAGACTGCAATAAGAAGGAAAGGATGTGAGTATAGCAGAGGAAGTTGACTTAGCTAGGGAAATGGAGCTTGCCTTAAGCTCCACCCTTTGTCAAGGTTGTCAACTGTAGAAAAAATACATAAGATAAAGTAGTCCCCACTTTGTCTTATGTTTTTAAAGATATGTAGATCAGAAAGGAAGAAAAGTAGAACAGCAGGAAATGCTAGCAGAATGCTTGGTTGTATAGGGAGAGGTATTAGCAGTAGAAAGAGGGAAGTGCTCATGCCATTATACAGAACACTGGTGAGACCTCACTTGGAGTATTGTACACAGTACTGGAGACCGTATCTTCAGAAGGATATTGATACCTTAGAGAGGGTTCAGAGAAGGGCTACTAAACTGGTTCATGGATTGCGGGATAAAACTTACCAGGAAAGGTTAAAGGATCTTAACATGTATAGCTTGGAGGAAAGACGAGACAGGGGGGATATGATAGAATCATTTAAATATATAAAGGGAATCAACACAGTAAAGGAGGAGACTATATTTAAAAGAAGAAAAACTACCACAACAAGAGGACATAGTCTTAAATTAGAGGGACAAAGGTTTAAAAATAATATCAGGAAGTATTACTTTACTGAGAGGGTAGTGGATGCATGGAATAGCCTTCCAGCTGAAGTGGTAGAGGTTAACACAGTAAAGGAGTTTAAGCATGCGTGGGATAGGCATAAGGCTATCCTAACTATAAGATAAGGCTAGGGACTAATGAAAGTATTTAGAAAATTGGGCAGACTAGATGGGCCGAATGGTTCTTATCTGCCGTCACATTCTATGTTTCTATGTTTCTATGTTTCTATAGCAGCAGGGAAGAGAAGATGAAATTATTGGAGAAAGATGAGTTTGGGGTGATAGGGTCATTTTAAGGATGGAGTTGAGAACCACTTTCCTGTCTGACCAAATATGTGAAAACTGATAAGGTGTGTCTCAGGGACTTTCTCTTAATTTAGATAGTTTTAGACTGGAATTCATTGTATTGTATTTTTTGTATTTTTGTCGATTAGTGTGATCGACTGGAAAGGTTAAATTAAACTTGTATTCCACTTAGTCTAACATACCTTAGATAGCTGATTCTTATTAATGTGATATAAGTGTTCCAAATTTCCACCAAAACTTTTACAGATTCCGTGCCTAGATAAGCCTCTTTTTGTAATAGCAACCCATGCTAGTAAATATCACAGTTTTTTCTGACTTATATATGTAACTAATTTTATAAATTACACTGGTTTATATGCCCTCTTGTAAAGAACCCCTGTATGTTTTATTTTTCTAAGCTATTCTCAACATTACAAATCTACATATAATTTACACACACCGAAAGTGATAAGATAGCAGTGAGGGTCATTAACTTGAATATAAATAAATTACCCTTTTCACTTTCACAAGATTTAAAAGACTCCTCTTTATGTTCTTTAACCAAAAAACCTCAAAAAATCTACAATACAAATATCATATATGGTGTAATACACTCTAGACCCCATAAAATAAAAAAGGTGGACTATTGCATTCACAAACAAAGGTAGTTAGCAAGCAGAATCAATAATTGCTGTACTAGGGATCCATTGATGTTTTAGCTCCCAAATATTTTCGGTTATATAGAAATGGAAATAAAGTGACAAATATAGTGCAACACTGTATAACATTTAAAATATTAACTTTAATTATATTGCACTCACAAATCTCCAAATAATGATAAGCACATCAAAATGTAATTGATCCACAGCCTGGGCAACTTTTCCAAAACGGTGTTCCGAATGGTGTTCCAAAAGGTCAAGTGACAAAGTGTCCCAGCATACAGCATACCATAAACAAAATTAAAAGTAAGATATATAAAGGTAACCCTTCGTGTTTCGTCCACTTGCACGGACTTCCTAAGGGGTATTAAAATCAATCTGCAGTCTGAAGTTATTTGCCGCCTAGGCCAATCCGCTCTGAGTCCTGGAGTCCTTTGCTGCTGTTCCACATTACATCCACATTATCAAGTTCACTGACCCCAAGCCTCGTTCTGGGTCCATGACGTATATACGCTTCCGGCCTCCATGTTTAAATCTTCGTTTTTCATAAAGTCCATATTTGTCAATGGTATAATAATAAAATGAGGCAAAAAATATAGAAGATTGAGGAACAAAAACTATACTATCTGCCACCTAGCGAACTCCCAAACGGGCAAACATAATGGAGTGGCTATACTACTTCACAAATCATGCCCCATCAACTTCACTCGCACAGTAGCAGACCCACAGGGAAGATTCCTGACCATTGCCTAGGAACCCACAGATACGCCATCACAACCATTTACGCCCCCAACAAATACAACCCTCAATTCTGGACAGCCATCAAAGCCCACCTAAAATTATTCACCTCCCACCATATAATACTGGGGGGATATTTCAATACGGTAATGACCTCTGCCATTGACCGGAAACGTGCCACAACCGCCAAATTCGATAACACCACCAAATTCGACAAAACACTCTCGAGCTTCACCCTCCATATGGGCCTACACGACATTTGGAGACTGCAACATAACACTGCAACAGACTTCACATTCTATTCACACCCACATACCTCATACTCCAGAATAGACATGTTCCTTATCTCCCCATCACTACTGCCCCTGACGACGAAAACCTCCATAGGCAACATAGCATGGTCGGATCATGCAGACATTTCATTGGAACTGGAAATCCCTCTGACGACAAAAATATGGACCTGGCGACTAAACCCCACCTTACTCCACAAACCCGACATTAGAAAAACCATCCATACAGAACTAGGACATTACTTCATGGACAACAAAAACTCAGTGACTTCGACGGGCATGCTATGGGCGGCACTCAAAACAGTAATCAGAGGGAAACTGATAGAACAAGCCACCAGACACAAAAAACAAAAAACACAGGGAATTGGAGCACCATCTACTGCAGCTGAACCCTCACAGACACACACAAACAGGACCCCAATCCGGAACTAATGGACCAAATCAAAACCCACCAACAGGCCATTAGAAATTTCATGGCTAAAGACTCACAGAAAGCCCTCCAATGGACCAAACAGCTTTTTTATGACAAATCCAATAAAGCCTTCTAGCCTGCAAACTCCACCGCAAAACCCAAGCTAAACGTATAGATAAGATTAACTCACCTAAGGGCACCACCTATACATCCCCAGACCACATAGCCCCCTCCCTACACTGACCCAGGAAGCTAAAGCACAGATCGTAGCCCCCATCACAATAGAAGAAATAGCACTCATCCTAAAATCGATCAAACCACACAAATGCCCAGGCCTGGACGGATTCACGGGCCTCTACTACAAAACGTTCCCAGACATTTTTCTGCCTCACCTAGAAAAACTATACAACTCCCTCCTACAGGGAGACACACTACCAGAGGAAATGCTGAGATCGAACATCTGCCTTATCCCAAAACCAAATAAATCACACTTGGACCCAGGACACTACAAACCCATATCTCTCCTTAACGTAGACACTAAATTGTTCACCAAATTACTAGCAAATCTGATACAAACCTTCCTCCCGAAACTGATCCACCCTGACCAGGTCGGATTCATCCCCAAGCGAACGACAATACAAGACGCGCCCTTGATCTCATGTGGGTAGCCCACCACAGACAGATCCCGACCCTTCTCTTATCAATGGACGCAGAGAAGGCATTCGATCGCCTCCTCTGGCCCTTCCTATTCTCCACCCTACGTAAATTTCCCACACCATTCATCACGGCTCTAACCGCACTGTATGACCGCCCACAGGCCACCCTCCTAATACCTGACGCAAAACCAACAGCAATCTCGATCCATAATGGCACGAGACAGGGCTGCCCACTCTCCCCGCTCCTATTCACTCTTTCGCTGGAACCCCTGCTACAAAAAATAAGTGACGCCCCGACGATTCAAGGTCTCAAAATAAGAAGAGACGAATACAAAATAGCGGCCTACGCTGACGATATCCTATTGATGATCACGAACCCGTCAAGCTCCCTCCCGCCCCTGATCATACTCCTAAAAGAATACGCAACCCTTTTGGGATATAAACTAAACCTCGACAAAACCGAGGCCCTCTCTTTGGGAATAACAGAACCGATCCTTGAGACCCTCAAATCCACACACCCATTCAGATATTGTGAAAACAACATCCATTATCTCGGAATAAGGCTCCCTGCAGATCTCACAACCACATACACCGTAAACTACTCCCCTCTACTCCAGCAGGTGCATACCGACCTCCAACAATGGAACACCATGACGATTTCTTGGCTAGGAAGGATAGCCTCCATGAAAATGAATCTACTCCCAAGATTCCTATACCTCTTCCAAACCCTCCCCGTCCCAATTTCTCAAAAAGAATTCAAATTACTCCAATCCAAAATAGATAACTTCATATGGTCCAACAAAAAACCCAGAATAAAAAGGGCTATGATGTACAAAACAACTAAAACTGGAGGGCTGGGTCTCCCAAACTTCTATAATTACTTCCAAGCAGCCCAATTAGCGCAAATCCAACACCTACATGCCCCACCAGGACATAAAATCTGGGTCGATCTCGAACACGACCTAATGGGAGGGGACCACCCCTCACTGCTCCTGTGGCTCCCCAAACAACACAGACCCGAAACCCCACATACTACTCCCGCTGTGCACAAACCCCTTCTTATATGGGATAAAACCACTCGCAAAACCCCCCTCATCAACAACCCATCACCACTCACCCCAATCCTCCGCAACAAACAATTCCCCCCAGGAATGACACCCCGAGACTTCGCACACTATGAAGACAACGGACTCTTCCGATTCTTCCACTTTTTCCGCTCAAACCAACTGATCCAATTCCCGGACCTACCCAGACAAACTCCCCTAACCACCATTGACCACTTTAGATACCTACAAATACGCAGTTTCCTCAACGACCCCCAATACACCACCACGGCCACCACCAACCTCACACAATTTGAAAATGACTGCATACACAACCCAGTCCACAAAGGCCAAATCTCCTCCATTTACCTCTGACTAAACTCCGCCTCCCCAGCAGATGCCACCTCCTACATCAAAACATGGGAAAGAGACATTGGACCCCCGAACGACCCCTCAGACTGGGCAAGCATATGGGAAGCAACTGCATCCCTCACGATCTGCATAAATCATAAAGAGCAAGCTTATAAAACACTCCTCCGCTGGTACTTAACATCCCTAAGACTAAAACAGATGGGCTGCTCTGCCACAGACTGCTCTGCCACAGACACATGCTGGAAAGGATGTGGAGCCCAAGGCACCTACATCCACCAATGGTGGGAATGCCCACACATATCCCAACTATGGACAGCCGTGGCTGACCTCACATCCTGAATCCTATACACCGATATCCCAATGGACCCGTGGATCTGGCTGCTTTCAAAACCCCACACCCCCTTGATAAGATCACAAAACAAATTACTGGCGAAAATCGCTTTAGCCACCAGACGCACAATTGTAGAACAATGGGGGAACCAAAACATACCCACCCTAGACACAGTAGTCCGCAAAACTACAGAAACCATAGAAATGGACAAACTATCAGCCCTACTCCATGACACAACCACAACAAAATTTGGGACCCATGGTTCATATACCACCTAACCCATACTTAATAAGACTCCAAAAAAAGGCCACCAAACCGCAACCCCCCACAATGTCCCCCCAGCACCCAACTCCGCCCCTCTGGTCCGAGAAGACCTACACACCATAAATGATGACGTCGAAGCAGAGGAGAATACTTACTCCCCCAGGGGTTACCCTCCTCCCCACTTCAGCTAGGAAACCACCACCTCCACCCCCTCTCCAAAACCCACACACATCCAACACAGACGTGCACAAAACCACATTCCCGCACAGTCACAAACAACAACCAACACCACATGACCAACTACACTTAGCCCAATGAAGACACCCACCGCAAATCACTCCTCCTGCAGACGCCTCCGAAATGTCATGCATTGTTACGAATACAGAAAAGCCAATACAACAACTCACACCGCTACAATGTTCAAACCATCTAATGTCTACATATGCACGCAACGCAAAGAGGACAAAGCAATCTATAAACCTAACCTTGTTCCCCCCCCTTTATTCCTTTCTGTACCCTCTCCCGCGTAAGACTGAAAGTATAATGGCACAAGTGATGTTGAAATGTGTATCCCCCTCCCCTCTCTTCATTTTGTACCCTACAAAACCTGAAAAACAACTGAAAATAAAGAATTAATGAAAAAAAATATAGAAGATATCACATTCACAAAACAAGATTATCAAGAAGTATTTAGGAAAAAGATTATTTGACACAAGCTTAAAAAACTCTGTTTATTTAAAACAATGGAGAATTAAGATATATAAAAAATGTATACAAAAATATATATAGACTACGAGAACATAAAAGAGCAAATAAAAATAAAAATTTATTAATGTATAAATCTCATAAATGTATGTATAAAAGAGGATACATTAACAGAGATGCACTATAATGTTCAAAATATAGTGATTACTAGAAAACATGATGAAAAAGCAAAAAAGGTTATGGATCTTAATACTAATCCACTTAGTTAAAAAGAAAAAACTTATTGGTACAAAACCATATTTACAAACTAAACATACATACAAACTAAATCCCCCTTTCACAATTTTATCATGATATCTCCACCTCTTTGATCCAAAATCACCTTTGGGTAACAACTAAAGGTCAGATTTTTAGAGCACTGTAACAACATTAGGAAGAGGATCACCACCAACTCAGTCCCTATAAACTGTAATCACTGTCCTAAATTCACCCCCCAACACTTTTACATGTGTAGGAATTGAAAAGGTGATTTTAGATCAAAGAGGTGGAGATATCATGATAAAATTGCAGAAAAAGGGAGGGTTTTTGGATCCATAGATTGCAAACCTTGCAAACAAGTGGATTAAATGTGGATTTTGATTTAGTTTATTATTCATGATTAATTTTATACATATATTTCCTCCATTATATATTTTTCTAACTATATATGTTTTTGTACCAATAATTTTTTTTCTTTTTAACTAACTGGATAAGTATTAAGATCCATAGCCTTTTTTGCTTTTTCATCATGTATTCTAGTAATCGTTATATTTTGAATGTTATAATGTATGTCTGTTAATGTGTTCTCTATTTTACATACATTTATGAGATTTATACATTAATATTTTTTTTTCTCTGCTCTTTTATATTCTCGATAGTTTATATATATTTTTGTATACATTTTTATATATCTTAATTCTCCGTTGTTTTAAATAATCTTTTTTAGGATTTTCTTTAGGATTTTATAAGCTTGTGTCAAATAATCTTTTTCCTGAATACTTCTTGATAATCTTGTTTTGTGAATGTGATATCTTCTATATTTTTTGTCTTATTTTATTATTATACCATTGAGAAATATGGACTTTACAAAAAACCAAAGGTGGAACGCAGTGTGGAATGCAGATTTAAACATGGAGGCTGGAAGTGGATATACGTCATTGACCTTGATCGAGGCTTGGGGTCCATGAACTTGTTAATGGGGTTGTAATGTGGAACAACCGCAAAGAACTCCAGGACTCCAAGCGGATTGGCCTAGAGCGATCCAAAGGAGGAGCTATTGCGGACTTTTAATCCCGGACGGGTGGCAAATAGCTTCAGGTTGCAGATTGATTTTAATACCCCTGAGGAAGACTGCGCAAGTGGACGAAACGCGTATGGTTACCTTTATATATCTTATTTATAATCTTGTTTATGGTTTGCTGTATGTCACTTGACCTTTTGGAACACTATTTGAAACACTGTTTAGGAGAAGTTCCTCAGGCTGTGGATCAATTACATTTTGATGTGCTTATCATTATTTGGAAATTTGCGAGTACAATATTATTAAAGTTAATATTTTAAATGTCATAGAGTGTTGCACTGTATTTGTTACTTTATTTCCATTTCTATATAACTGAATATATTTGGGAGCTAAAACATCAATGGATCCCTGATACCATGATTATTGATTCTGCTTGCTAACTACCATCGTTTGTGAGTGCTATGGTCCACCTTTTTTATTATATGGTGTCTAGAGTGTATTACACTATATGTGATATTTGTATTGTAGATTTTTTGTGGTTTTATTCTCAACATTGTAGGATGTGGAATCTAAAACAAAATGTATTGTTACATTTCAACAGCAGGTCCTGAAATGGTTAACACTTTCTTTTTGTAATATGGAATATGATATTTTGCTAAGCAGGTAAATTCAAGGAACTCCTGCTTTTAGATGTGTATTTACAAGTGAATGTCCTTCCAAAATAAATTTAAGAGTAACCCCCTCACCCTAGCACTGTGAAACCACCTTGTCTGCATGCTTACATTCTGCTGACCACTTCCTTTCACTGGTTTATTTTTATTAGAAACCAGCATATTCTTCAACTGTGCAGTCTGCTGGTCAGACAGAGTGTGTGACTATCCAATTATGTTTAATAGTTGTATTTTTCATTGGGTGATCAGTGTTTGGCTTGGAGTCGGTCTTAGGAACAGATGTAATCTGAAACAGCGTAATGTTTACTCCTTGTTTAACAGATATGCCGAGCATGTTTAAATCCAGGGAGAAGAAAATAAACATTTCATAAGAAGTTACCTGTATGCGCTCCATTCTCCAAAGCTGCCTCTTTGGTCTGCGTCCAAACTCTGAAAGGTCCAGCTTCACAGATTTAAACTATTTTGCTGTCAATTAGATTAAGTCTTTTTGTACAACCTGTCTTTAATGAATCATTCATGCAGTGAAAATAAATATAAACAAAACAAAACTATTAACGGCTACTATTAATGAAATAAATGGACGGTAAAATTCCTCGGTAAATAGACTGCATAAAAATATCATTGTAAAGAATTTCATCATAGTTTAAATATCAAATTTCCTATGATATTTTAAACCACACTCAACAGGGAATACAATACAGACAGGGCCTGTGCAATGACTTCTGTCTACACAGGCGAAGACACATTTTGCTGCCCCAAAAATTTGTATTCACCTGTCTGTCTAATATCCCCCCATTTGCCCCTCTTACCCATCTTGCCACTTTTTTTAAATGTGTTTTTCCTTTTTGTATATTGTATCCCCTGTTCGGCATTCTATTCATGTTTTTGTGTCTTCATCTTAATTTTGTGGTCTCTTTACCCCCTTGTGTCACACACTCACTCACTCCTGCACACACACACACACACATGCTCTTACACACACCCACAGTCTCTTACACACACACTGCTTATACATAAACACATAAACACACAATGGCTATTACACACACACACTGGCTCTTACACATGCACACTGACTCTTACATACACATACTGCTTGTATACACACACACACACACACACACACTGTTTATACACACACTGACTCTAACATACACACAGGCTCTTACACACACATACTCACTGGCTCTAACACACATACACACACACACACTGCTTATACACACACTGACTCTAACACACACAGGCTCTTACACACACATACGCACACTAACTCTTGCACACACACTGCTTAGGCAGACACACATGTGCACACACTGGCTCTAACACACATACACACACACACACACACACACTAACTCTTACACACACACACTGCTTACACACACACACACACAGGCTCTTACACAAACACACACACACTCACTCACTGGCTCTAACACACACACACACATTAACTCTTTCACACACACACTGGCTCTAACACATACGCACACACACACACAGACACACACTAACTCTTACACACACATACTGGCTCTAACAAACACACACACACACTGGCTCTAATACACACACACTGGCTCTAACACACACACAACTCTTACACACACACAGACTTACTATTTCTTATAGTTGCTAAACAGAGGTTCCACTGCACTGTAGTAGCTTTCCACCGCTCTCCACAGCAGTTGGACGCCGGGATATGATGTCACATATCCCAGCGGCCTTTAGCTCATGAAGAGATTGGTCGCAGTCACTCCTCGCTGCTCCATCCCCCTCCCTTAGTGGCTGCACCTCTAACACACAGCCAGCTTAGTAAGTTGCTGCAGAAAGTTGCCGGCGGGAGCAGAGTTCTGAGTGCTCCCGCTGGTCACTTGGACATTTTTGTGCCCCTCATGTCGGGGCGCCATAAGGCCAGAAATGCTAGTCAGCATTTAGTGCTGTGTTCTGGATGTCTCAATAACCCAATTACTACCAAGAGATTTGGAAAATAGTAACCAGCATTTTCAAGTCGGTATATATACATTTTCTTTTCTTTAAAGGGTTACTCCAACCAAAAAACAGTCTTTTAAGAAACACTGTTTCTGGTCAGAGTAACAATTTCTATTCTAGTCTGTCTCTCAAAATACAGAACCCTCCCCCCCAAAAAAAAAACCCCATTATTTTTTTAAAAAACATACTTTCTTTCCAGCAGCGAGTCCAAGTTCTCCCTGCAGTGGGATCCTCCTCTGCTTAATGTCAGGGAGAGTGAGCTGAGGCGATATGAAGGGGTTAGAATCCAGTCTCAAATTGTCTGCCCTGGCACCAACATCCTGTGTGTGCTAACGTCAGACACCACATTTGCACTGAATTAACATTAGCTGAAATGGTTAATGACATTCCAATAAAATGGATGGAGGTTGAGTTACACCTCCCGCAGCATAGGTATTAAAACTCTGTATGTGCAGTATGTGCAGAGTTTCATAGCAAAATGCTAAACATACAGACTCAAGGCATCATGACCACTTCAAATCAGTAAAGGAGGAGACTATACTTAAAAGAAGAAAAACTACCACAACAAGAGGACATAGTCTTAAATTAGAGGGGCAAAGGTTTAAAAATAATATCAGGAAGTATTACTTTACTGAGAGGGTAGTGGATGCATGGAATGGCCTTCCAGCTGAAGTGGTAGAGGTTAACACAGTAAAGGAGTTTAAGCATGCGTGGGATAGGCATAAGGCTATCCTAACTATAAGATAAGGCCAGGGACTAATGAAAGTATTTAGAAAATTGGGCAGACTAGATGGGCCGAATGGTTCTTATCTGCCGTCACATTCTATGTTTCTATGTTTCTATGTCATGTTGCTTAAAGTACCTCTTAAATTATATTCCTTTGTTTATTCTTGCTTATGGATGTAAACACAAACTCAAAATCACTTGCAGAAAAATATAATTATAGATCAGACAAGTATTTTTTAATAAACAAAAAATTTGATGGTAAACAACAATTTGCAATTGTCCTGTGCTGCCAAGGTATGCTAAATTCCTCTCTATGTAGCACATTTCTTTTACATATGTCATAATCCTCCCACATGAGGTTTGATTCCCACCAATTAACTAATAATGTAATTGCTAAACTTTGTTACACTACCCATTCATAATCACAACACTGCCTGTATTGCCACATATACAGTAAACATTTCCCTCATATGTTAGCCCCCAAATATTGTCACAGACAGTGCCCTCATCTTTTCCTCCATAAGTCAAAGCACCAAGAGGAGAGCTTGCAAGTGAGGCAGAAGTGAGGCTGTGGGAGTGAGGCTGTAGTGTTTATTAATTAAGAGCCCTGGGAATTTTTCTGTGTTTCTGTTGTGTGAGAGTTATATGTATGCGAGGGAGGTAGGCTGAGTATGTCTGTATGTGCTGTTTCTGCTGTAGACTAAAGTTTGCATGTGGAAGAGTCTGAATGTTGTGTGTGTGTGTGTGTGTGTGTGTGTGTAGGAAGTTATATTGGGCCAACCAGGCTCCTGTTAGGGCCTGTACCCTATAAAATATATAATTCAGGTCAGGCTGAAGGCCTGTTCTCCAGATCTGGATGGGCCCTAAAATATTTCGTGGGAGACTGCAGTATCTGGGACCATTCAGGCTGTTAGTCTATTATGAGTATGTATGATGGAGGGGTTTGAAAGTGACCAAAGATTGAGATGAGGAGGGAGGCCTCATGACCTTCATAACACATACAGGTCATCATCTGCTGAAATAGAGTATCAGTATTCTGTATCTCTTAGGCATGCACAAATCTCTGTGAATGCTCTTTCAGTCCTCTGCAGATCATATTGATAGAGGCAGCAGGGTTTGTGATGTCACAATTGATGATCCTCTATCTATCAAACCTATATTTCATATGTTCCACATGAGTAAGAACATCCACACAAAGACCGCTTGTTTCTTATATATGGCACTAGGACTTCCATATGTGATTTTTTTTTTTTTTAATGAGGAGGCTCTAAAGAGAGAATGGGATAAAATGTTAAAGGATTACTTCAGGCATCCAACCACTATGTCCTGCTGTAGTGGTATGGTCATGGTGCCAAAACCAAGCTCCATTTCACAGTAAGTGGCAGTGGGCAAACCTTTTTGCAACAGTTGCATCTTACTTGGGTCTCACTGGGTGCAGAGTCTCTTCTCATTCCAGCTAAATGATATTCAGCTTTTGCTGAACTGCAGAAGCTGAATGCAGACCCTGCTATTTATTCATTGGCTGAGATCATAGGCTGAACGATTTCAGCCAGTGAATGAACTTCTGTGCAAAGAACACATATCCTGGGCTGAATAATGAAAGCAGTTGGAGATGAAGCAGTTGCTTTGTGCGTGATGTTTCATAGTGAAACTCTACACATACAGGGTCCTTGCACCATGACCACTTCAAAACACTAAAGCAGTCATGATGCTTAGAGTAACTCTAATATTTTTAGAGTTGTTGAGTTATTTCCTTTTAATGACTCAAGCAATTTCTATTGGGTGTATTGTACACAATGGGAGTAAATAATCAATTGTGTGCTGGTATATTTAAATGTCATATATATCAGATGTATACCTAAAAGGCATGGAACAGTTATATACTACCGATACATATGGGTGGGGGCCTTCCACTTCAGAGCAGATGGTAGCTTCTAATGTATTCCTTTCCCAGTTTTTTGACATGGTATGTACAAGTAACGCTTCCGTACTCCATTCATAGGTGTATTATTTTTGCTGGTGGTAATATATCATATATTATATGTCTGAAATTTAAACTTTGTTTAAATTGTTTAAATAACTAATCTCTGAGATACATAGAAAAAAATTAACAAAAATATACGTTCTCTGTAAAAGTATGGTTGTCATGTAACATATTTGTTTTAGGCTTCCAGTTCTAAGTATGTGAAGTAAAGAGATTTTTTTTAAATCTAACCCTGAAAACTATCAAACAACCGTGCTACTTCCTCAAGACTTTATATTGAATCAACATTTAGATTAGATATGCATCATGGAAGATACCATCAGAATTTTGTCCGTTCGTTTATTTATCTTTGGCCTTGGCTGCCGTCCCAATAGTCCATTGAGAGTGTAATATTGCACTTGATATGTTTGGCAGAGTGGGGAAGGTATGGTACAGTGTATGTTAGTTAAATTCTAGAGACTCGTACATGAATGCATAATTATGAAGGAAATATTAGGATTAATAAAGTCATTTAGTACTGTATATTAAGCGAAACTTTGTTTTTCAAATATGCTAAGCAGGCATGAAATGTTAAGCCCATTGAATTTAGACTAAAATCAGCTAGAAGTTGGGTTAAATATTGTCTGTAAAGAGATACAATATCTCTTAAATGAACATGCCAAACACCATAACCAGCGCGAGATGTGTACTGTAGTTCGGCACTCCCCATTTTAAGCTATGAGATAATCTGTGAGTTTTATAACAACTAAAATAAATTGCAAAGCATGTAAGCTAAGCAAGTCATATTGTTCGCTTTTACATGATAGAACCAAGTATAACATGGGAATGCTCTCAAACAGAACCTTTCAGTACTATGTTGCTTTGTGAATTAAAGGGACACTCCAGGCACACAGACTACTTCTGCCTATTGGAGTGGTCTGGGTGCCAACTCCCACTACCCTTAACCCTGCAACTGTAATTATTGCAGTTTTTATCTACTAGACAGCCACTAGAGGGCACTTCCTGCTTCATAGCAACGATTTTCTTTGCTAGAGCATCTCTGGACGTCCTCATGCTGTGTGAGGACCTCCAGCGTTGCTCAATTCCCCATAGGAAAGCTTTGCCGCACATGCGCTTTAGGTCTCTTCAGCCCTCGGGCAGGATCAGTCACGCCCACCAGCTGACGTTATTACTGGGAGGAGCGACGCCGACCAGAAACCACCGCCGAGGGACATCAGTGGGTTCTCAGGTAAGTGACCCGAAGGGGTTTTCACCACTTCAGCAACCGGGGATGGGAGGTGGGAGGGAGAGGGGACCTGCAGTGCCAGGAAAACAGATTGTTTTCCTGGCACTGGAGTTTTCCTTTACAAATATTTATCTAGTAGATGTATATTAGCAAATATTATTTAGTATGGAACAAATTTCTTCTTAATTTGTGAGAAATGTTCCATGTATAAAAGTTAAAAAAAATAAAAAAAATGGCAATCTGCCAACCCTTCATCCCATTCTCAATAATTACATTTGATTTTAATGCGTTTACGTGTTTTTAAAAATGTTGTTCATTCTGCTATTTTTGCTACATTTGCATATATTTATTGTGAAATAAAAATTAGATTACAAGTAATATATAATAAATGATAACACAGAGGTTGTACATATAGTACATATCGCCAGTGAAAAATAACACATTGAATTCTTACACAATTAGATTATCTATAAAAAAAAAGTGTAGTAAATACCCTACTAATGATAAAATGTTATTATTTTTATTATTATTTTAATCTCGTTGTGTATAAAACTGATTTTATGAATAATTTGTTACCAAACTAGAAAGTTCTCAATGAAAAGAATGAACACTGCAACTTAGTTACTGTATATTTTAAAACCAAAAAAAACCAAGCATAGTTTATGCAGTATTAAGCATATTGCATAATATACTAAAGTATTTTTAAATCAAAAAATCTAAATACAAATATACAACTATCCAACAAGCAACGCATACATAAAATAATAATAATAGTAATAATAATAATTAATATTACAGCATTAATAACCATACAACCTGTTTGTTTTTTTCGATTTGAAAATACAAGAACAGTAGACACAAACGATATAAATGCAACCTTATGTTATTTTATTATTGTTTTATGGTGCATAATTAATGGCTCCATTAAATAGAGCTGAGATGGAGGCTGCGGTAGAACCCAATGTCCTTAGCCTGTAACCTTAGGGTCAAGGAAGTAAAGTGATTTCGAAAACATACTCTGAACCTACAAACAATACTACAACTCACATAAATCTAAGTGTAATGATTTTTTTCCTGACAGCTAAATTCATTCTGAGGTTCATATGTTTGTGTTAGCTCTTTAGGGACTCAGAGTGCAACACATTATTTATACAATGTGCTTCTATGGCTGATTATTATTAATTACTCTCCCAAATAGCTTCCAAGTGAAGGTAAACTCCCTATAGAACTTAGTACAAGGCAATTAGCAATACATAGTATTTTTTCCCTCAATACATTTCAGAATATGACTTTTAAAAATGAAATTACATATAAAAAGGTAATATCGCATTTTCTAAACTGTTTATTACAATGATAATGGCAAATATTGAGCATACAATACATTTTTTCTGAAAGCCTACAAGCTAGTTTACATTAATGAGATTTATGGAGACAAAGTGGTCATTCATTTATTGGCCATTTGACGCATTTACCTAACTGACTTTTCTGAGAAATAACATGCAATATATGCATTAGATATTATTTTTTCTTTAATTGAACTAAAGAATAATTTGTATTTTATAAGAATAATCAATGGGATTCACTCTATATATTTGTTCATTGCATTCAAAATAAAGAAGCAATTTGTCAAATGATACAAAAAGCAGCATTTGTTTTAAAGGGGCTTGCTACTGGTAAATTAAAAATAAATAAACCTCTGTTTAGTATACACCCTGTTCCAAATTATTAAGCAAATTATATTTTTCTAATTTACCTAAATAATTGATGTAAATAACAATCAGCATAATTCTCATTTTATCAACTATTACGAGTACAATTAAAATTTTATTGAACAAACCTCCTAATGATAACAGTATTTTTTTTAAACATAAAAAACTAACAATGAACTGTTCCAAATTATTACGCACAGTAAGTTTCAAAACACTTTATAGGTTGTAAAGTACTGAAAATTGTCATTTGTTGTGTTTGCAGCATTTTTACTGAAATCAAAAGCAATTTCAATCAAACTTATAAAAACATTTTAACTTTTTAAACATTTTAACAGGTTACGTTACATTTTAACATAGAACCCTTATTTGATAGCAGCTTCACAAGTCTTGCATCCATTGAACTTGTGAGGATGTTTGGATGTAAACTGCCTCCCACCCTCATAGATCTTTTGCCTGAGGATGCTCCAAAGGTTCTCAATAGGATTGAGGCCAGGGGAGGATGGAGGCCACACCATGACTTTCTCTCCTTTTATCCCCGTAGCAGCAATTGATGCAGAGGTATTCTATGCAGCATGAGATGGTGCATTGTCATGCATGAAGATGATTTTATTACGGAAAGCATAGTTCTTCCTTCTGTACCAGGGAAGACAGTGGTCAGTCAGAAACTCCACATACTTTGCAGAGGTCGTCTTTACACCTTCGGGGACCCTAAAGGGGCCGACCAGCTCTCTTCCCATGATTCCGGCCCAAAACATGACTTCACCACTGCCTTGCTGACGTCGCAGCCTTGTTGGAACAGGGTGGCCGTCCACCAACCATCCACTACTCCATCCATCTGGACCATCCAGGGCTGCACGGCACTCATTAGTGAACATGTCTCTTTGAAAATTAGTCTTCATGTATTTTTCTGCCCAATGCAGCCATTTCTGCTTGTGAACATTGGTTAGTGGTGGCCGAATAGAAGGGTTATGCACAGTTGCAAGAGTCTGGAGGACTCTATACCTTGATGTCCGTAGGACTCCAGAGGCACCAGCAGCTTCAAATATCTGTTTTCTGCTATGTAATGATCATGTTTAAGTTTTTGTGAAATATCTAATGTTTTCATACTTCGTCCAAGGCATTGAACTATTGCACTCTTTTCGGCAGCAGAGAGATCCTTTTTCTTCCCCATATTACATGAAAATGTTGCTCTGCTTAATTATGTGGAACACCCTCCTTTAGTAGTTTTTCCTTAAATTGGGCTCACCTGGCAATCTTATTATCACAGGTGTCCGAGATTGTTTTCAGTGATCAAAAGAGCCCTGAGACACAATGCCATCCATGAGTTAAACTGAAAAACAAAATATTTAATCTTTGTGCATAATAATTTGGAACAGGGTGTATATACTAAATTCAATTATGCATTTTTTCATTGGAGTATATCTAAAAATAGCTTGTAATAGTTGCACACGTGTTGTGTGCAGCTTTAGCAAACTCCCACTTTCTTCCCCAGCCTAGACTTTTTGTGGCTGTCCAACCACAAAGCAATCACAGTCAGCTCAGTGAAAAGTCTATGCAAGCTAGTTGCTTTGAGCAATTGCTGCTTTTGAGTTTAGCTCCACTGAGCTAAACTACCAGGAAGTAACAGGACCAGATGTCAAATTGACAGCCAGGGGTTGTAACATATTTAGTTTATAAAAGTGACAGCTTCTATTGAAATCTGCATTTTTTGTAAAATGGAAAAAATGAGGCTAAACTCTTCACACATAAAGAACTTCAGTAAGCACGACTTTATGGGTCTTGAGTGTCCCTGTAAGTCAATAGCAGAGGCACACAAATTAAGGATTATCCTAGGCACCTCTGCGCATTTTGTGCATGTGAGTACTTCATCATAGCTCGTATATTTAATATACTAATTGCAAGTAATCTGTATTGAAAATACTAAAACATGGCAGATTAACAGAATTTGCTCCTTGTGATGTAAAATTAATTTGTCTTACTATTCAATAGGCTCAGAAAATAATTAAAGGAACAATAATTAAAGGAAAACCCTGAAGCACTTTACCTTGCTATTGAAGTGCTGTTGAAGTTAACACTCTCTCCTCTTTCACACATTCTAAAAGTGCCAGATTCTATCAGACAGCTGGGAGAGTGATTTACCTTATTGCTTTTTGCCCCAGCACAAAGTGGAAGTCAATGCTTCTCATGGTAAGCATTGTTGTTGTTGCAGTGCTGGGCTTGCCATGTATGTGCCCTACCTTCCAGTGCGTCTCTATCAGTCTGATGATCTCCCTGCTTGCATTGCTACGGTGAGGAGACCCTATTAGAGGTAACTGTTTATTTATGGGAGCAGGGCGGCATTTATCAACATGTTTATTTGTAATACTGTAGTGTTTCTGTAAAAGGTTGTTGCAAAATTAATAAAACATTTATTAAAGCTACTCAGTGCATAAAACTGCAAATGTTAAGGAAACTAAGTGGTTTCTTCACTATTTTGATAGGGATAGTATTTACACAGCTAAGTAAGCATTAAAGGAACACTAAAGCGTTAGGAATACAATCTTGTATTCCTAATGCTTTAGTGTCCCTTTCCCTAGTAAAATACAAACCTCCTCCTACACAGGGCCGGACTGGCCCACCGGGATACCGGGAAATTTCCCGGTGGACCGCGGCACCTGGGGGGCTGGAGAGAGAGAGGGAACCCTGCTCTCTATATTTTAATAAAATCGTGGTCGCCGGCCGCATGTCAGTGCCGCTGGGCGGCCGGTCCGGCGGCACACTCTGAGGTGATTACTTACCTTGCGGCCGGCGGCCCCATCAGTGAGTGTGCCGGGAGGCCGCGATTCAGCGGCACACTCACTGATAGTGACAGCCATGCAGCTGTCAGCACAGGAGGACTGAGGGAGGGGGCGGAGCTAACTACCATGCTCCCTCGCAGTTCCCACAATTCCCAGCATCTACACATCATAGAGTAATCACTATTCTATGATGTGTCCATGCTGGGAATTATGGGAACTGCGAGGGAGCATGGTAATTAGCTCCGCCCCCTCCCTCAGTCCTCCTGTGACAAGGTCAGAAGGAGGGGAGACAAAAAGAGGGGAAGTGGGGACAAATAGAGGGGAAGAGGGGAGACAAATAGAGAGGAAGGGGGGACAAATAGAGGGGAAGGGGGTACAAATAGAGGGGTAATAGAAACACAGGGGAAGGGGGGACACAGAGACTGAGGGGTAATAGAAAGACACCAGGTTGGGGGGGACAAAGAGACAGAGGGGTAATAGAGAGACATAGGGCAAGGGGGGACACAGACATATGGGGTAATAGAGAGGCAGGGGATGAGGGGACAAAGAGAGGGGTAACAGAGAGACAACAGGGAAGGGGGGACAAAGAGACATAGGGGTAATAGACATAGGGGTTGGGGGGACAAAAAGAGGGGTAATAGAGAGACACAGGAGAAGGGGACACACAGAGACAGAGGGGTAAGAGAGAGACACAGGGAGGAGATGGGGAAGAGAGGCACACATAAGGTTTGTTGGGGGACAAAGAGACATACAGTAGGGAAGGGGAACAAAGTGACACAAGATTTGTGGGAGGCAACGCTGGGCTGGGGAAAAAGAGACAGAGAGTGACTGGGAGAAGAGAAAGAGGCACACAGAGTCTGGAGTTAGAAAGAGACACACAGATGAGATTTGGAAGGGGAGAAAGAGACAAAGTGGCTGGGGCTAAGAACAACACAAAAGGGGCTGGGGGAAAGAGAAATACAGAGGCTGGAGAGGGGTAAAAAGAAACACACAGAGACTGGGATGAAGTAAAAGGAGACAATTGGAGACAAGATATACTAAATGAGGTAAAGGTAATAGGCGTAAATTGATGTGATCCTGACAGTAATACACACATATATATATGAATGTATATTGATGTGTGTATTATTAACATATAATTATGCCTATAATATTTACACATATAGTAATATACATTTATATATGCATAATACACACATAAATGTCATATATATATATATATATATATATATATAAACAAAGCACAAATAATGGCACTCACCCTTCCTGATGTAATGAATAGTAAAGTGTCCTGGTGCAATCTTATGCTGATAAATAATTATAATGAAGAAAGATGCACTCTCCGGTCTTTTTAAGAATATTAACGGTCTTTAATCCATAAAAGGTTTACAGGTTGTTTGATCAACGTTTCGATCCAAATGGGTCGAAACGTTGATCAAACAACCTGTAAACCTTTTATGGATTAAAGACCGTTAATATTCTTAAAAAGACAGGAGAGTGCATCTTTCTTCAATATAATTATATATATATATATATATATATATATATATATTTCCTGGCCATATCCATGGCAGCACAACATTGGGTAGCTCCTCCCTATCCCCATTGGACAGGAATAATTATTAAGCCGTATAAGTACCACCTCCTACCCCTCCTTCCCCAGTCTTTTTTTCCTGTCCTATCCCTAGGACATGTCGGTCTTTTCAGACTATTAGATTTTCTTTATGGCTTACCTGAGGATTAGTTCCTCTAGCCCCTGGGGAGTTCACCCTCTCTCCCCTGGGAAGTCTCCAGTATACGGCCCTGCGCAAAGGTATCCCCCTGGAGAAAACCCCTTTAGTTACCGGGGGTTTTTCCTTCCTATAATTCTTGCAATAACCCCAGAGGTAGCAAGTGGAATAACATGGAATTTTGGCTGGTTTCCGGACTTGGATTTTCTCCCCCCAGAATCAAGGTAATGACTCCATGGATTGGTTCTTAATTGTAAGATTATTCTTCTGAAGTAGTTGGTCTCCTTCTCTAAGAAACCTGTAATCTCTCTGTGCTGTGGTTCCCCTGCGCCTGCACGGCGTTCGGGAGTTCCTGTGCGCCAGCGCGGCGTTCGGGAGTTTCCTGTGCGCCTGCGCAGCATTCGGGAGTTTCCTGTGCGCCTGCGCGGCGTTCGGGAGTCTCATGTGCGCCTGCACGGCATTCGTGGGCTCCGGAACGCATGCGCGACGTTCGGTTGTTTCTAAGCGTTCGCGCGGCTTCGTTTGAATAAGCGCGCGAACGCGATTAACGAATTAGCACATTCGCGCGCAAAATCTATTCATTTGGGCCGTTCGCGCGTTTTCTCGCTCATTGGCGCATGCGCGATGACGTCAGATGCCCTTCTTAAAGCGCCAGACCTCTTTTTTCAGGCTAGGTTGTGTTTCTTCCTCCAGGAAAGTTTTTTTGCACCATTCTGTTGGTTCTTCGCCTTTCCAGATTCCTTTTCCTTCTAAAACATCAAAGTAAGTTTTTTTTTTCCCCTCCTATTTTATTATTTCTTATTTTTTATGTACTAATGAGCACGTTTGTTGTATTTCAGTGCTAAAAGTACAAAGACTTCATGATCGTCCAAGGGGAAGTCGCCCAAAAGGACGCTGTGTATATCCTGTGATAACAGAGCCATAGAAGGGAAACGTCTCTGTTCAGATTGTCTCTCAGCAGCTGCTGGCCATTCTCATTCAACACCGGACTATATGCAACTTATCAAGCATGCAGTTGCCCAGGGCATAAGAGAGGTTGGTAAGACCCACAAGCGACCTAGATATTCTGAGCCCTCAGATTTATCTCCAGGAAACTCTGAAGAAGAGTTAATGGATTCAGCTTCTCTGAGAGACCTAGCTTTTTCCTCGGAGGAGGAGGCTA
Source organism: Pelobates cultripes (assembly GCA_933207985.1). Lineage (NCBI taxonomy): Eukaryota > Metazoa > Chordata > Amphibia > Anura > Pelobatidae > Pelobates > Pelobates cultripes. Next base: position 195,794,300 of record OW240915.1, read on the forward strand.
TCCCTGATCCTGACTTCCTGGTACCTGCGGAGGTGGATCATTTAATTGCCCGGGTCAGAGAAACCCTTACCTTGAAGGAACCCTCAGAGGAGGAACCATCTACATCTAACTGCTATTTCTCTGATCTTAGAAGAAAAAGAGCGGCTTTCCCTGTGCATGCCACAATTAGTGACCTTATTAAAGAAGAATGGTCCAGGTCTGACCGGAGATCATCTGCAAAAGGGAAGTTCTCCAGATTATATCCGTTTCATTCCAAAGATGCTGAAACATGGGATTTTCCACCTAAAGTTGATGCTGCAGTGGTCAGACTAGCCAAGCACACTACCCTTCCTGTAGACGATGCAGGTTCCTTCAGGGATCCTATGGATCGTAAGATGGAATACTACCTTTCCAAATCCTATGTAGCCTCAGGCACAAGTCTCCACCCTGCCGTTGCTCTCACGTCAGTTACAAGAGCTATGAAGGTTTGGATACAGGAGCTGCAAGGGGACATCATGAGTGGCAGAAGCCGTTCTTCCATTGTGGAGGACCTAAGAGATATGCGTCTAGCAATTGATTTTTCATCAGAAGCTGCAGTGGATCTGGTAAGGAGCCTTGCTAGAAATATGTCCTTCTCGATTTCCTCTAGGCGAGCATTTTGGCTCAGATCTTGGGCAGCCGATGCTTCCTCCAAGAATAGTTTGTGTTCTTTGCCATTTCACGGGAGTATGTTATTTGGCAAGAATTTGGACGAATGCATTAAGAGGGCGGCTGAAGGGAATAAAGCCTTTCTACCTCAGGAGAGGAAGTATAAAGGATCCTTTCGTGCTCGGAAAGAGTACCATTCCTTTCGTGACAGTAGGTCCTACAAGCCAGGCAGAGAATATTCCAGATTTCAACCTGGGAGAGGAGCCCCATCTGGAAACAGAGGAGGCAAGTCACGCGGTTCATCTTCCTCTAAAAACCAGAGGAATCTATGACTATATAATTCCCAAATCCGAAGGTGTCGGGGCTTGTCTTCTCCAATATCTACCGATATGGGAAGTATCCACAAGCGACGGTTGGGTACTGGATATTATTCGGAGAGGTTACTTGATAGAATTCCTCGAGCATCCTCCAAGCAGGTCCTTTCACCTCACAAAGTGGCCAGGGGACAAGGAAAAGTGCATGGCCCTACGAGACTTCATCCTTTCCTTGCAGAAGGAGAAGGTTATCACCAAAGTGCCAGCTGGCGAAAGAACTCAAGGGTTTTACTCCCACATCTTCTTAACGAAGAAATCCTCAGGGGGATGGAGACCCATTCTGGATCTACACAGGCTAAACAAGCATCTGCACATTCGCAGGTTCAAAATGGAATCCCTACAGTCTATAATAAAAGTAGTGTCACCCAACCAATGGATGCTGTCTATAGATCTGTTAGATGCGTATTTTCACATACCCATTGCCCAAACTCATCAAAAGTTTCTGAGGTTTGCTGTGGAAGAAGGTCACTTCCAGTTCAGGGCCCTCCCCTTTGGACTGAGCACAGCTCCGAGGACATTTACAAAGGTCCTGATTGTTCTCATTGCAGAACTCAGAAAGCAGAACATTGCGATTTACCATTATTTGGACGACATCTTGATCTTAGGAAACAACGTAGATTCTCTGACATCCCATGCTATTACCAGCATTCAGTTTCTGCAAGCTCACGGCTGGAAGATCAACACCAAGAAGAGCCACCTCCACCCAACGCAATCTATGGTTTACTTAGGTACTCATTTCGACACTCTAAAGGGCACTGTCCAACTTTCATCAGCAAGAATACGGAAACTCAAGATGTTATTGAGAAGAATGCTGATATCCAGGGTGGCCCCTGCAAAGGCCATAATGAGCCTCCTTGGTTCCATGTCCTCCACAATAGGACTGACCAGGTGGGCACAGTGAATAATGAGACCATTCCAAGCCAATTTCCTGAGACAATTCTCCTCCGGGAACCTGCACCAACCCATCAAACTTTCCCTGAATGTACGCCATTCTCTAATCTGGTGGTTAAACAGGGAGCACCTATCAAAGGGTTTTCCACTAGGAGATATCGCGTGGATAACTGTGACAACGGATGCCAGCCAGTGGGGATGGGGCGCTCATTGTCTCCACGACTTTGCGCAGGAAGAATGGAGTTTCAGGACAAACAATGTTCATTCCAATTGCCTAGAGCTTCTGGCTGTCCTCAAAGCATTGAAACACTTCTCAATTCATCTCAAGGGGCAATGGGTGAAGATAAGGACGGACAACTCCACCGTAGTATCCTATGTCAATCACCAAGGGGGTACCAGGAGCTGCAAGATGATGGAAATCATGAATCACCTGATGTGGTGGGTTCAGAGAAACCTGGCAGGCCTTACTGCCATCCATCTACCAGGGAAACGGAATCAACTGGCGGATTTTCTCAGCAGATCCAGGATAGATCCGGGGGAATGGTGCCTCTCAGACAGTGTATTCCGCATGATTGTGGACAAATGGGGTCTCCCTCAAGTAGACCTTCTAGCCACTCGGGCCAGCAGAAAAGTAAAGCTTTTCTTCACGAAAGAAGACGACCACCTAGCACTGGGGAGGGATGCTTTATCAAGCCCCTGGAGGTTCAGGATGGGCTATGCGTTTCCTCCGTTTCCACTAATTCTCCCGCTCCTGAGGAAGATGAGAACAGAGCAGGTGTCTCTCATCCTGATTGCGCCTTATTGGCCTCGAAGACCCTGGTTTTCTCTGCTTCAAAGTCTTTTGGTGGAACCTCCTCTCCCACTCCCCAGAACTCCGGACCAATTTCGACCTAAAGTCACCTCCTCCTTTTACATCAACAAGGATATTGTTCTTCCATCTCTGAGGTCTGACTCCCAAGAAATGGAGAATTCTACTAACCTATCTTCTCTGGATCTAGTAAGATGCCTCCAGATATATATTGATAGGACTTCTGCTTGGCGTACTTCTCACAGTCTTTTCGTCCTTCATTGCGGCTGTAAAAAGGGCTCACAAGCTCCCAAATCTACCATTAGCAGGTGGATAGTAGCAGCTATTATTCTGGCTTATCAATCTGCTGGATATCCGGTCCCTGTGGGTCTTAAAGCCCATTCCACGAGGGCTCTCTCATCTTCCTGGGCAGCCGCTGCTAATGTTTCTCCTGAACTCATTTGTAAAGCAGCTACATGGTCTTCCTCTAACACTTTCATTAAGAGCTACCAAATTGATGTTAGAGCAGGTCTATCTGATCAATTTGCTAAATCAGTTCTGTCTGTATCCGAAGCCTGATTTCTATGTTTTCACTTGTTGTGGTGTTAATACACTTTGCATTCAAAATTTTGGAGTCTGTGTCTCTTTCCCTCCCTGGTTTATTGCTTGGGTATTACCCAATGTTGTGCTGCCATGGATATGGCCAGGAAAATGGAAAATTTATTCATACTTACCGTAATTTTCTTTTCCTGGCCATATGCCATGGCAGCACAAGGGTCCCACCCGGGGCTATTGCTGGAAAACATGACTGGGGAAGGAGGGGTAGGAGGTGGTACTTATACGGCTTAATAATTATTCCTGTCCAATGGGGATAGGGAGGAGCTACCCAATGTTGTGCTGCCATGGCATATGGCCAGGAAAAGAAAATTACGGTAAGTATGAATAAATTTTCCATTATATATATATATATATATATATATATATATATATATATATGTAATGAGCATGCATTGGCCCTGTCTTGTTGCTAGTTGCATACTCATGCACAATAGCATATTCAAAGTGAAGAGCGGACCCATAGAACTTCAAAATTAACCAGATCACTTCATTTTTTTAGTTGTGCAACTGCAGACATTCAGCATTTCAGTACCATTACTAAATTGTCCTTAATAGGCCAAAGTAGTTGTACTGAAACATTGATTACATTCAAATGTACGTCTACTTAAAATAAAGGCGCTCTTTTGTTTATTTTGAAGCCCTACATGTGTTCCTTATTTGGAGTAAGAGTTTTCAATTTCAAGTTATTTTTTCACCCTCTTTATCAGCATACTATGCTGGTGCGACGCATTATTGGGCTGGTATAGAATTTTTTTCCAGGGCTGATTTTAGTTCCCAGACCGGCCCTGCTCCTACATGTGTGTGTTAAAAACTAATAAAATAGATGATTTACTCACTGTTTTCCATCAGTATCACTTACCTCTCTTCCTCCTATGACGTCAAGGAGTATGCATTGCCTCCTCCATGATTGTCCAATCCAATGGTCCTTATAGAGAAGCATAGGTGCCGGATATGAATGCATAGCAAGTGCCACACATGCATCTTTGTTTCCCAAAGGAAAGCATTGAATCAATGAGAGCTTCCACATCACGTGACCGATTTTTACTCAGAATGACAGCAACTAGAGGTGGACTTAGCCATGCTATGTAAACATTCTAACAAAGCCTGCAGTGTTCTACGTCCCAGGGTTAAAACTAAAGTGGGGGACTTTAGTGGTCCTTTAAGTATTAGTGTTAACTCTAAGCACCATGACCAGTTTTGTTCATTGTAGTGGACATAGACTAGGGATTTTGTAGGGGCTGTTTCCTTTACGTGTGTTAAACTATAGAGTGGTTTCACAAAATATTTTATCATAGCCCCTTGGCTGGTGCTTGGCTAATGCTAACCCATCACCAGTGCAAAGATTTAAATTGGCTAATTAACTAATGCAGATCAACTAATAATTACCTCAGGCATGCAACTGACCTGTAGGAGAATGGGAACTTAAATGTTTGGTAAACCATTGCAAAAAAGCCTTACATGAACCTGGAGGATGGCACGTGAGACTGTTAGTACATAAGCTAGTACAGTGAGCTGCATTGTTTATGATGCTAAAAGTGTTCCTTTAAGATTCATATACTATTTGAGTCTAGTTAATCATTTCTGTGTGAACACAATAATCGGATAACTCCCCTGAAAAGAAGGGGGAACTCCCAATTAATCTGGTAATGATGGTAAAAAGGAACGCCAAATGATACAAGAAACTACCTATAAATTGTCAGAAAGAAGGTAATAACTAGAGGGAAAGCATATATTGATATTAGAGGCACTGAATAAACATGTATCCTGACAAAAGCAGTGACACACTGCAACTTTATTAACTATACTGTAGAGAAGATACAATGTATCAGTGTCTTCAAAAAGCTTATAACCCTAAAATCCTATGTGGATCAAACTCAGTATCCAAATCTCAATTAAAGCATACTAAATGTTAGGAAAGTGAGATATATCACATGGGATGATCCACAAAGAAAACAAAATAAATGTAGTACCTTGAAATCTTATTATGGATAGATGTGCAGGGTAGTGGAGGAGACAGCATAGCATAGAATAAGAGTAAAAATGAAATATCTGTAACTTAGTAGCTTAACAACTGTATAGAGAGAGATATATGAGGAATAGATAACGATATAGGCAGTGATTAAAGTAATATAATTGGAGAAAATCCCCTGAGAACAAACGCCACTATTCTAATCCTCTATCTCCTCATAACACCTTCGTGGGTGTTCTATAGTAAGTTGCTAACTAAGCACTGTCCCCTTACACTAATTCCACTACACTAACAAAGCTCCATAAAAAGTTAGCATTTAAATTAACGAAAAAAACAAAAGTGAAAGACTATAAGGGATTCCCTCGTGCATAGTGAGGTGCTCGAGTGAGTGGAGGGAAATCCAAAAGAAAAAAACCCGACGCACGTTTCAGAGTACAAGACTCCTGACGAAGGAGTCTTGTACTCTGAAACGCGCGTCGGGTTTTTTCTTTTTGGAGGGAAATCCAAAAGAAAAAAACCCGACGCGCGTTTCAGAGTACAAGACTCCTGACGAAGTTTCTTGTATCATTTGGCGTTCTTTTTTACCATCATTACCAGATTAATTGGGAGTTCCCCCTTCTTTTCAGGGGAGTTATCCGATTATTGTGTTCACGCTCTTTTTATGTAAATATTTGGGTCCAAGCCCACATTTAGGTGGAACTGGTACCACCAACCTGACCTCTGTACCCTAGTCTCTGATTCAACAGTTAGCTGATCAGGGACGAAGGGTATTTAAAATATATATTTCTTTTTATTTAATCATTTCTGTGTGTTTCTGTTTCGGAAATATATATACTTATTTGCATATTGTAATATATATGGGAGTTCCAGGGCAGTGATTCTCATTAGACAGCTCATAATCTCCAATACAATGCATCTCTTTAAATTCTGGATATAAATTTGTCTATTTGCAAAGGTAATAAGTTAAAAAAAAAAACATATGCAAGATTTACCTGTGAACATTACCTAACTATTTATTACTTTAGCACTCTGCCGCTACCACAAGTCAGGATTGGGGTAGGAACCAATGCATACAAGCCTAGAACACTACAAGGGAGATACTATCGGAATACCGATCTTTAGAATGGCCGGGCTTATGGAGAGCAGAGTAAGAGTAATGGCCGAGGTCAAAGATAGGAGATAACAGGATAAACAGATACAAGTCAAAGTAGTAGAGAGGTAACGATAAACGTTTAAATTCACAAATAAAGGATGCATGTAGAGAGCGTGCAGAACAATGGAAGCAGGGAAGACCCCAGCAACACTGACACCATGAATATATACTTACCCTATGTAAGAAGGTTACTGTTGCTACATGCAGGTACATTTGTAATGAACTTAATTAATGTGCAGTGTTGTTAGGGTCAGCATTTTTTTTTTTTTTAAATGCATTATGAAGGAATTCCATTAAAAAAATTAAAAATTAAAAATTATCAAGAACTATATACACAAGAAGTTGGTAGCCTGTAGCTGTGGGAGAGGTTGTCGGACTCTTTAACTAAGACAACCTGCAATCTCAAGTCTGCCACCGAGCATGAGTTGCTAAGCATACACAATAGCATGTCTGCTTCTGGTTCCCAGCTTCCTGGCGGTTTCTGTGGATAGCATATCACAGTGAGGTACTTGGTATTGTAAGTAGGAGGCTCTGCCAAAGGCAGACATCCCCTGATTCTTTATATTACACAAATGTGAGGAATGGCTATAAGGTACCCCCCCCACCACTGGTTGTATAGGGATATTTTTAAAATCCTTGCCACAACCTGCTGTAAGGTACATATCATACATACTTTAAAGTGTTCATTTTATGTCCTCGTATTCTCATATAATGGGTTTAGTTGAACTTGCTTTCAGGGTGGCTCTAGCTGCAAATAAAACAATTTCCAAGGCCTCTTAAGACTTAGATAGTAGTCCCGTGAGTCAAACGTCTCTTAGCTATGTAGTAATTGCCTCAACTGTCCAGATTAATCTATCATGAACTTTGTCACCCAGATGCCAACATTCTGCCATATCGTTTGGTGGCACCATGTCACTTTGCCCAAAATATAGGCAGAACATCTCATACCACTTGGCAACTAGTAAGGACCGTTCTCATCATTATAGCTAATCCTTTACAACTAGTATTTATGACTAGGTAATTATTCACCACTTAGCACTTGTCAATCAACCAGTTCATTATTGGACTGGAGGAGAGGTTATTTAGTTTATTAGTGATCTTGCTAGTGTCTCCCTAGCATGTCACAGAAGTCAGTTAAGGGTGATGATCTAGTTCACTGTAATACCCCCGCTAGACCCAGCTCACCTGCCAGGCAGCAAGAGTCAGCAAGTAAAAGCTCCATTAGATCCTGAATAGTCCTAAAGATTACTGTTGAACTGAGATTAAGGAATGTTCCATATCTGGCCATGACAAGAAAGGCAGTACTCTTTAAATTAAATAAGTCACAGCCTTAAACTCCAAGGCCAGGGACCAATAGCAAGCAGAACATTCCTAGCAGCCTGGCAGAGATGCATGCTATGATGACCACCATTATATCTTCTATCTATTGATAAACTTGAGAAACTGGAAACACCTAGTTTAGCCGTTTCTCCCACAGTATCTTATTTCCTGCTCATAATGATCTACAGGGTAACTGATCCTTGGTTGTCAAAACACAACTGGCTCCCAAAAAGCATATGATTACCCTTGCACCACAAGTGATGTGATCCACTCCTTCTTTGAATTAATTCATCTTTCTGTGCAGGTAGGTCCTCTTTCTTTTAGACTTACCTAACTGTCAGTTTTGGCACACCACAACCAACTTGCTCCTCTCTCAAAGTTTCTACATACATATATCAAACATATAAATGATATTCAGCTCTGAATGTGTGTTGTTTGTTACGGATAAGGGAACATCTCAGCCAGTGTTGGCCTTCTACATGTAATTTAGTTGTCACAAGTACTTTCATTCAACGAAAGACAAAAAAAACATGTCTGAATCTACTTAGCAAACTAAGCACTGAATTAAGCCAAAAATATACTATTAAATTACCAAGTAGCTTCCTTTATTTTTATTTTTTTTATGAATTAATCTATTCTTGGCTGCAGATTGCAGGTTTCTATGTAGGCTCTTTCTTAGAAACATATGAGAGGACCCATATAAGTAACTTTTTATACCGTATGTGCAAACCCTCCATGCACTTACTGTTAATAATCCTGCAGAGGTTTGCAGAAAATTATGCATTCCCTTAGATTTTACATAATTACCATGATGGGCATATAACAGCATGATGTTTTTGTAAATTGATACAGTTATAAATGATGCATTGAAGGGAGACACGGTTGAGTGAATGAACGCATCATAAACTATGCAAGGAGTATAAGTGCTTATGGTGCTTAAAGTGTACCTCTAGCAATTAAGATGGGGAGCTGGAATTGTAAGAAATATCATAGCATTACATACCGAAAAGTGAGTTGTTTTTTTGGTGAGAAAGATTGATAGATAAGAAGCTAGAATAAAATAAAACGTAGTTGCTGGAGTTAGTGATGGGATTGGCAGAGACATGTTTAACCTTAAATTAAATAACAGAGTTTGATCTCTACCATAGAGATCTGTTTGTAAATGTACAAATATGATAAGATAAGATAAGAGCTAAAGGCATGGATTGATCTTATTGGTATTTTTGGTATTAAAGAAACCTGGTATGTTAAGCATTTTATATTATATTTTTAGGAGGCGCCAAGTAAAAAAAATGGAAAAAGAAGGAATTTGTTTCAATTTTAAACGTGACCTATGGCCTGGTGTAATGGAGGTGTTATATGATGATAATGCTGGTAATCTGTAAGCCCTATGGATAAAATTTATATTTACTTTTAAGTGGGATATTATAATGCTGAGAATCTATACATTTTAGAATTAAGTAAGAAGTTTAGTTTGTATTACATTTAAAAAATAAACAGCTTGCACAGCTAAGTACATTTTTAATTAAGTAAGCTTAACAGGATACTGGTACATCAGACAAGTGGTATCAGCTAAGGGAAACATGTTTTGGCACCTGCTACACCTTTATGTCTTTATTAGAAAAGGCACTAATGAGATTTAAAGCGGCTCTGTCACCTTCCGTGGTTTCTACATATTTCGCAAAGTCCCCCAATTGTGACTTTGCCACTTGCAGTCAGGTGGCCCGGGGATGCAGAGAAAGGTGGGATTGACTTACCTGAAACTGTCCTTTGTTGCTGCTGCCATTATTTTCCTGTTGTTCCTCTTCAGCTTCTGGTTCTTCATTTGCCAAGAGCCAACGTCAGTTCTGCACTCTCGCTCTGTACACTGTACTCAGTGCTGTTCACTGATGTCTATGGATGATCCCGTGAGACAAAGTCTTTTTCTCCACAGTCATACTAATAATGACAGCTGAGCATGTGACAAGCTTGATAGTAACCTTTTTGTCAAGCTTTGTCAAGTGTATAAAAAATACATACGACAAAGTAGTCCCTACTTTGTCTTGTCATAACTTTGACTGGGTTGGAATTTCAGTCCTTATGAGCATTTTTTATAAAATGCTCATTTTTGGGGATAGGAAGGCGTGAGGGGTTACAGTGCTGCTGTAATGTCCGTCTGAATCTAGTAAGCACTATGTATAACATCTATAACTAGCAATGCACAGAGTTCTTTTACACACAATCAAGAATATTAGGAAATGGGAATAGTTACCATAACATGGAGATTTTTGAGACAAAGAAAATAAACATACCATTGGAATATCTTTATTACTGGAATATACACATACAGCATATAACAGGAAACATGTAAACAAAGCAAAACTCTTGTACCCTGAGAAAAGGCTTAATAAAAAAAAAAAAACATTGACCAGCTTTTCAAAATAATGAGTCAATAGTCCTCTAGATCAGTGGTTCTCAACTCTCAAGTACCCCCAAACTGTCCCGGATTTGGGCATTATCCAGTTGTGTCTGAGGAGCTTTTAGAACAGAAAAAAAAAAATAGACACAACTGGACAATCCCTAAATCTGGGACTGGTAGGGGGTACTTGAGGAGTTGGTTGGGAATCCCTGCTCTAGATTGTAAACTTGTTTGAGCAGTGTCCTCATCAACCTTTTGTTCCTGTAACATTTTGTAACTTTCTCATTTGTTGCTACATTTCCCACTTTTATACTATTGTAAAGCTCTGCAGAATATGTTGACTCTATATAAATGCCTTATAATAATAATAATAATAATAATAATAAATAATATCTGAATTACAAATGTATTTTCTTAAAGGAAACTTTGATGACTTACATTAGACAATCAAAATGATAATGAAAAAGAGCAAAATGAGGAGGTGCCAGATAAGGTCAATACAAAAATGTGGATAATCAGTGGGCAAAAGTTTTTCTTCTGTTTATTATAAGAACTATTAGATTGGAATCGATAGTATTATAAAAGCAACACAGCAAGAATTGGATAGGCTAGTAATTGTTGAACATACTAAGGGTAAGAAATAAAGTTTATTTGGAAAACACATCAGAAGATTGTATAATCAGTCTCTCTATGCTTGTCTACCCCATCTCAACACATGCAATAAGCACTTGCCGAGTCACACTTTTTCCCTTTTATAATTTGCAGCTGACTCAAATGAATAAAAAAAAAAAAAGCAAAATCTTTGTTTAGCTGGATGTCCACAACACATTTGGAAGGTTCTCCTGCCTCCTGGTAACATAGCCCTTTTGTACATGTAAGCTCAGATGATCAGTGCCTTTCCTCAAGTTGTTTATCAATTGTGTTTGCTTCATTTGTTTATATGCACATGTGTAAAAAAAATCCCATTGCCAAATTGATTATACCCAATGGCAGATAGAGAGCTTAATGGACCTTTTACTTTAAACACCCATGGATTCATTCTCTCATGGACTGATCAATTTGTATAAACATAATGTACACATAGTGCTTGTATTATAAATGAGGAATTTTAAACTGGTGATAAATATATTAAAGGAATGATCCATGCACCACAACCACTACACCCAAATATAGTGTTTAAGTGCCAGGAGTACCCTTACCACCCCCCATTGTAAGTTGCCAAACTTGAAGTGCAGAACTTGCTAAAAGTACTCAGCTGACTATACATTTTATGATTTTTATCACCTTTAGGACAGAAAAGGTTTGGCATAACAAACCAGCCCGCAGGCCTGGAAATATCTGCATATGATAAACAAGCAGAACATTCCATATTAGCATAACTTTTTTTAGGGACCATACATCTCATTGGGCCTTAAGGGACCATCCTAATTGTAGTAATACAAACCTTTAATTCAAACATTTGCATATACTCCTCTCTATTAAGTATTGCAACCCCCAGAAGACTTCTGTAAATAATATCTACTTACCTTTAGTCCCACACCACACCGCACTCTGGGCAACTGCTTTGTAATTACAGAGAATATTATTAATGATGATCTCAGCCAATCCAATGCATTCCCATACGCAATTGCCATGCTTCGCCAATCAGCATCGGCTCTTAGAGTTGCATTATCCTTATGGGAAGTTTTCGAAATCTTCATGTTGAGCAAAACATTTAGTTAGCTATAATTGAGCTACAATTGAGGATGTGACAGTTCCTCTTTGATATCATGACTCTCTTGAGTAGAAAATTCTAAAACTCTGCTTTCATGGATCTTTCTGACCAATTTTATTTTTAGGATCATTGCCTAGTTGTCTAGCTTACAAAATACATTTTAATGTTGTTTCTATTAGAATTAAAGATTGGAAATAATACCTATCGATACTGAATATTTTACACCTATATTTTATGGCATCGGTTATGATTGCTGGAGTAACCCTTTACCCAAAAGATCTACAATGCAGAAATATAAAAAAAAAAATCTTTTATATATATATATATATACTGCTAATATTTTTGATACTGTTTCATTTTCAGAGACATACATTTTATTAACATGGGAAAGATGATCATATTCCACTGGTAAATTCTCATGTACATATATAGTGATTCTCCTTAAGTGTAACATTAGTTTAAATGTTATTAATAGCAATAGTTTAAGTGTTATTTAATGTGGGATATAAAAAAAATACTAATATGTTAAAAGAAAAACAACATTATTTTGACTTTTAAAGTAGTCAGTTTTCTGCTCATCATAATTTGCTTTGTTAAAAATAAATCTCTACAAATTCTAATAATTACTTTTTTAAATACTTAGTTACAGATACATTTTCTACACTGAATCGCCTCCCATCCCCCTTTAAGGAAGAAAATTTGACAGTGAGATTTCACTGCTATAATTTTACCTCTGTTTTAGCATAGCTTCAGGGATAGTGAGCTGTGATCCATCTGTATATATCACTACGGTAACATAAATCTGCATACTTCTTCACTTTAATTATCACTACCTGGTTATTCATATACATTTTAGGCAATCTTCACAGAAATGTCGCAGATATGTTTTCAAAGTTTTAATAATTCTGTGCTTGTTTACAATGTTTTTGGAAATACTTTTGAAGTGTGTTTAGACTTATAAAACATATGTATGTACTGATATATGTTTAAGTAGTGGGCAGAATACACTGATCCTAAGGAGTGGAAAAAATGGATGGAGAAGGGATAAAAACAGACAGGTAGGAAATCTCTACTAGTAAAAGAAACCCCCATAAAAGCTAAGAGAAATAAATGAATAAAAGTAGGTGTAGGTTTTTCACCTACTTGTATTCACTGATATATGTATACTGTTCTTAAACTATTATATTATTATTATTATTTTTGCCATTTATATAGTGTCAACGTATTCTGCAGAACTTTACAATATTATAAAAGGGGACATTTAACAAAAAAATTAGACAATTACAAAATGTTACAAGAACAATAGGTAAGGACCCTGCTTAATTGATTTAACAATCTAGACTAGAGGTTATAGGAACTAAAACATGCAGAAATTATGAAGTATCATTTCATTATATCTTATATATTTTATATATTCATTGTGCTAGCCTACTATTTGGCTAATGCCTATGTTGGTCATTTTCTAGGTGTAGCGACGCTAGTTGCCCCACCATTAATTGTAGTGCTAATGCATCCACACCATTCTGATTAGAAAATGGTCCCACAATGTATTGTTTACAGAATACAATAGTGAACAGCTTGGAATGACAGAGTGGGGAATCTGTCATTACAAGCTGTTCACCTCTAGTTTATGTTCCAAAAGCATTAACAGGTCAGACCCCGCACAAAGAACACCAGAAAAAGTATCATAACCCGCAAAATAAATTTTGGCCAGTGTCCAAGCATGCAGACAGTTTCTCTAATAGTAGGGTTCTCCTGCCCCATCTATTTAATCCCCTAGTAATATGCAGTGGGGGCACAGTAACGCAGGCAACTTTGAACCTTAAGTGAACTTTGAACCTTAAGTGCTGAGATCTTGACTTGTCCTTGGATACTGTGTTGGATTATCTGATGACCTAAGTTTTGACCAAGCACTTGCTTTGTTTGGACTACCTTACTTCACCTCTCCTTCTATTGATTGCAAAGATTCCAATCTGTAGTTTATTACCCTACAGTAAAATACAGCTCAAGGCTTAAACTCTTGATGGGTATATATCTTTCCTTTACTCCTGCTTTCTGTGCTCTTCTCAAATCCAATATTCCTTAATTAGACTGTGGTAACAATTTTTGTGTGCTCTCACCATTTTATATTTTTTTTACTGAATCTCATAAAGTTGAATCAGATAGCACAAATGAATTATAGAGTACTCACTACAGTAGATTCCATCCATAATTTTCTTAATTTTAATCAAGTATATTTATAATATATTTTATACAGAAAGCTTACATATACCTCCCCACTCATTACTCCATTGCTTAGGCTTGTAGCAGCTGAGGGAGGTTGCCTTTTTAGCTTTTAAGCTTATTAGAAATGTTTTGGGAGCAGTTTCCCATGATAAAATAGAGTTTACCCAACGGCGCAATATCTCTGCTCTAAGCTCGACTTTTTGGTAATTAGAAGTGTGAGTTAAGATATAGATGCATGTTGAATTTGCAACTGGTGTATCTGTTATTCTATATATTTTTTTCCTTTGTCACAATTTACTTGCATTTTTTCTTATTGTCTTTATTTTTAATATTTTAAGAATGTGCAGTCTACCATATGCATGTTTTTTAAGGATATTCTTCTTCTTTCATATGGGATGTTATACCTCTATGTAGGTTACACGTTATGCTACCAACTTATGTTGACAATTAAAAAAAAAAAAGAAATTTAAATTATTATAAGCGATATAAATAATTTATTTATAAATGATTATAAATCATTTTAAAAGTGTATTCAGAAATATTACATAATTTGAAAAGCTTATTTAACAATATTAAATTGATGCCTAAAAATGAAGTATTAAAAAAAATAAAATTCTCTAAATATAGAAAATGAAGTTGAATAAAATAACATAAAGGGCTTTTAAGAAAATGCTTGGCTATGTGGTTTCCCCAAAAAATAGAAGGAACTGTACAGATTTCAACAATAGGATTTAAACCTTAAAAGAACACTGGTCATCAGAACAACTACAGCTTAAAGGACCACTCCACACTTCCAAACCCCCCACCAAAACAAACAAACAAAAATAACACAGTTTAGTAGATATACCCCCAATGAATACATACATGCATATTTTTCATGTATGTATTCATTGGGAATATAGTTTAAAATAGCTTACAAAAGCTTTAGTTCTTATGACTGCAGCCTTTGTAAGCCCCTCTCCCTTTTTCCCGGAAGAGACTTTCAGTCTCTTCACACGGAAATAACCAGTTATAGGCTTCTCATTGAGAAGTCTCTGACTTGGTTCCCATGTGCATGTGCGCCGGCTCGTGCATAATGTTGTAATGGTCACATGTGCAGGGATGAAGCTGTCAAGCTGGTCAGAGGTCTGTGAGGGAGGAAGGGGGAGGCAGGCACACTCAAGTAGAACATGCCTGCTACTTTCGTTAGCTCAGTGGAGCTAACGGAAGCAGGAAGGAATCCTCCCTGGCTGTTTGATTGACAGTGTTCCCTGGTTAATTTATAAAATTGCTGATTTCTCACATGATGCTGGAAAACAGTAAGTAAATTAACTTTAAAGAGAAATTATTATAACAAACAAAAAGTTAATAAAATATATAACAATTTAAAACTATAAATAAGGATCAGCTACTTCAATACAAAGGGAAAAAACAAATATACAACCTCTACAATCTTAAACATTACATAATATACTTGATTATAATATTGAAAAAATAAAAATTCATGCTAGAATATATATTTTTTAAAGATACCCTGGTAAAGCTAATAATATTCACAGACGCCATCAACGTACAGTGTCACCATAAGTAAATCTAATGATCGAAAAACACACCAAATCAAAAATAATTTAGTAAAATGCAAATTATATATTGTATATAGAAATAAAAACGCTCAGCAAAAATAACCATAATTAACCTAACTGAATTTAACATCACTGTGTGTAAGAATAGGAAATATCACCTGCAACAAAAGGTTATGGAATATATTTATGAAAATGCCTTTGTGGGTTGGAAGGAAGGCGAAAGGAGAAAATGAAAAACTGGACTGGGAAATCAGCAAAGAAACATCACTGGTCTGGTAGAGAATATACACCATATTTACAGAGGGTGATGTCGCTTTAACCCCTTAAGGACACATGACATGTGTGACATGTCATGATTCCCTTTTATTCCAGAAGTTTGGTCCTTAAGGGGTTAAACTACTCAACATTGAATTTTATGTGTTGTTTTTGCCCAGAAATGCTTTATACTTGAGAAAGGAAGGTTCTCCTGAAAGCTTGTCATTTCAACATTCTGTTAGTCCATTAAAAAAGGTGTTACAAGATATGAATTTCATCTGTTATTTTACATCATTTATATGATATAGATCTTACAAGATCTCAAAGAAAAAATTGAATTCTAATTAGAAAACCTGGTTATACAAAAGAGTCAGTGTAGAAAGCCTCTCAGGAGAAAGGCATTAGTGTTAAGTTGCTAGCACAGTTCTTAACAGTTTTTGTACTTTTTTTATGAGTAAATTTAATTGTTTTACAGTAAATTTCACTGGATGCGCGATGAGCTTTCTTTGCTAAAACATGAAAAAACACAGTATGTCATCTAGACATATATCCTTTGTATATGGTGGAGACTAAAAGTTGCTGATAATAGCTAAGGGCAAGGGTAGCAGCTTTTAAGCTCCTTTCTGCTCTCTCATGCGCTGAGATGATGTCATTCTGGTCCCGGCATCACTACAGAGAGCGCACAGGGGAGCAGAAAGAAACTGCAGGAAGATTAGAGAGGAGCCCCAGTGAACACCAGGGAAAAATCCACTCAGCTCTCCCAAAGGTAGGGAGGCTGGAGGATTTAAATTAAAATAGCAATTTGTGAGTGTGTGAGAAAATTTGTCTGTCTGTGAGTATGTGTCTGTCAGTGTGTGTGTTTATGTGCCTCAGAGTGTGTGTGTGTCAGTCAGAAAGTGTGTGCCTGTCAGTGAGTGTCTGTTTTGGTACCTGCCTCCTCTGATCGCATTAGAAAGGTGTTTTTACAAACCTTTTTTCCAACGCCGTGCCTGTTTAGTTGCGGCTGGACCCTGCCTCCATGGGTGAGATTTTCAATGACAAGACAAGCTCACTGACACACATACAAGCTCACTACAGACAAGCCCACTGATACACACAAACTCACTACAGAAAAGCTCACTGACATACACGCTCACTACAAACAAGCTCACTGACACATACAAGCTCACTGACACACACAGACTCACTACAGACAAGCTCACTGACACACACACAAGCTAGCTCACTAGCAGGCACATAGACATACAAGACTCTCTGTCATGCTAAGTATTGGAATCCTACCTAGCACTGGAGGCAGTGGGAGAACTGGGAGGCCATTTTCAGGTCTCTTCCTGCAGCAAGGTCCTCTGTTAGAGAATGGAGGCAGAGGTTGTGTGAGGGGGAAGCTGCTGCACAATGGCAGAACTAATGTACAGAGGGCCATGATGCAAAAATACTTTTGGGCCCCTGAAGACACATGACCATCAGGTGGCCCTAAGTGCATAGGCCACTCGATGAGCCCTGGTGTAACAGCAATACCAGCACTACCTGTAGTTCCACCACTGCGCCTTCCTTTTTACAGGCAAGACACCTTTTCACAGAAACTGGAAAACATTTTCAGTTTGTCTGTTTATGGTGTACTATGTGTAAGTATGGGCTGTAGTGTGAGTACGTTCTTATGTATAGGAGCTTCTGAGATTGTGTGTGTGCTGAGAGGGCCTGTAAAACGTGTGCGTGTGCATCTAGGGGCTGCAGTGTGAGTTGATGTGTATTGGGGTTGCATTTTGTGCTTGAGCTGTAGTGTGTATGTATGTGTGTATGTATGTATGTATGTATGTATGCGTATGTGTGGGCATGAATGCATGTGGGAATGAAGTGTGTATGTGGGTGAAAAGATGATGTGTGGGATGAAGTGTGTGAGGGGTGCACTGTGTGTGTATGCAAAGATGTACTCTGTGTGGGTGGAAGTGTACATTATGTGGGGGGTTCACTAACTGTGAGGGTGTACTGTATCAGGGGGGTGTCGAGAGTGGGACAGAGAAGGGCTTTACAAATTTTACTTTAATAATTGTTTAATAAAAAAATAAAAAAGAATATTCCCCTTTCCCTGATCTTACCTTGCAGGGAGGGAGTAGCACAATCACATCTGTGGTGGTTGAGAAGGCTGCCTATCTATCAGGTACAGGGGAGGAGGTCAAGAGGTATCTGTCTTGGAGCTCAATCACTTACACGGACTAACCTGAACAAACCCCCAGACTGACCCGCACCCCAAACAGACTGACCCATACAAACACACACTGACCCATACACATACACACTGCTTCCCCATAGACTGACCCACACACACACAGACTGACACCCACACACAGACTGACCCATACACACACACATATACTGCCTCCCCTCACACAGACTGACCCATACATACACAAACATTGACCCATACATACACACAGACTGACCCCCCACACACAAACTGACCCCCTACACACATCGACAGACCCATACACATTGGCTGACCCCCACACACTTAATGTACCCCACACTCATAGACTGTACCCTCCCCCACACACCGACTGAACCACACACACACACATACACACACATACACACAGACTGAATCAAACACGCTGACTGACACTTACCAGCAGATACCTGGATGCCTTATTCCCCCCTCATTCTGTGTAGAACTGAGCTTCCTCTCCCCTGCGCTGCTTTTTGTGACTCAGTGGAAAGTTCCTCCCAACACAGTGCCCCCTTTGGCAGCACATGGGAACTTCCACCTATGATTAAATTCTTCAAAGAAAGATGGAGGTAGGGGCCCCTACGGACCACATACCACCGGGTAAGGAGGGCCCAACAGGCAAGTGGGAACACATGCTGCTGCAGCTTGTGAAGGGAGACAGTGCTCCCACCTTCAATTTCAATTGGGGGGGGCAAAAGGGTGGGCACTGCATGATGTGCCCCCCTAATGATACCCCTGGTCATAGGTGGTGTGTAAGTTTAACTCTTTATCTATCTTATCTTGCTAATTATACAAATCTGCACTATTGAGAATTTTTTTTATATGCATTTTATGTATGAAAAAACTGCTGAGGTGCTAATATATCATTTGTGCTGCTTGTTTCATCCACATTGGCTATTAAAAGCATTTGGATTATCGAAGCCAAGGTTAATAATTTAAACCTCAATTGCATTTTTTTTCTCTTTTTTTTTTTTTATGCAATGTATTCCATTTCAAAATATGTTAATAGTAAGTGGAACAAATGACAAACTACCAGTAAACTATATCTATAGGTAGGGATAATACTGCAAGTGTTAACTATATAGAACCCAGGTCTGTTACATTGAATATCAGCCTGTGTACTGCAAAATATTTGCTGTATGCCATATTGCTATTACTCTGAATATTGTCCTTTCACCATATGAGCGTTTCACCTTTCTGCAGCATGTCATGAAAAATGTGTATTGCCATTCAACTCTGAAAGCTACCATTAAAGCTACCATGTATTCCTGACCCTATAGTGCAAAACCCACCATTATCCCCCTTTCCCCGTTAAAAGCATGAAAAACTCACCTTAATTCCAGCGCCGTGCAGGTCTGCCGTGCTGGCCCCGCCCTCTTGGTGACATAATCAGAATTGCCAATTTTGAGCCAATCGAATGCTTTCCCATGGGGGCAGGGCCAAATGCTATTTTGACCAATCAGCACCGTATTGACCAATCAGCACCTCCTTATAGAGATGCATTCAATGTAACAGACATGGGTTCTATATGGTGCATACCTGCAGTGAATTCAGTGTCCCCATGAAAATTCAGTGTCCCCATCCAGAGCGTGGGGATGCTGAACGGCAGTGCTCCTTACTGTGCAGCACTGAGCCAGGAAGCACCTCCAGTGGCCATCTTAAAAGTGGCCACTTGGAGGTGTCCCTAGGGGGCAATGTAAACACTGCATTTTCTCTAAAAAGGCAGTGTTTGCATGAAAATGCCTGGATATAATGATTATACTCACCAGAACAACTACATTAAGCTGTAGTTGTTCTGGTGACTGTAGTGTTCCTTTAATATCTGTAAGCTACTAATGTTACAGAAAACATTACTTTAAATATTCAATGGAAATGCTCACTTTCAATGACGTCTAATATTCTGTTTATGTATCCACTTTGTTTAACAAATATATGTTTACGATACTTTAATGTCAAAATTAAATGTAGATACCCACACCCTCTTATATCATAGCTGGGTGTCTCCATCCTAGCTCCCTGTCAATCATGAGTGTAAGCGTCATCTTCTGCACCTGACAGTCACCATAGAGAAAGCACACAGAGAAGAGGAGAAATATATATTTTTTTTTAATTTCTCTTCCTCTTCTGTATCTGAATGCACCTGGACTGAACTGGACTATGGTGTGATTTGCAAAATCTTTAATATAAATGTTCAAGAAAATGGAGCATCACATGATGTACATAATTTATTTATTGATACTGATGACATTGTATGTCACTTGGCACCTTCTAATGATGTAGTTAATGGCCTCTGGAACATGTGTCATTTTTCATGGGTCTTTAACAATAAAACATTAATCATACAAAGTACAGATCTTTGTAAAGCCGACAATTCCTCTGGTTAGTGCCCAGTCATGATTTACCTCATTGAGTGTAGCTTTCTTGATTTGTCTTTTTCTTGACATCTATACTCCTGGTCATTGTTCTTATTATAAACTGTCTGCTTCATCCACTGACTAGTATAGTCCATTAGTTGATCATGTATTAAAATTCCTGGTTTTTCAACTTCCTGTTTACACTTGTCAGGATAGTCTAATACCCAACACGCACAGCTTAAGTAATCTAATAATATAACAGAAACCCTATCTATCTATCTATCTATCTGTCTGTCTGTCTGTCTGTCTGTCTGTCTGTCTATCTATCTATCTGTCTATCTGTCTATCTATCTATCTATCTATCTATCTATCTATCTATCTATCTATCTATCTATCTGTCTGTCTATCTATCCATCCATCCATCCATCCATTCATCCACTTGAATCTTACTGGCCAGTCTGTGTATTTTTACATATGTAGCTAGAAGAAAATATACACTGACAGTCATTGTATTTCTCTTATGATCTCTGTAAACGGCACAATAATTATCGCTGGCTTTGCTGTTTCATGTCACAGATAGAATGGCACAAATGTTAAGTTCACTTTGCTCTCGTTAATATCTTAAGAGGTTTTAATTTGTGTTTAGATAGATTGGTTTACAAACAATGATTAACATGCCATAATCAATCAGTTCCTTTTCAGTGTAGTGGGTAATTTCAACAGGGTATTCAACATAATGCTTTGGTGCCAAAGGGACAGGCAATAAATAGCTAAATAATGGTTTTAATGTCCTTTTGGCTCTAGAGTAGTTAGTGCCAACAAGTCAGCGTCCTTCTGATGGCCTGCATTTGCATTTTGATGAATTAACTTTTCTCTCTCAAAACTGTGTCTTAGAATCAAGTGATTTCCCTCTTTCTTGGCATAACTGTTTACTATTTTTTAAGCCTAGTGTGAACTCTATAGAGGTTTACTACAATATGTTTACCATATAAAATGCTTTATAACGCAGTATAATTGCTAAAAAAATATACAAAATGTATATAATATCATGAACTATATTATATCCGTAAATAGATGAAAATAGAGATTACATATAACCTTAAAACCTAGAAAACAAATCACAAATCTTGTCTAGGGCAACATTTATAAAAAGAGAACAAACAGTCATTTGTTGCTGGTATATATATCTTAAAGGATCACTATAGGGTCACGAACCCAAACATGCATTCCTGACCCTATAGTGCTAAACCCACCATTTAGGTGGCTTGCCCCTTTAAACGCTTAAAATGCACATTATTTCCAGTGCTGCGTGGGTCAGCCAGCCTGGCTCTGCCCCCCTTTGTGACATCTTCGAAATGGCAGATTTTTAGCCAATCCCATGATTGGCTAAAATCAGCACGGGGACTGGGCCAAATGCCATTTTGGCCAATCAGGACCTCCTCATAGAGATGCATTGAATTAATGCATCTCTATGAGGAAATTTCAGCGTCTGCAAGCAGAGCGGGGAGACGATGAACGGCAGGGCTGCTTACTGTGCAGCCCTGAGCCAGGAAGCCCCTCTAGTGGCCATCTAAGGAGTGACCACTTGGAGGTGTCCCTAGTGGCATTGTAAACACTGCCTTTTCTCTGAAAGGCAGTGTTTACATGAAAATGCCTGAAGGGAGCAATTATACTCACCAGAACAACTACATTAAGCAGTAGTTGTTCTGGTGACTATAGTGTCCCTTTAATTAATGCTCAACAGCCACACAAAAAAATGTTGGCCGCTAATAGGTATCTAAGTGCCATAAAAACTACAGTGTGTATTGGATATAGTTCCATGGAGTTCCCTCTTGCAACCATATTTTAAACAGATAAACTATTTTTAAAAGCATTGACTTTGGATCGTTAAACTAAGTGTTCCCCATCACACTTAAATTTTAATGTCCGTCATTTAACATTTGTTTGCTGATAAAATATATGGTAAATAAATTCTGATATAGAAACTGCTAAAAACATTACTCTAAAAGTTCATTAGATTCTTCATACCATTACGCATTTGTGATCTTTACATTGATCTGTAACGAAACTTTAAGTGGCGGTGCTATGCAGAAAGTTTTAAAACTAGATTTTGAATATCCTTTTACCAAACAAAACAAGCAAACTAACAAAAAGTGTAGCGAATTTAAAACTGAATTGAAAAATATATGTACAAATAACCTGAAAAAAAATCTACTTAGCTTGATTATTTTAGTCTAAATTTTGCAATTCAGTTTTTAATTCATCAAAATGTTAACAGGAATTAAAAAATAATTCCTCAGGTACACAAAATGTATTAAATGGATAATCGTATGTAAGTGTTAAAGAGGTCTGATTTTTTCTTGGTCATTTCAATATTTTTTTTTAAAATATTACATTATGTTAAGTATGTTAGTATGTACACATATTGATTTTATTTACCCAACTGCTTCAAAGGATATGTTATTTGCGTGCTGAATACACAAAGAGAACACTAGCGAGTCATTTGTCAAAGTATGCTAAGGGGAGCAGATAATTAATCACTTACCCAGGAAAAGTATTTGAAGGGACAACAGAAAGAATACCATTCTCATATTTTGCTCAATATTTTAGAAAACTATAGCAATGATCTGGATGGATCAAGGGGTATTCAACTAAGTCCGCCAGATTTGCACAGCCACTGAATAAAATGTATTTAGAACATTGGTAATTATTTAGTTTATTTTAAGGTTTAGTCACTAAAGAGTGAATTTTGGTAAGTTGAAAACTGAATTGCAGAATTGAGCAAGAAAACAGTTTACAAATAGTTCCTTTTCACCGCAAGACTAAATGTAATTCCCAGGCATGTTTTCACCTAACTCACATTCATCAGAATTACTCATTCCCACAGTGCAGTACCTTCTTTTAATTCTTCCATTTATTGGTTTATAAGTCCTATACCAGTGGCAACAGAAATAAAATAAATATGTCAAGTCCATCAATATTCAGTAGTCAAATAGAGGCAGCTTTATCAAGGTGAAATATGTGCTATTTTGGGGGCAGTATTAACTATGGACATCTCACCATGGAAAGTAACAGAATGTCTCTCAACATGCAACCTGAATAAAACCTATGTGTCGACTGAACTTTAGTGTAATTGGCATATTTATACAGTTTATGTTACCACTGAAATAGCTGTCACAAAACAATGTTTGTAAAAAGAAAAAAAAATGATTTAAAAAAATAGACCTAGGACATGGGAGTGAGCAAGTTTGATGACTGTGAGAAATTATATTTAGTGTTACAAAAACTATTAGCTGAAAATTATTAGTAGAAAAGTTCCACAATATATCTGACACTACGCCATCTTCAAGGCATGACGTAGTTAAAGATTTTGTTTCAAGAATTTCCATTTATCAACTTACGAGAAGTCATAAATATCAAAACAAAAATGTTTTTAGTTTACAAACTATTAAAAGCATGTTCTGGGCATCAACGGAACTTTAATGATATGTTTGGCCAAGATAATGTTTAAATCTTTGATCTTTTGGCAAAAATAAATAAATGAATACATAAATAATTGCTTTGCAGAATGCTTCACCATAAGCCCAATACCTTAGCAATATAGCCATTCTAGATAAAGACTTCAGTGTACATACACATCTCATCGACTGACAGCACTGAGTGAGCTGAATTACTGGAAGCCAAGTAGAGTGCATTAAAAGAGAATATCTAGGCAGATATTGTTGCAAGAATATTGTAGATATCTAGGCAGATATTGTATGTTGCAAGAATATCTACACATTTTAATCTTGTTTCTTTGACTGGCTGCACAGGGCTGTTTTGGTCACTGGGGATAGTGAGCAGCTATTGTGGGCCCCTGCACTTGGCAGGGGTCTTAAAAAACATTTGTTGAATCCAGGGGTAAAACAATTCCTAATTTTATATTTTATTATTATTTTTTCCACCAGCTCCTTGTCACATTAATTTTCTAATGCCCAGCTGCATTATAGTTTTGCTCCTATCTCAACCAAAATATGAGGGTAAGAAGACAAGGAGGGAGTGACTTTAACGGAGCAAAATCATTGCTGCACAGCACTGTGTGGAGCACAACCTTCAAAGAGATACAAAGAGGGCCAGATAAATAAGTTAAGAAGGCAAGCAAAAGTAAGGACACGGCATAGAGGAGGAAGATGTGAGCACTGGGGCAGAATTTAACATGGAATTTGGAAATTAAATGGATGTTGGCAAAGGGGGATGCGAGGAATCTGGGGGAAAAAACAATGGGTTTTTGTATAAAAAGTATCTGTTCTTAAAAGTGGTGAAAACATGTAATCACCAACACAATGTGCCTGCTGGGTTCTTTACTGACCGCCCCACTTTTAGTACTTTCAATCATGTTTCATAACACTTATAATATTTAACCCACTGAATCTCAAAAGAAAAATGGATTAATAAGAGAAAGTTGGAGGTTGTGGAGGAATGAGGTGGACATGAGAAAGTAACAGGTATCTTGAAAAAAGGTTGCTGGTAAACCATTTGTGTCTGAAACGGAACATAGGGCAGAATTAGAGTCAGGGAGAAAGAAGGAGAAAAAAATAGTTAAGAGAGGAGGAACTTGGAAGGATGGGGGATAATAAATACTGGGGGTCTATAATGACAGGGTAGCCTGATAAGACTAGTAAGAGCATGAGGGGTGTCTGAGACGATAATAGGGCTGAAAAGGAAAGGGAGGGGTGTTTTCATAGGAAAGAGGATCTGGCAGAGTGAGGAAGGGAGGAATGGGAGTCTAAAAGGCTAAGAGAATCCAAGGATGGGAAAAATGTGGAATTAAGAAATAAAGAAAGTTCAGAAAATAATTAGGGGTTAAAGGCATGGAATGAGGGACACTAGGACTATGTGTAATCAAGTGAGGTGTATGGTGTTGGAGTTGAGAAGTTGTGGATAGTAAAATAAAGGTTTTTCAGGTGCCAACTCACCATAGACTCTCTGTCTAGCGGTTGGTTTCTCCAAGTTGTTTGTAGTATAATGATAAAATGCTTCTTAGTATAATTGAAGTCTTTATTAATGTATGTTAGTGTATGGAAGGCTAACACACATGGTTACATCAAACAAAGCATTTAATGGTAAGATGGAGTCTTCATGGGTGGTGTAGCAGTGCAACATGTAATCAGAAGTAAGGGAATGTAAACAAATGTAATAAGATGTACATGGATGCAACAAGCGTATAGGAGAAAAACAGTATAGGAATGGTTACAAAAATGAAAGGCATGCGATAGATATCAAAATTACAATTTCTATTAATTCAATAGGGCTTTGAGTTCCCAGAGCCTCACCTGTTGGAAACTTGATAAGCCACCATTCTTAGAAATCCTCAAGAGTAAACACAATGTCCTATTTTAACTAGGAGAGTCTAATTATGGTGTTCATTGAATCAGTTCTCTCCTTAAACTATATATATCCTTTCCTTGTCAGATGTACTATAATTTTCTTAGATTTTATTGTAACTGCGTAACTGCAATACACCTTGAGATGACTGATGTTGTCTATTGTTCCATATGCACATTTGGGACATTTGAAAGTGGGTCATTATAGGTTTGATGTGTCAGGGGCTAAGAATATTTCTAAAAATATTTATGAGGAATGTAAGGCATTAACAATGCATTGCATGTTTATAGCATGTGTGAAGGCTAGAGGCAGAATGAGGATTTGGGGGCCTACAAACAAGGTTTACCCAGTACGACAAAAACAAAACTGAAGATAGCCCGGTTTCTGCAAATGAGTGTGGATTAAAATAATTTTTCTTCCATTCTGTCATTCTGTGTCTCGCCCCACTTTCTGCTCACATACTCTATAGCAACATTTTGTATGTCAAACTTTATGGTTGCATTCTACCATCCCTGGGAGGGGGATATTCAGGGCTCTGTAATCTACAAATGCTTAGTTACCGTATTTGGGCATTGTAACCACATGCAAAAATTATTTTTACATGCTGGTGGCCATTTTAGAAATATGCTGTGGGTTCCTCACCAATACCTGATTTTCCAATTTTGTTAATATATGTTTTGTTTTACCATCGCATATGTACACTTTTGCAAGATATGGTACACCATAGACACTGTAAATGTTTTATCCCCCGATATTTCTTTAAAGGGTGATCAAACTGCAAGTTTACACTCTCTTTAAGTGATAGCTTTGCCCTCCTCATGTTTCATAAATATATAAATGTCACACTGTAAGTTTTGAACAAATAAGCCAAATGTGGTAGTAAAAGGGTTCATATTAGTTATATCAATTTTACTATAGTTATCTTTTACTTTGCCTGCAGTGCTGCACACATGTATATATTACATCCATATCTGTTTTGGCCTATATTTTAATTTGCTTTCACTGGATTTATTGTTTATTAAACCCTTATATTTTCGCTTTGGAAGATCACTGTTATGGTATGTAAATAAGTCATAAGTCACAACCGAAAAAGAAAACACAGGTAGGATTGTTCACTGAACAAGGGATTGGGAAAAATTGGCAAGCCAACTGCAAATGTTTTATCAAAGTGATTGAGGTTGAAATATGGCTGGGGTTGGAGATTTTGTTTTTCTTTTTTGCTATTTTGGCTGATAATGTGCAATTTTTCCTCCACTATTTCAAGTCCAGTAAATAACCACATCAGAGAATATACTCTGGCTGGTCTGCACATGTAAAAGAAAAAAAAAAAAAATTCAGATTTGCCCTCCCATTCAGATTTTAAATAGAATACCGATTTTTTTCAAACATACCTCTGTCATTCCACACATAATAAACTCATATTATATTTTAAGCATTTTTCTATGAGTCCAGTAAGTGAGACATAGCATTGGATCCAGCACTTGCAATGAAATATGTTGCTCATTCCTAATGCAGTCAGAGTCAGCATACCCAAGAGTAGCTTTTGGTCTTAAACTGCAACTAAGGTAATATTTAATCATTCTGAAAATTATCACTGTAAAGTGTATCAGCTCTAAATTAGGATTTAATGAAAATTGTGAATTCAACAAGTCTGCTCCCTGCTTGGGTACGGAAAACATAAACAGGAAAAATCAGTTAATTGCTCGAAAAAAAAGCCTTTGTGGCAATATAATTGAACTTCAGTAAAACAAATGAAGCCACTAGGGATTCCTTAATGAATGTTTAAATGCAAACAGTAGTGGTGCACTTAAACAGCTAAGCAGAGGGTCCCTAACCAAATCAAATAACATCACATCAAGCTTTCTGGCATTTCTACTAACCAGATTTCTTGGCCTTTATACTATTATGTATTTCTCAGTAAATAAATGTAGATTAGTGCTTAAATGATGCATTGGCAAGCCAACAGAAAAGGCAAGGTTTATTTTATCGGGAAAAACAAATAAATGACACGGTCTGTACGTCTTGCACGGAGGTCTTTACAGTGCTTCATTTTATCACTTAGAAAAACAGATTAACTTTAAGTAGGCATTTCTCAATGCCACTGTTGGTTTATGAAACGTTACAGTATAAATTATTCTTTAAAACAAGCCTAAGTCATTGTACTATTTGTCTGCATTTCATTTAATATAATATGCTTTTTATATTGAGATCATCCGTATGTAAAGTTGCAATTGTTATATTTTACATTCTGAGCGACAGATGTAAGCGCGCCCAATACACTGGTATATTACTAGTTGCTATAAGAAGAATCTCTTTCCAAACATTACTTTTTTTCATTTTTAATAAAACATTTAATTAGTTCACTATGCAGCAGAGTCGCCATCAGGGAGTGACAACCATGACGGATGTCAGGGGCCCAGCGGCCTTGGGGGACCCGTCCGCCCGGGCCCCACATGTAGCGGTGGAACTGCATGCTGATGGGGCCAGTCGGCTGGCCAATGCATTTAGGGCCACCCAATGGACCCTAAATCTTCAGGGGCCTGGTCATCGCCGTGGCCATGTAATAGCGCACCAAGGACCCTTTTAAAAAAAATAAAAATAGAGTGCTACTGGGAGGAAATGACGGCTGGTCACTTCCTCCCAGTTTACTCTGTGTGGAAGGGAAGAGAGACAGGCCGCGAGGATGGGAGAGGCAGCCGACTCCCATCAGCCCCAGCCACCCTCCTGCAAGGAAAAGGTAAGAAACAGGAGGGTGGCAGAAAAATTAGCTGTGTGTGTATGTGAATGTATGTATGTATGTCAGTATGTGTATGTATATGTATGTATGTGTCTGTATGTATATCAGTATGTATGTATGTATGTGTATGTCAGTATGTATGTGTGTGTGTGTGTGTGTGTGTGTATGTATGTCCTTATGCATGTGTGTGTCTGTATGTATGTTAGTATGTGTCTGTGGGTCTGTTCATGTCTGTGTATCTGTTTTCAGTATGTGTGTGTCAGTATGTATGCCTGTATGTGTGCATGTCTGTTAGTATGTATGTGTGTGTCAGTATGTGTGGGTGTATCTGTGTCCTTTTTGTTTTAGTGCGTGTGTTTGTGTCTGTGTCTGTGTATTCCTGTGGGCGAGATTTGGGGGCGGCTTGGAGGCAAGGCATCCCAAAATTTCTGATAGCGCCCCTGACTGTGCATTACCAGCACTCATCTCAGAGGCTTTATCTTTTTCATTGTCAGGAATCACAGTGTTAACAAAGATAATGAATGGATGGATGAGATGAGGACCAACTTTAGGTCTTCAGTTATTTTGAGTTACACTTAGTTTTGACACCCCCCCTCAGCGCCCACCAACTTACCATCATTGCTAATCATCTAAAGTTAAATGGGCAACAGATATATATTTTGGTGTGAGTGTGAGTGTTTGTCATAAGTGGCTTTCTAAATAAATAAAAAATATTTGTAACATTTATGAAATATTGATATAAATATGAAACAATAACTAATGGTACAGGTGAACCTTCTTGACAATCACAAACTGAGACACATGCACAAACACTCACAAAACATTCAGACACACATGCAATACAAACACTCAGAGACATATACAAACAATCACAATGAAACAAATGACACAATCATGTGAGTGTGCAAGGAATTTCTAAATCTGAACATTGTGAAATACTGTGAACAACGTCCAGATATTGCAGTTTAAGGGCCCTTTACAGAATGGATACAGGACCTTTCTGACTTTACTGAATAAGTCATTAATGTTTTTAAGTCCAAGTCACTAGTAAGAACAATAATAATATTAACAGGTCTTCTATTGGGTCAATAGTCCAGTCCGTAGAAATAGTAAGCCACTTTCAATTCTTTAAGTTTTTTTTTTTTGTTTTTTTTTTATCATATACTGCATAACTCCCATGAGATATTCACATTTCAAATAATGGTGTGCCCTGTTGTTTACCTTATTTTATTGCTGCAGTCATCCATAGTGCAAACCCCAATCATGAGAAAAATGTCAGATGATTTCTTTAGTATACTAAATCTATTCATCTCACAAACTTCAGTTTAATTCTTGGGAAAATTTTTGCTCTACTCTTCGAGGTCTAAAAATAAATTGTTCCTTAAACAATGGCATTATTGATAGTGGTGGAGCTTATTTGAAGATCATTAATGCTGCTGCCAAAATAAAGAATGAGTGGGAAATGGAAATGAGATGATCTTTATAAATTTAAATATCTGAAAAAAGCAAGTTGAAACAGAAATCTGTCTGATAACACTTTTAGTACTATAAGCATTAGCACAATATTTTGTTAATTAAATAGCCTGACTGTATTTTATCTGCATATATTATTATGCAGTAAATTTGATATTTGTTTTGTTTTATGTGAATTGAAAATAGTGTGTACACAATTAAACTAATGTAAAACTTAAATGTGAAAATAATGTAAAAACAAGTGTGACTATTGATCCTAACTTCTCCAATACTCAAGTTTTCTCTATTATCCCTAATTTAAAATGGGTTAAAGTTGAGTAGTAAAGTTATGGATTTAAATAGCAATTTATTTTGTTATGTTGTCATTTTGTAGTATCCCTATAGGTGGCAGCATTTTGTAAAGAGATCAGTTCCAAATTCAAGAAAAAAAAATACTTTTTTTTTTTTTTGCTATTTAATCTATCTATATTATCTGTCTCAGAATGATTTGTGCACATGCTGTTGTAAAATCACCATTATGTACCGTTGTCTGTTTAAATCGACCAATGAAAATATTTATTGTTTATTAATTGAGTTGTTGCGTTTTAACTTATTTTATGAAGATAGATGGAATAAAGTGAAAATGTCTGCATTCATTCTAAACCCAAGTTATTGCAAAAGTAAGTAGTTTAATGCCAATATCAATATATCTCTTATCAGCCGTTTATTACAGATTGTGCACAATAAACATTTCCAAAATGTTTTGCATGATCTATGACAGGGGTGTCAAACTCATTTGTTCTGGGGGCCAAACTGTCCACTGAAAGGTATGGGTGGCTAAATGCATGAAATTTACACATTCACAAATAAGAAAAAGAGTAGTCACAAAGTAGTCACAAAGGGCAATTTCACATAATGTCATAATGTCTAAAAATGTAATTAATGACTTTCCCATTTGTATACAGGAATGTGTTTGTGTGTAGTGTTCACATTTGAATGTAGGGATGTGTTTGAAGTAATGGCATTTGAATTCAGGACTGTGTTTGCATGTTTGAATGCAGGAATGAATTTGTGTGCAGTGTTGGTGTTTCAATGTACAGATGTGTTCGTATGCATTGTTAAAGTTTAAATGCTAGGGTGTATGTGTGTGCAGTGTGTTATTTATTTGCTGGGATGTAGGCAATGCCACACACACACACACACACACACAGATACACACACTGACACAGATATGTGCATACACTTAGTTACATACAGACACACATTCAAACTGACACACATAGACACACAGATGTACACAAATAAGTAACAACTAACATAGCTTTAGCCATAGTTTTTATCATCCCTCCTCCTGTGTGTGCCTGCTTCTGTCTCCCCACATGGCTCTCAGTAAACTAGGAGGCAAACTAATGCTGTGGGGGCCAGGTCTGGTGTGCTATTATTGGGCGATTGGGCACCTAATCTAAGAGTGCTCCAAGGTCTCACAATGACCCAATGGGCCTCCACCACTCCTTTCATGGCAGCACCTCCCTCCTCAAATTTCACATCTCCCATAGTTGCCAACACACACACACACACACACACACACAGTTACACAATATGTTACACCCATATATATATATATATATACACTGTTACACATAAACACATGCACAATGTTTTATGCAAATAAAAACACACAGACAAACTGATACACACACACACTGTTACACATATAAACACACTACAACACATACACACTCACTTTTTTGCACATATATACACACTGTTACATATACAGTTGCAAGAAAAAGTATGTGAACACCTTGGAATGATATGGATTGCGGCACAAATTGGTCATAAAATGTGATCTGATCATCATCTAAGTCACAACAATAGACAACCACAGTCTGCTTAAACTAATAACACACAAAGAATGAAATGTTGCCATGTTTTTATTGAACACACCATGTAAACATTCACAGTGCAGGTGGAAAAAGTATGTGAACCCTTGGATTTAATAACTGGTTGAACCTCTTTTGGCAGCAATAACTTCAATCAAATGTTTCCTGTAGTTGCAGATCAGACGTGCACAACGGTCAGGAGTAATTCTTGACCATTCCTCTTTACAGAACTGTTTCAGTTCAGCAATATTCTTGGGATGTCTGGTGTGAATCGCTTTCTTGAGGTCATGTCACAGCATCTCATTCGGGTTGAGGTCAGGACTCTGACTGGGCCACTTCAGAAGGCGTATTTTCTTCTGTTTAAGCCATTCTGTTGTTGATTTACTTCTATGCTTTGGGTCATTGTCCTGTTGCAACACCCATCTTCTGTTGAGCTTCAGCTGGTAGACAGATGGCCTTATGTTCTCCTGCAAAATGTCTTGATAAACTTGGGAATTCATTTTTCCTTTGATGATAGCAATCTGTCCAGGTCCTGACGCAGCAAAGCAACCCCAAACCATGATGCCCCCACCACAGTTGGGATGAGGTTTTGATGTTGGTGTGCTGTGCCTTTTTTTCATTGATTGGACTCCAGTTGGCTGACATCTCACTCCAATTAGCTCTTGGAGATGTCATTAGCCTAGGGGTTCACATACTTTTTCCACCTGCACTGTGAATGTTTACATGGTGTGTTCAATAAAAACATGGTAACATTTCATTCTTTGTGTGTTATTAGTTTAAGCAGACTGTGATTGTCTATTGTTGTGACTTAGATGATGATCAGATCACATTTTATGACCAATTTGTGCAGAAATCCATATCATTCCAAAGGGTTCACATACTTTTTCTTGCAACTGTATATACATACATACATACACTGTTACACCTATTCACACATAGTGTCACACACACATACATATATACACAGTCACACACAAACACACTGTTGCACACTCACAATTTATGTGGCTGATGTGATGTTTTGTACAAATCAGCCAATAATTCCTGTATAACGAAGTAGTCACTTTATTAATACATATATAACAGCATCTTCCTTCATATTGCAGCCTTGTTACACAGGGTTTCTGCAGCCGCCATTTCAAATCCCTCGAACCTTCCACCAACTGCCAACAGGAACAGGAAGTAAAGAGCCACAAGAAAGGAAGTGCATCATTCACAGCCAACAACAGCCCAACTGCCCAATGCCCATACATTACAATACATACACTCATACACAGCCCAACCGTCCATACATCACATCTCCTTTCTTTCTCAACTAAAGAAAGAAAACAAAACAAAATAGTAAAAAGTCAACAATAATAAAAGAACTATTTAAAAATGTGTCCTTAATCTGCATCATTCTGTCCATCATCTTGAAGATCTACAATCTTTTTTTCAGGACAGCTTATTCTACTCCTAGTAGGATACCATTTCAGCCTTCTCACTGTAGAGTTTCTCCGACTATAGTCCCTTAATGGATCTTCTGGTTGCCAGCGGTTTGTGGCCCTTCTCTCTCTTGTTGAATGGCCAATATTTTCATGACCACAGCCTTCATGGTTACTTGAACTGTGGCTTGGCAGTTCTTGTTCCTGAGTTTCATGGGGTATTTCCTCCAAATCATCCCCTATTACATTGTGAGCCTCTGTACACCTACTGCAGACTTCAGAAATGTAATCATGCCAAACTCCATGCCAGATATCAGTGTCTGGTTGCATGAGTGGCCCTACCCACTTTGATAGGTTGTCTGTTATACTTGGTCAAAGTTGATTTGTATGTCTCCGTGTGTAACATCCATCAGAGGTTAAAACTTTATAGTGCGCCGGCCCCAGAACTTCCTTTATCACTGCTTCTTTCCAACGATTATCCTGATAATATACATGCATCCAAACAGAATCCCCTGTCTGATAACAATGGCCTGCTTTTCCGACTTGCATCTTCGATTGTTGCTGGATGACCCTTTGTTGAAACTCTGGTTTTAGCAGATCCAACTTTGTCCTGAGTTCATAAGGCATGCTGGAGGTTGTCCAGTGGTTGGATGAGGTGTATTTCGATACTGTAGAAGGAACTCAGACAAATGATGTTCAGGTCTCTTTCCTTCTGCTTTCAGACTTCTCAGAAAACCCTTTAACGTTTGAACAAAACGTTCTGCTTGACCATTACTAGCAGGATAATACAGTGCTGTACGATGATGCCGAATACCATTTCCTTGAGAAAAGCCTGAAATTGTCCAGAAACAAACTGCGGTCCATTATCTGAAACAAGCACTCTGGGCAAGCCAAATGTTGCAAATAGTTTCTGTAATGCTTTAACAGTAGCTTCTGCAGTGGTCTGCGACATGAATAGAACTTCTGGCCATTTAGAATGTGCATCTATCACAATCAGATAAATTTTATTTTCCACTGGTCCAGCAAAGTCTATGTGAATTCTCTGCCATAGTGATGGAGGCCAGGTCCAAGGTTGTACGGCACCATGTGGCAAGTCACGCTGTGCTTGTGCACAACCAGTGCAACCTGAAACATAATGGGCAATATCCTCATCAATGGTTGTCCACCATACATGACCTCTTGCCTTCTGCTTCATGCGGACTATGCCAGGATGACCTGCATGTAAAATTTAAAGAATCTGTTGTTGTAACACAAAGAATAACCACCCTTTCTCCCCAGACTAAGCAGCCATCTCGAATTGATAACTCCTGAGCTCTTGTTTGGAATGACTTGAGATGTATTGGAGTCTTTAGTGGCCAACCCTTGCATGCAAAAATAAGTATTTCCCTCAGCAAAGAGTCCTTGGTTGTCTCCTGTGCAATTTCTCTGGCTGTTATCACCTCACCAAAATATATTGTAGATCTTTCTGTGGTAGTTAATTGTGAATCCATATCAATGGAAGTCTAGAGAATGCATCCGCATTAGAATGCAGAGCGTTTGGACGATATTGAATCTGATACTGATAAGCCCCCAGAGTTAAGGCATACCTCTGAAGTCTTGCTGCTGTCGTAATTGAAATACCTTTCTGTGGGTTAAAAATTGTCAATAAAGGTTTATGCAGTGTGGAGGGTCGACCATATATATAAAGATGGAATTTCTTTACTGCCCATACAATTGCCAGAGCCTCTTTATCTATTTGAGAATAGTTTTTTTCTGCAGCTGTGAGCGATCTAGAGGCAAAAGCCACTGGCCTGTATGTCCCATCAGCCATGGAATGAGACAGGAATGGAATGAGACAGGACTGCTCCCAGTCTGTAAGGTGATGCTTCAAAAGCAATGGAAACAGGCTTTTCCAAGTCGTAGTGTACTAAAAGACGTTAACTACGCACTAGTTCTTTTGACTTATGGAAAGCTGAAGCACATACTACTGTCCAGCGCCATTGTCGTTTACTCTCTAGAAGACGATGTAAAGGGTACAGGACATGAGCTAAATTTGGCAAAAAATGATAGGACCTTAGTTGTGTCACATTTTGTGGAGTTGGAGCATCCTGTAATGCCTTGACCTTCTCATCTGTTGTATGCAGCCCATGTTTGTCAATTACATGAGCACAAAATTCAAGACAATCTTGCATGAATTGGCATTTATCCAAATTCACTTTCAATCCATATTCCATAAGTCTTCGCAAAACTGCCTCTTCATTCTGTTTAAGTTCCTCCTCTGATTTACCTGTCACCAGCATGTCATCTAACAGGCACTGTGTGCCAGGAATTCCAGCTAACAGCTTGTCCATTGTTCGCTGCCAGACAGCTGGTGCAGGTGAAATGCCCAAAACTATACAGTTATACCTGAATAGCCCCCGATGGGTATTAATCGTAAGTAGTGGTCGAGAATCTGGATGTACAGATAACTGTAGGTATGCATTTTTCAAGTCAATTTTGGTGAATTGCCGGCCACCTGTCAATGATGCAAAAATATCATCTATCCTATGAAGGGGATACTTATCTGTTTTAAGCTGTGTGTTAAGAGGCATGCAGAAATCCCCACAAATCCGTATCTCCCCATTTCGTTTTCTCACAGGAACAATGGGCGAAACCCACTCACTATTGTGAACCCGGGAGTTGATATTCAGCTCCTCTAATCTCCTCAATTCTGCCTCCACTCCAGCCCTTAGAGCAAAAGGCACACTTCTTGCTTTAAAAAATTTCGGCATTGCTCCTTCCTTTAATTCTAAGGAAACTTGTTGTCCCTTTACAGTCCCTAATTGGCCCATACATCACAGCTGACTGCTCCTGGTGCAATTTGTTGGGCAACGTGAGGGAACAGATATCACTCTCTACCCACGCACAATCTGAGACCCCCACCAATCCCCCAGACCAAGCAGTTCGCCACACCTCCCACCTACCTGCAGGTTCCTGGTGCCACCTGCCAATGCAGCCTCTTCTCTTGCTCTCCTATGCTGATGTCTGTGAGCTTGGAGGAAAAGGAGTTTAATCACTTCCTCCCAGCATAGTGAGAACTTGCGGGAACAGCTGCTGGCAGAATTCGGTGGCTCTGCGTGCCATATGTTTGGCAGCTCTGATTTAAGGGATTCATTCTCTAAACATGAAATTGTAATGAATTAAAAAAAACATGAAGTGCGAAGTTTAGGCAACAATATCTGATATGGAAAAATTATTCTACTCAGCTTTTATCACAGCTTGGTGATTCTAGAATGCATTTTGAAACAAGTTTTTCTGTTCATTGCCATTCACTGTTTAGTTAATAAACTTGTTTTATTCATACTTTTCCAAACATTGCTTTTTCACCACCTGTCCCTCCGCATAGTGTTAAAGGAGCATTATAGTATCAGTATAGTATAATATAGTTTTCCTGTCACTATAGATGTGAAACACCATTTAGGTGACTGGTCATCCTTGTCCCCCATGAAAAAGGTATTTTACTTATCTTTATGCTGCTCCTCGTGGGTCTCCTTGTTGCTTACTGTGCCCATATTCCGCCTCCTTGGTTGAGATAATCAAGTTCAATGATCACAGCCAATCCCCTACTTTCCCATAGGAAAGCATTGTGAGGTTAATGAGCATGTGCTGATGAATCAATGCATCTCTATGAGAAAAGGTCAGTGCCCCCATGCAGAACGTGGTGAGGTTTTTCTCTGAAAAGGCATTGTTTACATTAAAATTCTTGCAGGGACATACTAAAGGCGACTAAAGTGTCCCTATAATAATGCGATGTTAATCTACGGATGTGAAGAATAGTTTGATAATTAAAATGTTCTTTTGAAAATTGGCTTGACAAGGGCACTAGTGTGTTGAAACGTTGCCTTTTTACATTTGATGGTTAAATAAACCAACAATATATCACTTCCCAAATGCTGAGGTTTCTCTTTAATTCTGAAAATTTTGATTATGAGAGCTGTTTTCAAGCTCACTACTTTGAAAGTTGCTGATGTATGTTAAAACTGGCCAGTATATAAAGAAGATTAAAACTATTTCCTGCTCAGATATTCTTTATTCGTTTCTGTCAAAACCATCAGCATGGGTAAGCTATCAGCTTTTGAAAAATACTTGGTCTGAAATGTGTTTAGAGTTGTGTAATTGAAGAATTTTCCCAGTGGTTTCATGGTAGCCATCAATGAGTACAGACTACAATATTGTTACAAGTTACATAGTTACAAAGTTAGAAATTACATAATTAATCTAGGTTAAAAATATCAAAAATAACAATGCTGCTGCCCACCCAATGTGTTCCCTATTAAGGATTATTAAGTATCTAGGGGTTTAGAAAAATACCCCTCTCTGTCTCATTAGAGATTTCTTTACCTGAAGCCAAAGGAAGCCAGGTGAAATGTTAGTGTAGGGTCCACCAAAGAGGTTTCCCTTGATGTGGCAGGTGGGTTTACATCTAATGGCCATTGGACTTACAAAATAACCTGCATTTATTTAAATATGTATAAAGATTTGGGGACTGCACAGGTAACTCTTTTTTTTCTTTGTTTTTTACTGTATGTGTTGGGGCTGATGTGTGCTATGGTCATTGCTCCCGTCCAAGAGTAGTGGGAGTTTGAGCGCAGGACTTATTTTTGTGCATTTGTAAAACTATCAAGTTTAACTTGTTTTGTTTTTTTATATGTCTCATTTTTATTGAAGGTTTTCAATGGTTTGTTCACATTGTACATTTCAGTTCATGAGTATGATACAATAGTACAGCAATCTTGTTCAGTAGGTACATGATTCACTACCATCATTAACAGTTGTTCTAACATTGGCAACATGCAGAGTACCATTACCAGCAATAACTTCATTACTATGCAATTATATACGGTTAGTTCGTCAGCCAAGGAAACTGTTCATACTTCAACGACATTACCATCAACAACACATGGTACCTCAGTTAGGCATGTCATGTCCCCGTTGATGACAATTCAGATACATGGCAAGAATTTACTCTAGAAGTCACACTTTCCATACATCTGTTTCTGATGATCCAGGACAATGTAAAAAAAAAAAAAGTGATTTCTGATTGCTCCACAAAAAAGGAAAAAAGTATTCCATGATCCTAAAATGGCAATCAGAATTTTCACTGGATCAGCAATACAATGCAAATTAAATACCATATCTATTTAGACTTTTCAACATAAATTGACAAATCAACATTTTAGGCTCTTTTTTTTTAAATTATATTTTAAGGTTTTGCTCAGTTTAACAAATTGCAATTTTCCTGTAGACTTTAATGGAGCAATAGTTATTTAGTAAACAGAGTAAATTACAAAGTATGTAAAACCTTAAACACCAATGCAGGTTTAATAATGCAGGCTTTAGAGGTAAAGACACAATTTCTGGATTCAGAAGTAGGTACAGTATACCTTGAGTTTATGAGGTTCATACTTTTTACACAGGTGAGTAAGAGGAGGAGACCTCAAACTAGAATACCCACTTTGATAATGACACAAAATACCCCTATTGGCCTCATTTTTATTCCTGAGTAGACATGTGCAATTCATTTTGGTACAAATTGAAATTCGGATGAATTTTGGCAATTCGGACATTTGGATACCGAACTGAAGTGTCTAAGTGCCGAAGTGCCAAATTGCCAAAGTCCAGAATTTCAGAGGTGCCGAACTGAACCAAACTTTTTGCCCATGCACATCCGTATTCCTGAGTTTTGTCTAATATTTGCTTCCCCACTTTAAGAGTAATCCAAGTCAATAACCTTCATTCAGATTGGGGATGTCCTCAGGGCAATGAATTAAGTTCTTACTAGTTCTCCTTGTAAATAGCAGTTTTGTATCATCAAAATCAAATTCTAAATGAAGCTTCCCCCACCTTTGTTTGGGTGTCCCAGGAACTGCGCTCCTATGTCACATCATATCAATAATAGAGAGACTGTGTGACTTGTAGAGGAGCTTAAAGGCCAGTCTCCTTCCTAAAGATTTTTTTTGTGGGTTTGAACATACCTATGTAAGTTGGCATTATGTAATAATTTGCGGCATTTATGAATGACAGGACATATTAAGTAGGTTATTATGATTTCTTATACAGACATGCTTGTTTAATATGCCTTCCCTGATGAGGTCTCTGTCTTCTGTCTCCTCTTCCTTCTCCTTCTTATCAGTTCCTTGAAGACAAGTACATTAGTAGTTCATGAAGCCATTTGTAACATTTCAGAAATATTTTCTTGAAATATTTTTGTAAAATGTATTAGCTCTATTGCATGTGAGTAGGCCATTTTGGATTTCCTTTTATTCAAGATTTTATCATATTTTATACATATTGCACTATTTGATTTTTTTCTTCTCTTTTATGTCTGTGGGCTTTGGCTTCTCCTTTATATATATATATATATATATATAAGATTTTATATCACCTTATGCACAGTGTATAATTTGTTTTGTCTCATTTGTCTTATTTATAATTATCTTGATCCCTAATCCCCTGGGTGTATAATTTGTTTTGTCTCATTTGTCTTATTTATAATTATCTTGATCCCTAATCCCCTGGTGCACCTTATTGTTCTGTATTATTGTTGTTTGTTCCTTTGGGTTTTTAGGAGAGACTAACCCGTTTAGGTGAGCTGCCTTCCCTACCTCTAACGTAGCACTATTCCACCTCTTGTTCTTCTGAAACCAGAAGAACACCTGCAGGAGATTATTTGACTTTTTTTTTTACATTTGGGGTGGTATAAAGGACTGTGGAGGGAAGGGGGAATTATTACTATTTATTTAGAATTGTTACTGAACACTACCAAAGTCCCTGAGGAAGTCTATAAACGGACGAAACGCTGGTGGTGATACAGAGCTAGTGCACCTACTGCTTTTAACTTTCATGTAAGTGAATAAATAGATTTTTTTATTATATACTTGATTGTGCACTACAATTTTATTTTCTCTTTTGAGTATATGCACCTCAGCCAACCCATGGTAATCTGAATACAGAGTGAAGATTGAACCCTTGGAGGGAATTTATATCAAAGGCATTAAAACTTCAGTGAATATGTGAGTGGCCATTTGGGAATACAACATTTGTGGTTTATTACATACACAGTTATATGCTATGTTTTCCTGTTTTTTATTGGCTTAGCGGATTATCCCCTATTTTTTGTATATACCTCTGCTCTCTCAGTTTGCCCTTTGTTTCAGAAGGCCCAACAACATCTTGCTTTCTGTGATCCAGGACCAGGAGTTCTTTCCTGGCCTGGACCTGTAGCTTGTGACTACCCTTCTACTCTCCCACCCTAACTTTACAAAATCAAATTTATGGTTCCTGGGCCAATGACTTAAAAGGCACATGTTATAGTAAAAGTCAAGTTACTAATGCACAAACAGTAAAATGCAGACAGCAATTATTTGAGTGGATATGAGTAGTAGACCACAAAACAAGGAGCAAGAGGTTGGAAATGTGTCACTATTTGCAGCAGCAAATATTTACTGGTTGTTGCTAATAACAATAACATACGTTCAACATACAGGCGTTATTTAGCAACCATTTTGGAAATTAGCTTTAAGTTGTTATAGAAGAGTTAAGTAATATTTATTATTCATATTTTTACTAAAAACCGTCTTCCCGTCGTATTCATCTGTGCAGCTATAAAGTATAAAAATGAGACAAGGTTAGTTAGTTATATAATCGTTTCAGAAGCATTTTATGCAATTCACATTATTTTCTTATTGCTGTAAAGCATGGAAACACGGATTCTTTAATAGAAAACACTGCCAGTAATAACATTCGCTGGATGGCTACAGATGACACATACCATTATGGGAAGTCTTTATTATAAGAAAACATATTAGTGATGAAATAAACAGCTTGACATCTTACTTCCCGCTTACTGTAAGACTCAGATAAAAAACATGTGAGTAAATGAGACCAATTAGGTAGTATGGAAAAGTTTTATAAATGCAATAAAGTTCATATGTCCACCATAATAATGCTCTTCAGCTGCTATAGTGAAGTTTTACTTCATGACATTATAAGGCTGGATTCTCTTAGTAGTGTAAAGGTTTCCATTCCTCTTTTTAAAGAATAGCTATTCTTCCATTGAAGTCCACAGGAAATCTGCTATTCAGTATGCAGATATAACATAATAATAAGTATTGGCGTTCAACCTCACCAAGAGGATGGTGCCCACACCCCGTTATTTGGCCGATCCTACTTATTCCTTTTTTTTTTCTCTTTTCTCTCTCCCTTTTCTTATCCATACCTCTTCTTTTCTCATCTCTGTAACGGACCATTTTGCACACAAGGGGTAAAAACCGTTTAGGCGATCGTCCCCCTTTCCAGAGATGCAGGCACAGCTATTGTAGAACACCAAACTCACGAACCGCCAATAAGGGAATGCTCCAAACTCCCGAACGGCATCCAATATAACACTCCAAACACATGAACTGGAACCATACGAATCACTGCTAGCAGACGAATAGGAAAAGCACCCAAGCGGCTTACACTCCTAGCAATCAGTCTCTATCAGTAAATCCCCCCAAAGACAAGACAAGGCTCCGTTTTGAGGGTCAAGCAGTGGTCAGACAGAGCTGTGGGTTTATTGTGCTTATGTACACATTCTTACACATTAGTACCACCCACAGGGTTTTGGAACACAACCAATAAACACATACAATACACTCAGACAGTCCCACACAAATTCCTCCCCTCTGCCTGTGATATAATTATGTTGCACAATGGTTTAACATAATTAACACAGGCAGTAAAAATACAGTTTTTATCCATACACTGTAACTTTAAAACTATACATCCAATATTAAAACTTACATATTATTAATCAGCACACTTTAAATATAAACATAACCAAAAATCAGACAAATCCATCCAGTGGTTAAAAAGTTAGCTGGAGGTCCCTTTATGACCGACTGCAAGCACATTTTCCTGCCCAAAATAGTTCCATAGATTTGGGCTGTGCAGTCGGTCTATTTCAGGCTGAAAAAACGACAAAGTCCCATAGCCGATTGGGACTTAGTCTCTGCAGCTGAAATCAGGCTGAAAAAACGGCTGAAAAAACGGCTGAAAAAACGACTAAGTCCCATCGCCGAATGGGACTTAGTCTCTGGAGCTGTAAAATCAGTATGGGAGAGCTCAGCGGTGTTTGCGGAAATGTGTAGCCGATTTTAGTTCCATGAATTTGGCTACACATACCACTGACCGCGTTCGAATTAACAAAGATGGCCGCCGCCACGTGTTCTGCAAACGAACAAAGGCCACCCAGCATTGTCAATTAAGCTGCGGTTAACCGCAGCTTCTGGGAGGTAAATTGCCTGCACACTTCCACTTCTGGGTGGTTTGCCTGTGTGGTACTTGGTTCAGTAAGCCCCATTTACTGAACCAAGTGGGAAATAGCCAGGCACAAAGAGTTTTAACCAGGTCTGGGGACACAGGGGACATCGTCTTAAAGGGGCAGTGTCCCAAACAAGCCTGGGGACACCGTCTTAAAGGGGCAGTGTCCCAATCTTCCTGATGTCCCAAAAAGGTGTTTAAAGGGCCAGCACCAGTCCCATAAAGAGTCCATAAGCCACAATATGCCCACTGACTGTCTTAAAAGGCCATACACACCCAATAAAAGTGCATACGTTTTCACCATCTTCCAGGGGCCATAGTCATGTGGAAGGAGGCTGGCAAATAGGCTTTTCCAATGCAATGTGGCGAGATTGGTCTCGTCACAATCTC
The DNA here is from genome assembly GCA_933207985.1 of Pelobates cultripes. Lineage (NCBI taxonomy): Eukaryota > Metazoa > Chordata > Amphibia > Anura > Pelobatidae > Pelobates > Pelobates cultripes. Next base: position 195,837,343 of record OW240915.1, read on the forward strand.
CATCTCTAACTTTCCAAAATTATCTTGTAAATATACTGAGAATTGCTGTGGTATTGGGATTGGCGCAACTGTTACTTTATTAGGTTACATATGTACCCGTCAATATTGATGCTTCTGTCATAATGAGCTTTACACATGCTAACCTAAAATTGTTTATGATATGCCAGCTAGGTAGCCTGTAGCACCCTTGTTATTTGTTAGAATGCACAAGTTTATCGTGATATCTGTTCATCAACAGTGAATTGTTTTGATCCCGCATGCTTTATTATACTCTATGGTACTCTGGATATTTTTCATTTGTACTCACTATAAATGAATATATAAAGATTGTCAAAAAAATAAAATAATAAGAATTACAAGAAGAATAAGTATTTAACGGTATTCTGAGTTTTCATGATAATTAGAAATGATTATAGCTTTGGTGAGGGAAAAATCTTAATTTTATTAAAGACAGGAGGCAAATATTTGCTTTACCTTCTTTACTGAAAACCTCCAGCAGCAAAGAAATAGTTAACTTAACGTTTCAGAACAACCAATCAGAACAAAACAACAGCATTATAAAACCCTCAGGTAGACCTTTCCACTTCCTCTTTCTTTGATGAGGTTGAGCAGGAGAGCATGAAAACCAAACAAATCTAACCGTAGCAGGCACATTCAGATGAGAAACCGCCAGAACCAGAGGAAATCCAGATTACACTGCAAGGAAAAAGAAACATTGTGAAAGTAAGGTGCAGACACAGCCTTAAACGGCCATACGTAGCAAATCAATAGCTGTCCCTGGGCAGAAAGGTGAAAGGACGAGGTCACGAAGATATACGTCCGTAGGAAACGTGCCATGCAGAGACGAGGTCCTTACCAACACCAGAACCTTGAGAAGGTACATGAGCCACCGAGATAGCCGATTGGAAGGCTTTAATAGTCCTATACAACTTACCCTGAGAAAACAATTCAGCCAGGAAGTTTAGGACGTCCATGATTGGGGCTGTAAAGGGATTCAAATGTCTCTCGAGACACCAGCCATGCCAGGATCTCCAGGCGAATAGATATGATTGTCTGGTGCCAGGCGCCTAAGATTTGCAGAGTAACTCTCTAGCCATTGTCGATAAACCTGACACATCTCAGGAACCCCAGAAACGGTCCAGGCCACTAGTGGTAGGCGATCCTCTAATATCAATGGATGTGGATTCCCTTGTAGATCCCGTAGGAGAAACCTGGGGACAAGAAGAAGTAGAGGGTCTTCGTATGACAATTCCAGCAAAAGAGGGACCCATGGTTGACCTCCAAGGTGGTGTGACCAGGAGAAGCGACACTCCCAGGAGTTTGGTCCGATGCAATGTCCAAAGTATCATGGAGAAACGGGGGAAACGCATACGCCCCCGAGGGAGGCCAGCCTCGAAGGAAACGTCCACCTCCATGCTGAGGGGATCCAGAAGCCAACTGAAGAACAATTCCATCTGATGATTCGCCCTGGAAGTGAACAGATCCAGATGAAGGGGGCCTTGAAGTGAGTCCAGCAAGCGAAACACCGGAGGGTGAAATTGCCAATCTCTAGTGTGTCTCTAGTGTCAGGAGAACCAGTCCGCCACATGATTGTCCTGTCACGGGAGATATTCCGCCACAAGTGACAAGTTCATATGCAGACAGTATTGGTAAAGATCCTTCGTGGCAGTTTGGAGCAGGAACCTTCCAACCGGTTTATGTAGCAGACAGCTGAGACATTGTCCATGCGGAGAAGCAGCGAGCAATGACTCTTCCCCTTGGTGAAACTGTGAATGGCGAACGATCCTGCAATCAGTTCCAGACAGTTGATGTGAATAACTCTCTTCTCCGGAGTCCAGGGTCCTCCAGTCGCCACGCCATTGCAAGTAGCGTCCAAGCCCATACAACTGGCGTCTGATTCCAGGCCCGAAAATCGTTACTGGATCCGAAAATCGCCTTGCCATTCCAGGCCTCCATGTGTCGAAGCCACTGATGAAGTTCCAGACAGGCTTTGTCCAAAAGCCACACGACTCAGTCGTACGAGGCCGATGACCTGAGATAGCGAGCCTTCAGGCTTTGGAGGATCTGATGGTGCAGGGGTCCTGGGAAATTGTCTTGCATGGAGGATGACAGCAGGCCCCTTCATCCGGGCCAGATCCCTTAGTGTGACATTGGAAGGTGGAGCACCGCCTGAACCAAATCCACCACAAAACCCAGAAACTGGACCAAATGAGAGAGAGTTAGTTCCAATTTTTCCACATTGATGATGAATCCCAGGTCCTGGAGCAGACAGATCGTGAACGACGTTTGCCGATGCAGGACGGGGTGATCCTGTGCCATCAACAGAATATCTTCCAGATAGATGATCGACCTGATCCCCCTGGCTCCCAGGGTTGCCATGACTGGCTTCAACAACTTGGTGAAACACCAAGGGGCCGAGCTGAGGCCGAACGGAAGGCACGTGAACTGCCAGTTGCGTTTATGCCAGTAAAATGGAAAAAAACACATGTCCTCGCGGTGGATTGGGACCGTGAGGTGAGCAGGTCTCTGAGGAGATGAATGCCTTCCATCTTGAAATGTCGGTAGACGACATATGTGTTGAGGGCACGCAGATAGATTACAGGGCAGATGTCCGTGTCTTATTCAAGGAAGATATTGCTCTAGAAGGAGGGATGTATAAATAGAGACGTGCCGGTTCAACTCCTTCATATAGGCATCCCCGAAGAGCAGACCTTGGCGTCTGAACCCAGTTCCTTGGATGCCAAATCAGCCAACTTGCCATTCAGTTTATAAAGGGCCGACTTGCGGCATTTGGAGGAGAGGGCCACAATTGGCGTTTCCTAGTAAACATATAGCCCGCTGACTAAGAAGAGACACCAAAAGTGTCTGTAAATACCAGGAGCTGGCCTAGAATATGGCTGCAAGTGAGTGTATACCTATATATAAAAGAGCATATAGATATAGTGGTGCTGTACCTTTAAGAGAGATCTAAATAGCAAAGATAAAAACAGGATAAATGTAATTCAATAAATTGATGATAAATAATGGATATAGAATGGATAAATAAGTGAATGAATAAAAATGTGAGAAAGTAAAAGTTAAAATAATAAAAAATAAAAAAATAATTAAAAATAAAAATAAAAGTCAAAGTAACAATGAAAGTAAAAATGAAAGTAAAAATGTATCTGGAACAGAAGTGTGCACATCAGGAAAAGTTCATATAAGTGTTACCAGATGGTATGATGTCAGACCTATGCAGAGACATTCGGATTAGATAAGGATGGATATAGATTGAAATTCTTGCTGCTTATGATGATACCGCTAGAGAGGACAGCGTGTTCGTTTACCATGCGTCCCTGCAGGAGCCTCACTCCGGAGGGACGTGTGGTGTGAGCGGCTTCGTTTCAGTAAATAAGCCAACAGGTCCTGGAAGAATGCTGACTGCGAATAACGTGCGTGTATTAGATCTG
>OW240915.1:195840891-195852307 GCA_933207985.1 Pelobates cultripes
GGCTACCTAGCTGGCATATCATAAACAATTTTAGGTTAGCATGTGTAAAGCTCATTATGACAGAAGCATCAATATTGACGGGTACATATGTAACCTAATAAAGTAACAGTTGCGGCAATCCCAATACCACAGCAATTCTCAGCATATTTACTAGATAATTTTTGAAAGTTAGAGATGGAGATTGTGACGAGACCAATCTCGCCACATTGCATTGGAGAAGCCAATTTGCCAGCCTCCTTCCACATGACTATGGCCCCTGGGAGATGGTGAAAACGTATGCACTTTTATTGGGTGTGTATGGCCCTTTAAGACAGTCAGTGGGCATATTGTGGCTTATGGACTCTTTATGGGACTGGTGCTGGCCCTTTAAACACCTTTTTGGGACATCAGGAAGATTGGGACACTGCCCCTTTAAGACGGTGTCACCAGGCTTGTTTGGGACACTGACCCTTTAAGACGATGTCCCCTGTGTCCCCAGACCTGGTTAAAACTCTTTGTGCCTGGCTATTTCCCACTTGGTTCAGTAAATGGGGCTTACTGAACCAAGTACCACACAGGCAGACCACCCAGAAGTGGAAGTGTGCAGGCAATTTACCTCCCAGAAGCTGCGTTTAACCGCAGCTTAATTGACAATGCTGGGTGGCCTTTGTTCGTTTGCCGAACACGTGGCAGCGGCCATCTTTGTTAATTCGAACGAGGTCAGAGGTATGTGTAGCCAAATTCATGGAACTAAAATCGGCTACACATTTCCGCGAACACCGCTGAGCTCTACCTTCTCCCATACTGATTTTACAGCTGCAGAGACTATTCGGCAATGGGACTTAGTCGTTTTTTCAGCTGTTTTTTCAGCCTGATTTCAGCTGCAGAGACTAAGTACCAATCGGCTATGGGACTTAGTCATTTTTTCAGCCTGAAATAGACTGACCGCACAGCCCAAATCTATGGAACTGTTTTGGGCAGGAAAATGTGCTTGCGGTCGGTCATAAAGGGACCTCCAGCTAACTTTTTAATCCCTGGATGGATTTGTCTGATTTTTGGTTATGTTTATATTTAAAGTGTGCTGATTAATATTATGTAAGTTTTATTAATATTGGATGTATAGTTTTAAAGTTACAGTGTATGGATAAAAACTGTATTTTTACTGCCTGTGTTAATTATGTTAAACCATTGTGCAACATAATTATATCACAGGCAGAGGGGAGGAATTTGTGTGGGATTGTATGAGTGTATTATATGTGTTTATTGGTTGTGTTCCTAAACCCTGTCGGGGGTACTAATGTGTAAGAATGTGTACATAAGCACAATAAACCCACAGCTCTGTCTGACCACTGCTTGACCCTCAACACGGAGCCTTGTCTCGTCTTTGGGGGGATTTACTGACTGCTGATAGAGACTGATTGCTAGGAGTGTAAGCCGCTTGGATGCTTTTCCTATTCGTCTGCTAGCAGCGATTCGTATGGTTCCAGTTCATGTGTTTGGAGTGTTATATTAGATGCCGTTCAGGAGTTTGGAGCATTCCCTTATTGGCGGTTCGTGAGTTTGGTGTTCTACAATAGCTGTGCCTGCATCTCTGGAAAGGGGGACGATCGCATAAACGGTTTTTACCCCTTGTGTGCAAAACGGTCCGTTACAGAGATGAGAAAAGAAGAGGTATGGATAAGAAAAGGGAGAGAGAAAAGAGAAAAAAAAAAGGAATATGTAGGATCGGCCAAATAACGGGGTGTAGGCACCATCCTCTTGGTGAGGTTGAACGCCAATACTTATTATTATGTTATATCTGCTTACTGAATAGCAGATTTCCTGTGGACTTCAATGGAAGAATAGCTATTCTTTAAAAAGAGGAACGGAAACCTTTACACTACTAAGAGAATCCAGCCTTATAATGTCATGAAGTAAAACTTCACTATAGCAGCTGAAGAGCATTATTATGGTGGACATATGAACTTTATTGCATTTATAAAACTTTTCCATACTACCTAATTGGTCTCATTTACTCACATGTTTTTGATTTGAGTCTTACAGTAAGCGGGAAGTAAGATGTCAAGCTGTTTATTTCATCACTAATATGTTTTCTTATAATAAAGACTTCCCATAATGGTATGTGTCATCTGTAGCCATCCAGCGAATGTTATTACTGGCAGTGTTTTCTATTAAAGAATCCGTGTTTCCATGCTTTACAGCAATAAGAAAATAATGTGAATTGCATAAAATGCTTCTGAAACGATTATATAACTAACTAACCTTGTCTCATTTTTATACTTTATAGCTGCACAGATGAATACGACGGGAAGACGGTTTTTAGTAAAAATATGAATAATAAATATTACTTAACTCTTCTATAACAACTTAAAGCTAATTTCCAAAATGGTTGCTAAATAACGCCTGTATGTTGAACGTATGTTATTGTTATTAGCAACAACCAGTAAATATTTGCTGCTGCAAATAGTGACACATTTCCAACCTCTTGCTCCTTGTTTTGTGGTCTACTACTCATATCCACTCAAATAATTGCTGTCTGCATTTTACTGTTTGTGCATTAGTAACTTGACTTTTACTATAACATGTGCCTTTTAAGTCATTGGCCCAGGAACCATAAATTTGATTTTGTAAAGTTAGGGTGGGAGAGTAGAAGGGTAGTCACAAGCTACAGGTCCAGGCCAGGAAAGAACTCCTGGTCCTGGATCACAGAAAGCAAGATGTTGTTGGGCCTTCTGAAACAAAGGGCAAACTGAGAGAGCAGAGGTATATACAAAAAATAGGGGATAATCCGCTAAGCCAATAAAAAACAGGAAAACATAGCATATAACTGTGTATGTAATAAACCACAAATGTTGTATTCCCAAATGGCCACTCACATATTCACTGAAGTTTGAATGCCTTTGATATAAATTCCCTCCAAGGGTTCAATCTTCACTCTGTATTCAGATTACCATGGGTTGGCTGAGGTGCATATACTCAAAAGAGAAAATAAAATTGTAGTGCACAATCAAGTATATAATAAAAAAATCTATTTATTCACTTACATGAAAGTTAAAAGCAGTAGGTGCACTAGCTCTGTATCACCACCAGCGTTTCGTCCGTTTATAGACTTCCTCAGGGACTTTGGTAGTGTTCAGTAACAATTCTAAATAAATAGTAATAATTCCCCCTTCCCTCCACAGTCCTTTATACCACCCCAAATGTAAAAAAAAAAGTCAAATAATCTCCTGCAGGTGTTCTTCTGGTTTCAGAAGAACAAGAGGTGGAATAGTGCTAAGTTAGAGGTAGGGAAGGCAGCTCACCTAAACGGGTTAGTCTCTTCTAAAAACCCAAAGGAACAAAAAACAATAATACAGAACAATAAGGTGCACCAGGGGATTAGGGATCAAGATAATTATAAATAAGACAAATGAGACAAAACAAATTATACACTGTGCATAAGGTGATATAAAATCTTATATATATATATATATATATATAAAGGAGAAGCCAAAGCCCACAGACATAAAAGAGAAGAAAAAAATCAAATAGTGCAATATGTATAAAATATGATAAAATCTTGAATAAAAGGAAATCCAAAATGGCCTACTCACATGCAATAGAGCTAATACATTTTACAAAAATATTTCAAGAAAATATTTCTGAAATGTTACAAATGGCTTCATGAACTACTAATGTACTTGTCTTCAAGGAACTGATAAGAAGGAGAAGGAAGAGGAGACAGAAGACAGAGACCTCATCAGGGAAGGCATATTAAACAAGCATGTCTGTATAAGAAATCATAATAACCTACTTAATATGTCCTGTCATTCATAAATGCCGCAAATTATTACATAATGCCAACTTACATAGGTATGTTCAAACCCACAAAAAAAGTCTTTAGGAAGGAGACTGGCCTTTAAGCTCCTCTACAAGTCACACAGTCTCTCTATTATTGATATGATGTGACATAGGAGCGCAGTTCCTGGGACACCCAAACAAAGGTGGGGGAAGCTTCATTTAGAATTTGATTTTGATGATACAAAACTGCTATTTACAAGGAGAACTAGTAAGAACGTAATTCATTGCCCTGAGGACATCCCCAATCTGAATGAAGGTTATTGACTTGGATTACTCTTAAAGTGGGGAAGCAAATATTAGACAAAACTCAGGAATACGGATGTGCATGGGCAAAAAGTTTGGTTCAGTTCGGCACCTCTGAAATTCTGGACTTTGGCAATTTGGCACTTCGGCACTTAGACACTTCAGTTCGGTATCCAAATGTCCGAATTGCCAAAATTCATCCGAATTTCAATTTGTACCAAAATTAATTGCACATGTCTACTCAGGAATAAAAATGAGGCCAGTAGGGGTATTTTGTGTCATTATCAAAGTGGGTATTCTAGTTTGAGGTCTCCTCCATTAAATGGTCACCTCTTACTCACCTGTGTAAAAAGTATGAACCTTAGCTTTTCAATCATAAACTCAAGGTATACTGTACCTACTTCTGAATCCAGAAATTGTGTCTTTACCTCTAAAGCCTGCATTATTAAACCTGCATTGGTGTTTAAGGTTTTACATACTTTGTAATTTACTCTGTTTACTAAATAACTATTGCTCCATTAAAGTCTACAGGAAAATTGCAATTTGTTAAACTGAGCAAAACCTTAAAATATAATTTAAGAAAAAAGAGCCTAAAATGTTGATTTGTCAATTTATGTTGAAAAGTCTAAATAGATATGGTATTTAATTTGCATTGTATTGCTGATCCAGTGTATTTCTGCCAGCAGCTGTTCCCCCAAGTTCTCACTATGCTGGGAGGAAGTGATTAAACTCCTTTTCCTCCAAGCTCACAGACATCAGCATAGGAGAGCAAGAGAAGAGGCTGCATTGGCAGGTGGCACCAGGAACCTGCAGGTAGGTGGGAGGTGTGGCGAACTGCTTGGTCTGGGGGATTGGTGGGGGTCTCAGATTGTGCGTGGGTAGAGAGTGATATCTGTTCCCTCACGTTGCCCAACAAATTGCACCAGGAGCAGTCAGCTGTGATGTATGGGCCAATTAGGGAATGTAAAGGGACAACAAGTTTCCTTAGAATTAAAGGAAGGAGCAATGCTGAAATTTTTTAAAGCAAGAAGTGTGCCTTTTGCTCTAAGGGCTGGAGTGGAGGCAGAATTGAGGAGATAAGAGGAGCTGAATATCAACTCCCGGGTTCACAATAGTGAGTGGGTTTCGCCCATTGTTCCTGTGAGAAAACGAAATGGGGAGATACGGATTTGTGGGGATTTCTGCATGCCTCTTAACACACAGCTTAAAATAGATAAGTATCCCCTTCCTAGGATAGATGATATTTTTGCATCATTGACAGGTGGCCGGCAATTCACCAAATTGACTTGAAAAATGCATACCTACAGTTATCTGTACATCCAGATTCTCGACCACTACTTACGATTAATACCCATCGGGGGTTATTCAGGTATAACTGTATAGTTTTGGGCATTTCACCTGCACCAGCTGTCTGGCAGCGAACAGCTGTTAGCTGGAATTCCTGGCACACAGTGCCTGTTAGATGACATGCTGGTGACAGGTAAATCAGAGGAGGAACTTAAACAGAATGAAGAGGCAGTTTTGCGAAGACTTATGGAATATGGATTGAAAGTGAATTTGGATAAATGCCAATTCATGCAAGATTGTCTTGAATTTTGTGCTCATGTAATTGACAAACATGGGCTGCATACAACAGATGAGAAGGTCAAGGCATTACAGGATGCTCCAACTCCACAAAATGTGACACAACTAAGGTCCTATCATTTTTTGCCAAATTTAGCTCATGTCCTGTACCCTTTACATCGTCTTCTAGAGAGTAAACGACAATGGCGCTGGACAGTAGTATGTGCTTCAGCTTTCCATAAGTCAAAAGAACTAGTGCGTAGTTAACGTCTTTTAGTACACTACGACTTGGAAAAGCCTGTTTCCATTGCTTTTGAAGCATCACCTTACAGACTGGGAGCAGTCCTGTCTCATTCCATTCCTGTCTCATTCCATGGCTGATGGGACATACAGGCCAGTGGCTTTTGCCTCTAGATCGCTCACAGCTGCAGAAAAAAACTATTCTCAAATAGATAAAGAGGCTCTGGCAATTGTATGGGCAGTAAAGAAATTCCATCTTTATATATATGGTCGACCCTCCACACTGCATAAACCTTTATTGACAATTTTTAACCCACAGAAAGGTATTTCAATTACGACAGCAGCAAGACTTCAGAGGTATGCCTTAACTCTGGGGGCTTATCAGTATCAGATTCAATATCGTCCAAACGCTCTGCATTCTAATGCGGATGCATTCTCTAGACTTCCATTGATATGGATTCACAATTAACTACCACAGAAAGATCTACAATATATTTTGGTGAGGTGATAACAGCCAGAGAAATTGCACAGGAGACAACCAAGGACTCTTTGCTGAGGGAAATACTTATTTTTGCATGCAAGGGTTGGCCACTAAAGACTCCAATACATCTCAAGTCATTCCAAACAAGAGCTCAGGAGTTATCAATTCGAGATGGCTGCTTAGTCTGGGGAGAAAGGGTGGTTATTCTTTGTGTTACAACAACAGATTCTTTAAATTTTACATGCAGGTCATCCTGGCATAGTCCGCATGAAGCAGAAGGCAAGAGGTCATGTATGGTGGACAACCATTGATGAGGATATTGCCCATTATGTTTCAGGTTGCACTGGTTGTGCACAAGCACAGCGTGACTTGCCACATGGTGCCGTACAACCTTGGACCTGGCCTCCATCACTATGGCAGAGAATTCACATAGACTTTGCTGGACCAGTGGAAAATAAAATTTATCTGATTGTGATAGATGCACATTCTAAATGGCCAGAAGTTCTATTCATGTCGCAGACCACTGCAGAAGCTACTGTTAAAGCATTACAGAAACTATTTGCAACATTTGGCTTGCCCAGAGTGCTTGTTTCAGATAATGGACCGCAGTTTGTTTCTGGACAATTTCAGGCTTTTCTCAAGGAAATGGTATTCGGCATCATCGTACAGCACTGTATTATCCTGCTAGTAATGGTCAAGCAGAACGTTTTGTTCAAACGTTAAAGGGTTTTCTGAGAAGTCTGAAAGCAGAAGGAAAGAGACCTGAACATCATTTGTCTGAGTTCCTTCTACAGTATCGAAATACACCTCATCCAACCACTGGACAACCTCCAGCATGCCTTATGAACTCAGGACAAAGTTGGATCTGCTAAAACCAGAGTTTCAACAAAGGGTCATCCAGCAACAATCGAAGATGCAAGTCGGAAAAGCAGGCCATTGTTATCAGACAGGGGATTCTGTTTGGATGCATGTATATTATCAGGATAATCGTTGGAAAGAAGCAGTGATAAAGGAAGTTCTGGGGCCGGCGCACTATAAAGTTTTAACCTCTGATGGATGTTACACACGGAGACATACAAATCAACTTCGACCAAGTATAACAGACAACCTATCAAAGTGGGTAGGGCCACTCATGCAACCAGACACTGATATCTGGCATGGAGTTTGGCATGATTACATTTCTGAAGTCTGCAGTAGGTGTACAGAGGCTCACAATGTAATAGGGGATGATTTGGAGGAAATACCCCATGAAACTCAGGAACAAGAACTGCCAAGCCACAGTTCAAGTAACCATGAAGGCTGTGGTCATGAAAATATTGGCCATTCAACAAGAGAGAGAAGGGCCACAAACCGCTGGCAACCAGAAGATCCATTAAGGGACTATAGTCGGAGAAACTCTACAGTGAGAAGGCTGAAATGGTATCCTACTAGGAGTAGAATAAGCTGTCCTGAAAAAAAGATTGTAGATCTTCAAGATGATGGACAGAATGATGCAGATTAAGGACACATTTTTAAATAGTTCTTTTATTATTGTTGACTTTTTACTATTTTGTTTTGTTTTCTTTCTTTAGTTGAGAAAGAAAGGAGATGTGATGTATGGACGGTTGGGCTGTGTATGAGTGTATGTATTGTAATGTATGGGCATTGGGCAGTTGGGCTGTTGTTGGCTGTGAATGATGCACTTCCTTTCTTGTGGCTCTTTACTTCCTGTTCCTGTTGGCAGTTGGTGGAAGGTTCGAGGGATTTGAAATGGCGGCTGCAGAAACCCTGTGTAACAAGGCTGCAATATGAAGGAAGATGCTGTTATATATGTATTAATAAAGTGACTACTTCGTTATACAGGAATTATTGGCTGATTTGTACAAAACATCACATCAGCCACATAAATTGTGAGTGTGCAACAGTGTGTTTGTGTGTGACTGTGTATATATGTATGTGTGTGTGACACTATGTGTGAATAGGTGTAACAGTGTATGTATGTATGTATATACAGTTGCAAGAAAAAGTATGTGAACCCTTTGGAATGATATGGATTTCTGCACAAATTGGTCATAAAATGTGATCTGATCATCATCTAAGTCACAACAATAGACAATCACAGTCTGCTTAAACTAATAACACACAAAGAATGAAATGTTACCATGTTTTTATTGAACACACCATGTAAACATTCACAGTGCAGGTGGAAAAAGTATGTAAACCCCTAGGCTAATGACATCTCCAAGAGCTAATTGGAGTGAGATGTCAGCCAACTGGAGTCCAATCAATGAAAAAAAGGCACAGCACACCAACATCAAAACCTCATCCCAACTGTGGTGGGGGCATCATGGTTTGGGGTTGCTTTGCTGCGTCAGGACCTGGACAGATTGCTATCATCAAAGGAAAAATGAATTCCCAAGTTTATCAAGACATTTTGCAGGAGAACATAAGGCCATCTGTCTACCAGCTGAAGCTCAACAGAAGATGGGTGTTGCAACAGGACAATGACCCAAAGCATAGAAGTAAATCAACAACAGAATGGCTTAAACAGAAGAAAATACGCCTTCTGAAGTGGCCCAGTCAGAGTCCTGACCTCAACCCGAATGAGATGCTGTGACATGACCTCAAGAAAGCGATTCACACCAGACATCCCAAGAATATTGCTGAACTGAAACAGTTCTGTAAAGAGAAATGGTCAAGAATTACTCCTGACCGTTGTGCACGTCTGATCTGCAACTACAGGAAACATTTGATTGAAGTTATTGCTGCCAAAAGAGGTTCAACCAGTTATTAAATCCAAGGGTTCACATACTTTTTCCACCTGCACTGTGAATGTTTACATGGTGTGTTCAATAAAAACATGGCAACATTTCATTCTTTGTGTGTTATTAGTTTAAGCAGACTGTGGTTGTCTATTGTTGTGACTTAGATGATGATCAGATCACATTTTATGACCAATTTGTGCCGCAATCCATATCATTCCAAGGTGTTCACATACTTTTTCTTGCAACTGTATATGTAACAGTGTGTATATATGTGCAAAAAAGTGAGTGTGTATGTGTTGTAGTGTGTTTATATGTGTAACAGTGTGTGTGTGTATCAGTTTGTCTGTGTGTTTTTATTTGCATAAAACATTGTGCATGTGTTTATGTGTAACAGTGTATATATATATATATATATGGGTGTAACATATTGTGTAACTGTGTGTGTGTGTGTGTGTGTGTGTGTTGGCAACTATGGGAGATGTGAAATTTGAGGAGGGAGGTGCTGCCATGAAAGGAGTGGTGGAGGCCCATTGGGTCATTGTGAGACCTTGGAGCACTCTTAGATTAGGTGCCCAATCGCCCAATAATAGCACACCAGACCTGGCCCCCACAGCATTAGTTTGCCTCCTAGTTTACTGAGAGCCATGTGGGGAGACAGAAGCAGGCACACACAGGAGGAGGGATGATAAAAACTATGGCTAAAGCTATGTTAGTTGTTACTTATTTGTGTACATCTGTGTGTCTATGTGTGTCAGTTTGAATGTGTGTCTGTATGTAACTAAGTGTATGCACATATCTGTGTCAGTGTGTGTATCTGTGTGTGTGTGTGTGTGTGTGTGGCATTGCCTACATCCCAGCAAATAAATACCACACTGCACACACATACACCCTAGCATTTAAACTTTAACAATGCATACGAACACATCTGTACATTGAAACACCAACACTGCACACAAATTCATTCCTGCATTCAAACATGCAAACACAGCCCTGAATTCAAATGCCATTACTTCAAACACATCCCTACATTCAAATGTGAACACTACACACAAACACATTCCTGTATACAAATGGGAAAGTCATTAATTACATTTTTAGACATTATGACATTATGTGAAATTGCCCTTTGTGACTACTTTGTGACTACTCTTTTTCTTATTTGTGAATGTGTAAATTTCATGCATTTAGCCACCCATACCTTTCAGTGGACAGTTTGGCCCCCAGAACAAATGAGTTTGACACCCCTGTCATAGATCATGTAAAACATTTTGGAAATGTTTATTGTGCACAATCTGTAATAAACGGCTGATAAGAGATATATTGATAATGGCATTAAACTACTTACTTTTGCAATAACTTGGGTTTAGAATGAATGCAGACATTTTCACTTTATTCCATCTATCTTCATAAAATAAGTTAAAACGCAACAACTCAATTAATAAACAATAAATATTTTCATTGGTCGATTTAAACAGACAACGGTACATAATGGTGATTTTACAACAGCATGTGCACAAATCATTCTGAGACAGATAATATACATAGATTAAATAGCAAAAAAAAAAAAAAGTATTTTTTTTTCTTGAATTTGGAACTGATCTCTTTACAAAATGCTGCCACCTATAGGGATACTACAAAATGACAACATAACAAAATAAATTGCTATTTAAATCCATAACTTTACTACTCAACTTTAACCCATTTTAAATTAGGGATAATAGAGAAAACTTGAGTATTGGAGAAGTTAGGATCAATAGTCACACTTGTTTTTACATTATTTTCACATTTAAGTTTTACATTAGTTTAATTGTGTACACACTATTTTCAATTCACATAAAACAAAACAAATATCAAATTTACTGCATAATAATATATGCAGATAAAATACAGTCAGGCTATTTAATTAACAAAATATTGTGCTAATGCTTATAGTACTAAAAGTGTTATCAGACAGATTTCTGTTTCAACTTGCTTTTTTCAGATATTTAAATTTATAAAGATCATTTCATTTCCATTTCCCACTCATTCTTTATTTTGGCAGCAGCATTAATGATCTTCAAATAAGCTCCACCACTATCAATAATGCCATTGTTTAAGGAACAATTTATTTTTAGACCTCGAAGAGTAGAGCAAAAATTTTCCCAAGAATTAAACTGAAGTTTGTGAGATGAATAGATTTAGTATACTAAAGAAATCATCTGACATTTTTCTCATGATTGGGGTTTGCACTATGGATGACTGCAGCAATAAAATAAGGTAAACAACAGGGCACACCATTATTTGAAATGTGAATATCTCATGGGAGTTATGCAGTATATGATAAAAA
>OW240915.1:195869190-195918179 GCA_933207985.1 Pelobates cultripes
GCTAGAGGAAATAGGAAAAGGCTTAACCCATTCATAAACATAGCAGTTTCTCTGAAACTGCTATGTTTATGAAAAAATGGGTTAACCCTAGCTGGACCTGGCACCCAGACCACTTCATTAAGCTGAAGTGGTCTGGTTGCCTAGAGTGGTCCTTTAAACAGATAATGTAACCAGATAAAAAAACACATACAAGTATTCAATACCATTCATGTATCAAGTCATACACTGTGTGTATTTAAATAAAAATGCTCAAAGTAGAGCTGGATTGTATCCATAGACCTGTAAGAAAAACAAAAACAGGTATTTGTTTTTGTTTTTCAAAATGTAAACAAAACCTGAAATTTGCGTTATATGTCTGTTCAGGTGTAATTCACCTCTTTCATATTATGTGCACCCACACTTATTATATATCATTGTATTCAGGGGAAACAGGGCTTTCATTTAACATCAAATATTTAGGTATGAAACATAATTTAATATGAATAAAATATTAAAAAATGGGAGAAAATAAGAATTTTTAAAACATTTTTAGTTCTACGTGACATTTTAACTGTGAATGTCATAATACTGTTTGCTTTTACTGCAATAAAATACATATATTTTTATTCAGCAATGTCTCACGTGTAAAACAGCACCCCTATGTACAGGTTTTATGGGGTTTTGAGAAGTTACAGGGTCAAATAAAGCATGTTACATTTTTCAGTTTTTTCACATTCAAATTCACCAGATTGGTTACATTGCCTTTGAGACCGTATGGTAGCCCAGGAATGAGAATTACCCCCGTGATGGCATACCATTTGCAATAGTAGACGACTCACGACGATAGTTAGAGGGGGAGGATGGGTCAAGAGATGTTTTTTTCAGGGTAGGTACTACAGTGGCATGTTTAAGGTCAGCAGGAACAGTGCCAGAAGAGAGAGAGCAGTTAAAGATGTGTGTTAGGGTAGGCGCAAGACAGGGGGAGAGAGATCTGATGAGGTGAGATGGGACAGGATCGAGTGGGCAAGTGGTGGGGTGAGAGGAATGGAGAAGCGCAGCCACCTCTTGTTCAGTAGCCGGGGAGAAAGTCTGGAGGGTAGGGAAAGCATGATTTACGTGTGGTTGAGAAAGAGAATGGCAAGGAGGGGAGAATTGTTTCCTTAGCTGTTCAATCTTGTCGGTGAAGTAGCATGCAAAGCTATCAGCTGTAAGGTTAGTTTGGGGGGTGGCCACAGCAGGACGGAGAAGGGAATTAAAGGTGTCAAAGAGATGTCTGGGATTGCAAGAGCATGAACTAATCAGAGAGGAAAATTATGACTGTTTGGCGAGGGCAAGGGCTGCGCTGTATGAAAGCAACATGAATCTATAATGAAGAAAGTCTGCCTGGGTGCGGCACTTCCTCCAGGAGCGTTCAGCACAACGGGAGCAACTCTGCAGATAGCGTGTTGGTTTAGTATGCCAAGGTTGGGGTCGTGTCCTCCTCGATTGGAAATGTTTGGAGTGGGACTGCAGCGTTCAAGGCAGATGTGAGGGTAGTGTTATATGTGGAGATGGCCAGTGAGGGACAGGAGAGGGAAGGGATGGATAGCAGTTGTGAATCAATGCCAGCTGACAGCTGTTGTAGGTCAATAGAGTTAAGGTTCCTCCTGAGCTGAGGGGGGTTTAGGCTGAGGTTGTTGGGTGAGGGGGTAACTGAGAGCAAACGAAAAGAGGTGGTGATCAGAGAGAGGAAATGGAGTGTTGCAGATATTGGATACTGTACATGAATAAGAGAAAATAAGGTTGAGGCTATTGCCAGCTACATGAGTGAGAGAATTAGCCCACTGCAATAGTCCTAGGGAGGAAGTAATTGAAAGTAGTTTAGAGGCTGCAGGGGTTAAAGGTGGGTTAATGGGAATATTGAAGTCTCCAAGAATTAGGGATGGAATGTTAGAAGAGAGGAAGTAGGGTAGCCAGGCAGAAAAGTGGTCAAGGAAGAGGAGAGGGGAACCAGGGGGACGATAGATAACTGCAATGTTAGCAGAGAAGGATTTGAAAAGGCGAATTGAATGAATTTCAAATGATGGGAAAGAGAGGGAAGGGGGGGTGGGCAGGGTTTTAAAGGAGCAGTGGGCTGAGAGAATAAAACCTTCACCGCCACCTTTAATCTCTGCTTGTCTTGGATTGTGGGTAAAGTGAAGACCACCAAAGGACAGTGAGGCAGGGGTAGCAGTATCAGAGGGAGAGAGCCATGTTTCTGTTAGTGCAAGTAGGTTTAGGGAGTGTGAGATAAATGGGTCATGGATGGAAGTAGATTTAAAGGTGCTGCACACAGAGCGTGCATTCCAGAGGGCAGCTTTAAAAGAGGAATTATAGTGGGAATTACATGGAATGGGTATTAGGTTGTTGTGGTGTCTGGTGTTTGTACCAGGTGGCTGAGTAGTGGAGGGACCAGGGTTTGGAGAGACATCACCAGCTGCTAGGAGTAGTAGGATGGAAAGAAAGAGAAGGTGGGAGTGTGATTTAAATGTTGGGGATGAGCGTTTGCATTTAGGAGGGGTGTGTGGAGAAAGGCTGGATAAATATGATTGAAGTGCGTGTGATGAATACAGAGATGAGGGGAGCAGAGAGGGAGCAATGAAGATGGTGTTAGCAGGAACAGGTAAGTAAAATTAAGATTGTGGGTGGAGAATCATTGGGGTGTTAAGAACAAAATCAAGGAAAGGCAGATGAAAGGGAATTTAAATTTAAGGATATGAGGGAATGGCAGAGATAAGATAGGTAAAAGGGTTAGTAGACTAAGCCTAAGATGCGACTATGTGCATGTCAAGCAAAGGTTGGAGAACTGTACTTATGAACCAAAATGAACTACACTTTCTGCTTTAACAGGATACAACATCACACTTCCTTTTGTCACTGGACTTCATATCTGACCTACTCTTTAATTTGACCACACTCTGACTAGATGGGGTGCAAACAAATTAACACATTATTGACAGTACAATATATATTTTTTTAATGAGCAGTGATCAAAACAAGTTGTTTCACTTTGCCTGTATGTACTCTTTTCTTTGTGAAGACTATTCATAAGGCTCTAGAGATACTTCTCAATCTTTTTACCAACTGACCACCAAATTCAACGCAAGTTGTGCCATGCATGCCAATCCAGATTACAATAACACAAGAGACCAGCTGTTGCTCAACATCCATGACATAGGATGTGTTTGTTTGTCATAACCATCTTATTTCATTTTTACATTAATTAATTCTCAATCAGGTATGCCAAACATCTTTGTCTTTGGAATTCCATTGTCCCACAAGATCTAGATGGTTGGCATTTTATGGAACTAAACAACAATACTGTTTAATCAGGTGTAAAGTTTTGGCTCTCTTTATTTGCCCGTGGCACTGTTTTACTTGGATTCCTTGCTTGGCAAGTGTAAGAAATGAAACATACATTGCTGTGTTTCTTCTTTTAAGCAATTTTCAGTATAGTGTCTAGAGTATGCTGCTATTGTAATCAATACAAAGCAAGTTTTGTTCAGATTTACCATTCCATATGCCTTTCTACACAATAGCAATGGTACTAATTGTATGTCCTTATATCATATTATATACCAAAAAGAAACGCACACTTTAATGTTTTAATACAAGTGTTTCTTGAAAATCAGGGCTTGTGTCTCCTAAAAGGTGTGTATTATGCTTTTATAAAATTTTTACTTGCATGTGTGTTTTAATGTGTTTGTGTCTGTATGTAAGTAGTGTTTGTATCTGTATGTGTGTTAGTGTCTGTATATGTATATCTTTGTCTCTTTTTGTGTATCTGTTTCATTGTTTGTATCTGTAAGTCTCTAAATCTGTATGTGTGTCAGTGTGTGTATCTGTATATGTGTCAGTGTTTGTATATGTCTGTATATTTGATATTTGTCAGAGTTTTGCATCTGTATGTCTGTGAATCTGCATGTATGTCAGTGTGAGTATTTGCATTTGTGGCTTTGTTTGTATCTGGGTGTGTGTTGTTGTATCTGCATGTGTCAGTGTGTGTATCTGTGTATCTAGATGTGTGTCAGTGTTTGCTTCTGTGTGTTTGTGTATCTAGATGTGTGTCAGTGCTTGCTTCCGTGTCTGTGTATCTGCATTTGTTTCAGTGTGTGAGTCTGTGTATCTGTATGTGTGTATATGTGTGTTTGTGTATCTGTATTTGTGGCAGTGCTTGTATCTGTGTATGTGAGTTTTTGTGTGGCAGTGTACCTGTGTGTCGGTATCTGTATGCATGTCAGTGTTTGTATCTCTATGTGTGTCAGTGTGTATATCTATTATTATTATTATTTTTGCCATTTATATAGCGCCAACAGATTCCGTAGCGCTTTACAATATTATGAGAGGGGGGATGTAACTATAAACAGGACAATTACAAGAAAACTTACAGGAACAATAGGTTGAAGAGGACCTTACTCAAACAAGCTTACATTCTATAAGAGGTGGGGTATAAGATGTTAGGACAGGAAATATCAATCAAATAGGGTAGGAGTGAAGCAGAGCTGGAGGAGAGAGTAAAGCACTGCACTATAGGAGAGAGCAAGAGGCAGGTATGTAAGGTAATGGTTACTCTGGGAGGCCATAAGCTTTCCTGAAGAGATGGGTTTTAAGGCCCTTCTTAAATGATTGAAGACTAGGTGAGAGTCTGATGGCGGTAGGCAGGCTATTCCATAGGAAAGGAGCCGCCCGCGAGAAGTCCTGCAAGCGCGAGTTGGCCATACGGGTGCGAGCAGCTGTCAGGAGGTGGTCACAGGCAGAGCGGAGGGAACGAGGAGGGGCATACCTATGGATCAGTGAAGAGATATAAGAGGGGCTGGAATTGTTCAGCGCTTTAAATGTATGGGTTAGCACTTTGAATTGACTCCTATATGATACTGGAAGCCAATGTAAGGACTGGCAGAGGGGTGATGTGTGAGAGGACCGACTAGAGAGGAAAATCAGTCTGGCGGCGGCATTCATTACAGACTGTAGCGGGGCAATACGGCTTTTGGGGAGACCAATCAGGAGAGGGTTACAGTAATCCATGCAGGAAATTACTAGAGCATGGACAAGCTCCTTGGTAGCATCTAGTGTAAGAAAGGGACGGATGCGGGATACGTTTTTAAGTTGGAACCTACAGGACTTGGCTACAAACTGGATGTGAGGCTCAAAGGTGAGGCCAGAGTCAAGTATGATGCCAAGACAGCGTGCTTGCAAGGATGGACTATCACAGACTTAATGGAGCATGGAAAAATGTATACATTTGAAATAGAAGCAACTATATTAATTACAAAAAAATTGCTAATAGGAAGGGAACAATTTATGAAAATAAGCTGCCAATGGGAACACAAGTGAATAACGGTTGAGAACCACTGCTCTAGTCCCCTGTAATAATAGAGAAATAACACCTCTAATTACATAATGTGTAACAATGCTGATTTAATGCACCATATTTGGAGCTATATAGCATTGTCAGGGTGTTGCTGAGGCTGAAGGGTTTTTAATGCAGTGGAGTAAATGGTTAATATATATATATATATATATATATATATATATTTATGATGTGGTGTCAATACAACAGGCGTGGAGTAATACTCACACAAATAACACACTGCACCACTCACACACACACTACACCCTTACACAAATACACACTGCACTCCTACACGCACACACACACACACACACACACACACTGCAAACCTCACAAACACTGCACACCTCACAAACTTTGCACCCCTCACATCCTGCACTACTCGCTGCAATCTGTCTCTGTGTGTGTATTCTGCAGTCTCTGTGTGTTTATTCAAATGTAGAAATGTCCAGGCACTCCTGAATTCAAGAAAAAAGGCAATTTATTAAACCCACATCCAAGTCACAACGTTTCAACCTATACGGTCTTTATCAAGCTATCAAAGACACGCTATCATGCCGTCTGTTTCTGGGCAATAACTAAATCTATGTGACTGCACTGCATGTCTACTCCTAATTCTGTTGAAGTGGTGGCTCTGCATCTTATTACTTATTCTTATTATATCTTATTACAAATTTCCACTGGTTTAGCTCAAGTTTTGTCCATCTTGGCATGGCTTCAGCTTCCTTGAAACTCTCCTTGCCTTAGCATTAAACTAGCATATCATGAAGTTTCATTCTCAACTACTTTATATCTGCTATTAACTAAAGGGTACTATGTTTCCGTTGTTTTTCTATCATTCTCAGTTTTCATATTTTCAAATTTAAAGAAAATGTGATGCTGAGTGTCTGTTATTTTTGTAGTCTCATTATTCCCACATTTAAAATCCAAAGTATTATAAATATTGTCTGTCTGTCTGTCTGTCTCTCTCTCTCTATCTATCTATCTCTATTCAAAGCTTACATAGAAATATAATTTTCAAGTTAAGAGAAATGCATGTAAATATATATTGTAATTTAAATCTATTTTCATTACATTGTATTGCATTTATAATAATGCCTGCTATGTGCAAGCTTTGGAACATGATCTAAACAGTTTTGTGAACTCGTGACTGTGCTCAGTTAGTATGTGTATTTGTGGAATCGCAATTCAGCATAAAAAAGAGGTAGACTGTCTTCTAGATCGTTAGATTTGATATGAGACCTACAAGTCAAAGTTCACTTAGCATCTTTGCTTCAGTGACCCAATAGAATCCCCTTCTGATTTTGCTGAATTGAAACTTTGTGTTATGAATCATTTATAACTGTCAGTTCCCTATGATATTGTATTTAGTAAAATAGAATATTACATGTAATATTCTTGCATTTTCACACATATCTTTTTGAGAAAGTAAAATGCCAACATAAAATAGATGGACAATAAACCCATTAAGTACACTTAGACAAGTTAAAAGGCTACTTTGGGCACCTGAATGGCTTTCTTGCATAATTAAGCTTGAAGTAAGAATATAGACATGATTTGAAAAAAACAAAAACATTGCAAGTATAATATTTCTAATTCCTGCTTTAACTCCTGCTCCTATAATATTGCTAACTCCTGCTTTAACTTCTATTTTTAAAGACTGCTGAAAATATTCTAGTTTTGACATATTCAGTTGTAGGTGAGCTCTAATACCCAGCATAGGTATCTCTGCTATTTTTTCCTCAAAGCTGAAAGAAAGACTGTAATGCTCCAAGACCCTTTCCCCCCCAACAACTATATCACACATAGTTCTGGGAGTCAACTGATTTTATTTTGGCCACACACAGCTTTTATGCACTGACCCCTAGTATGGGGTCTCCATATCAAAAACACAAGGGTTTTCCTCCAGGATTCTCTGTTTCTGAGAGATAATTGCGTGACAAAACTATCATTCAATTATCTCTCAGATACAGAAAACATACAATATTTCTAAAACGCCTCAAAAACACATTTTAATGCGACCACAAAGGGAAACACTTGCACTAATGACCAATTTGTGGTTAACAGCCAGGGGTGGTCGAGGGTTAGAAGGTGCGAACAAGGGTAAATGAATGAGGGTGTACTGAACAAAAGGGATTAAAAGTGTAGTTAGGTCCTCTATTCCGCTACAGCAGTACTGCTTTGTTTGTGCACATTTACATGCATCCAATATTCCATGGGATAAACATACATTGAGTGTTCATGCATATGTCATTATACATGTTCTTGCTTAATGTTTCACCCATACCAAAGCGGAAGAGACATCTGAATTGCTTCAATACTGTTAACACCATGCAAAACCATCGAACAATCTGTTACCCATACCCAATCAGGCTTCAATATAAACTGCATTAAAATGGATCTAGTCAAGAAATAACATTATACAGGTACTCCTCTCTTGCCGCCTGGGCTCCGTTCCTACGACCAGGTCGTAGAACGAATTGGTCGGTAAGTGAGGAGTTAAGGGATCCCCTGCTCTGGTGCGCATGTCTGTGTTCAGGGACATTTCCCTAAACATAGACGAACACAGCAGATCAGGGAATCCCTCTAATTCCCACGACGGTTCACACTTACCCCCCCCGCAAGAGAGCTGGTCATAAGTGCATCGTAAAACAGGTAGGTTGCAAAACGAGGACCACCTGTATTGTGAAACCCAACTATGCAGAACCGAACCTTCCAAATGTTATAACATATATAACACTTTTAGAATGTCTGCCCTTCGTAGGCTTGCCAGAGAGTCATAATGCGGACATTTGGATGGAAGTGCATTATGACAGACAGAAGGCAATTTTGAAGGATTAATACTGCTCAACTGCTCAGCAACCTTTGGTATTTTATACCTCATGATTACCATGCAGCATATTAATAAATTAGAAAAAAGACCAAAGAGTTGGATAACAGCATTCATGAAAGAGAAATTCAAAATGGCTGTCACTGAATCAACAGCAACACAAGTGTCATACTCAGCCCTGAAAAGTTATTAGCTGATCTAAAATACTGAATTTGCCTGTAGTTTAATCTGTATGCCAGGCTAATGTAGATTTGCTTTGGGACATCAAATTACTCCCCAAAGGAATCATCAGCCATACAGCATGCTTCTGGGATATGAATGCCTCAATGACTGCAAAATCCTCCCATTCAGACACAGTAAAATATAAATTATAATGCAAGAAGAAGAAGAAGACCAATATCCCATATGCATTCAATTCTCACACCCACTACTATCATATTTCGACAAAATGGCCTCATCAACAAAGAGGAATTACAGTGAAAATCAGAAACACTATAGCCAAGGGCCAAGGGAGCTATATGTATCCCCTGAATCATTCAGGTAGTGTTTCTATTAAACCAAATACAACTTCTGAAGGCTCTTAACCTTCTCAGATAGTACCCCAAACAATGCTAATAAATTACAAACTAGTCAACATTATTCAATGCTGACCCGCCATTGCAAAAGCTAGTAGGTTGTTTTCATGTATAAAATGGGGTATTAATTCACATGATCAGAATATCATTTTATCTCTTTATAAATTAGTGGTAAAACCCCACCTTGAATATGCCATGCAATTTGGGCACCAGTTTTAAAGAATGATATTGCAGATCTAGAAAAAGTGAAGAGGTGAGAAATTAGTAAGGAGGATGGGAAAAATTAGTTATGAAGAAAGGCTAGAAAAACTTTATGAGTTTCCTTTAGAAAAAAAGGGACCTTGGAATAGATATGATAGCACTATACAAATATATACAGGGTCAGTACAAACCACTATGTGCTAACATGTTCATTAGTAGGAATAAACAACAGACAAGACGTCACCCATTGAGACTGGAAAAAAGGGGTTTTCACTTACAGCAGAATAACAAAGATGTGCAATTCTCTGCATAAAGTCATTGTTTTATAAGCTTATATACATGTTAAAAGAAAGCAAAAAAAAAAAAAAGCTTGGATGCGTTTTTGCAAAAACAAAATATCCAATTATATAATTGATGTGTATCTGAGCAGGTTGTTGATCCAAGATGAAATCTGATTGTCATTATGGAGTCAAGAAGGATTTATTACCCCTTTTTTGTGACATAAAAATGGATACAATAGTTTTTACCTTTGTTTGGATCGACAGCAAAAAAGAATGTGTTTCAAGGTTAAATTTGGTGGTCTTTAGTCTTTCGTCAACCTAGACTACTATATAATTATGATGCTTTCCCTGCATCTAGTCAGCTGTGACATTTAATGATGTTATTGGATGATTATATATCTGAGTATGACTTGTACATTGTGAAATGGTGATATTCCTGTTTGATATGACCAGGATAAAATGAATATACTACCAGAAATATTCACGACAGTTTGTTAATCCTTTACATAGTCATATTAACTATGTAATTTTAATACAAAACATATTTCATTGTATCAATTCACCTGTATGAAAATGTGAATTATAAAAAAAATATAAAATTTTCATGTCACTAATCACATTAATTATTTAACTATAATGTCAAACGGAAATGTATTCCACATTACTAATTGACGACGGCATGTGAGCACGCCGAAACGCGCGTCAGGCGTTTCTTTTAATCTTTGATTTTTATTTTTTTTCACTTGGGTAGCACCACGTGCACTTAGTCTGTTTTGTGTTTCTTGTGGTAGCCTTAGGAATGTTTTGGTTCAGGTAGGCACTAGCCTTGTGCGATGCTGAGGTAAATAGGGTTAGGGTAGATTGTCCATTATTTTTTTTCCTTTTTTTGTCCTCTCTTAACCCACCTGGGCGAGCAGAATTGTTTTGTCTAGTGGACATTCCCCTATCCCCTTCGTATTGGACACCTAGCAAGGGATTTATATTTGGGGAGATGTGCCTATAGGACTGGACTTCGTTCTAGCAGAGGTCTTTTTGAGCATACTTTTTTTTACTGTATGCACACCCCCTCCATTTCTTCTTGTTATTATGAAGGATTTTTTTTCTATATCCACTCCAAGCCTAGGGACATCCACCTGTCCAGGGTCAGTTAATATTAGGTGAATACTCCCTATATCAGACTATTGTCTGAAGTATTTTTTTTCACTTTCCTTCTGATCAGTTCCTTTTATCTTAGAGCTACCTTATATGTGTCAAGCTATCTACATGTTTAGATTTAAAAAAATATTAGGGTTATTTTTATCTCCTTACTGTCACATCCTGCTCTGTTCTGTGGAGATGTCTGGCCTTGGCTTCTGGTATCCAGTACTCTTTTTACAATTCTTGTTTAGTTTTTCTTGTTTTTTTCTGTTTTTTGTAGTCTGTCTGGTTTTCTTTATTGCTGGGATTTCTGGGTTCATTCCTGTAATCCATCCCCAGTCTCCAGGTTTCCTTTAAATGTTTGTTTTATGTTGCCACACCCGTTTGTTTTCCATCATTCCCTTTGTTTCAGAGTTCCTGCAGGCAGCTGCTCAAGGCTTCTGCCCTTTTTTGCAGGTAAGTGCTATATATGTCTTCTTTGGTTGTTTTAGCATACATTAGGCAGTGTAGGACCTGTCAGATATGGGGTACATTGGCGTTGTTGGCAGGCTTATGCAATGTATGATCATATAATGTGACTAAATCCCCATAATTTCCATATAAAGTACTTGGTTATTTCTCCTCTTGTTTTGCCTATCATATCTTGTCTTGTTTTATTTTGTCTTGTATTCCCAGTTAATGTACAGTCCTGTCCTGCCCTGTTCTTGTTTTCCTCATGTCTTGTGTACATGTTCTGGGTTCTGCTTTCTGTCCTGCTCCGGTTCTGGGTTCTCCTAGTTTTGTCTTGTTTTTCTTGTATGGTGCCTATCACTAGTCTTGCCTTGTTTCTGTACTGGATACAAACCTGCTGCAGAGCCTCCCTATTCAGCTCCTGGGAGGTCTTCTTATTTCCTGCTCCTAGTTCCTGGGATCCGCTGTAGTTGCATCAGGGTTTTGGTATGTGGCTGCACAAACGCTGGTGCTCAACACCAGGGGGTGTGCGGTTACCCAGCACCAGACCCTGCTAATCCGCCTCCACACTGTGACTCCTACTCTGAATATCAGGCATACTGAGTCCCAGTCCTCGCACCGCCGCCCGGACAGTGTCTGGGTCCTGGGCACCGGACCGCCACCCTGACACTTACACAGCACTGTGCTCTTCATGCTGCGCACCCGTCAGTGGAGCGTAGTAGGTTCAATTATTTTCCTGTAATTGTCTAGTAACTAAATTGTTACTAGCCAGTGAATTATAACTTATATATAGTACATGGCTTTGCAGATTACTTACATAGTTATTTATTAAAGGGAGAAATTGTTTGGAATACAAAGAGAATTCAAAGTAAATTTCACATTTTAGACCAAAAAGGTGAACTGGAAGAATAGCTATAGAAATTAAATTTTGGATTGTATGTGACTATACCAGTTACCAGTCATCTTCTCTAAAGTGGCTATTTCCCCACAACTCAATTGCAAAATTGGTACATTTTCACCATTTACAGGATACTTTATAGGTATATTGCAAGTACTTTGCACTACTGACAATGCAATTTTTCGTAGACAATTCAATATTTAGTGACTATTATATAATGTAAAATCTTCTAACAGAAAAACAGTCAGAGTGTAATGGCAAATTTCAAGCATGCTGAATCATTTGATTATACATGTATTTGAATACTTTACAGAATCTATTTCCCATCTACCTCTTCATGGGAATTCCAAGTCTTTAGCAAAAAGTTACTGAGTTTTTTTTGTTTTTTTGTAAGCCATAAATATGCATGGATTCATAAAGTCACTGGTAAACTGTGTGTAAAAGCATGGGAAATTTTGCCATTCTGTAGATATGTATTGCTCCTTTGTCTTCCTTGTAACGGTTAAATGGCAAAGTTTAAACTTCTATGTATTATATGAATTTATGCCTTAAGATACTGAAAAACGAGTCATGGGAAGAAGGTCTTCTGACTTCCTAAAGTTTGCGACATCATGCTATTTATGTTGGCTTATATATATATTTGTATTTATAAATCAGGCAAAGATATCTGTACTTTATTGTTTTATAATTTATTATCTTTATCTTCAAGGGCTCCAATTGTACACACTGGCACATAGTATTTTGTATATATAAATATATGCGTGTGTGCATAAGAACCAAATTTTATTGTATGTAACTTCCCAAAACAAAACACATATGCACATATAATCCATTTTTACACATTTCAGTTTAATAGGAAAAAATGTGCAGGGACAACAAATTAATATTCACTCACATAAAAATTATTTTACTATATTTCTGTCAGTGCAAACAGACTAGGTATTCGTTCATGCATATTAATCCAGGCATTAATGTGTGCATTTGAAGAAATGTGTTTTTCAAATAACATTTGGCTCTTATATAGGTTTTTCTTCAAAAAAGTGTGTTCCATCCAAATTATTAGTCTTCAAGAAAAGAAGCAAAAATCATAGAATAATAAATAACAAATAACAAACAAACCATAGAATAATAAATGTTTATTAAAATGTCACTGATTGACATAACATCATTGGGAAATGTATTTAGATGTGTCAGAACTCAGAATTATGGAAAAGTAGAAAAGTTAAATATAGTTTCTGAAGTTGTAGTGTACCTCAAAGTATGATAATAACTGGATACTCGTTACTAAATACTTGTTTTTACTATATTAAAATAAATCACAATCAGAGTTAATCTGTAAAACGTCATGCTTTGCATTACTATTATGATTATTTATATACAGTAGAGCCAACATATTCTGCAGTGCTGTATAATACAGTTACAATTAAAATTATTCAACCCCCATGGAAAATCAGGTTTATTGTAAAAATTTACAGACATTCAGCTATTTGCAATGTACAAATCAAACAAAAACATTTGAAACCTGCCAAGGTCAAACAGTTGCTAATATGGGACAAAGTGCACAATGAGGATCAATCACCATGAAATCGAATAGAAGGTCTCTCAGCATTTAGCACTTTGCATCCAGAATAGCCCCTGTTTTGATTTGATAAACCCTCCCTCTCCTTAGACAAGTGCATGGGATATAGGACATTCATAGAGTGTAAGCTTGTTAGTGCAGTGCCCTCTTAACATACTGTTCTTGTATGGCGTATATGCTTTGTTATAATTACATGTTTCTCTTGTTTCCTGCAGTTATAATCAAAATTATTCAACCCCCACTGAAAATCAGGTATATTGTCAAAATGTACAGACTTTCAGCTCTTTTCAATGAAAATATCAAACAAAAGTAACTGAAATAGCTCAACACAACAAGTGCTTCAAGTGGTTTCCCTAAATTCATCTGAAAATGCAACTTAGAATGACATCTCAAGTCTCAAAATTATTCAACCCCTTCATGGCAAGCATTTTTAGTACTTAGTAGAGCATCCGTTTGTGGTTATGACCTACTGCAAATGAGATGCATAGTCAGACACCAATTTCTGGCAGCGTTCCTGTGGAAACTTAGCCCATTGCTCATGAGAAATGGCCTCCAGTTCACTAATATTCTTAGGTTTGCATGCTGCAAATGCCTTCTTCAAATCCCAATATAGATTTTCCATGAGGTTCGAGTCAGGTGACTGTTATGGTCACTGTAGAATTTTCCAGGATTTCTTCTGCAACCAAGTCCTGTTGGAATTTGAGGTTAGCTTGGGATCATTGTTGAAAGGTCAAATGATGCCCAAGCTTCAACTTTCCTCACAGATAGCATCATGTTTTTTCTTAGGATTTCCCAATACTTCCAATTTGACAATTTTTTTGTTTTCAGAAGGTATATGAGATACAGAAAAGAGATAGGGGAAGGGGGAAACAGAAACCAAGTGTTGCATAAGTAATATCATTGGTCACACTTGGATACAAGCAACATTACCATTCGGTGCTTGAAATTATGATACATAGTCTGCACAGTGTAGCATAGCTAGTATTAACAGGTTTTAATGTTTGTATCAATGTTTGTAACCCCCAAACATTTCATTGATACACATCTGGATTTCCTGATACTTCAATGAATTCATCTTGCCATCCACACGTTGCAGATTTCCAGTGCCAGAAGTTGCAATGCATCCCTATAGCATCACGGAGTCACCACCATCTCAAAACGTTTGTGGCTCATTTATATGATTTTGAGCATTTTGGATACAACATTTCTTGTGCTTTTGGGTCAGTAGTGGTGTATGTCTCGTAGTTTTGCAATGGAAACCTTCTGCGTTTAGTACACACCTTACTGTGCTCACTGAAACCTCAGTGCCTGTTGCCAACAAGTTTTGCTGCAGGTCTTTTGCAGTCACTTGAGGGTTTTTCACAACCTGCCTTTTCAGAAATCTGGTTGCAGCCATTGATAGCTACCTGTTCCTGCCCCGTCCAGGTAGTGTAACCACTGTTTCTTCAATTTTGAAATTACGAATTATGCTTCCAATGGTGTCTCTAGGAATATTTAGTGCCTTTGCTATATTTTGGTATCTTGTTCCTTGTGTGTGAAGGGCTATGATGCCTTTACTTAACTTTGTGGACCATTCTTTTGACTTAGCTATATTTCTAATATGCAGTCTATTGTCACACTCAACAAACTCTTAGCCAGTTCAGGTATTTCAAGTGTTCCAGCTCAAGCACACCTGGTGCAACTAATGAGGCATTTGATTTGTTGCATCAGGTGTGCTTGAGACAACACTTGCTTTGCATATTTGTGCTGTTGTGAGGGATTGTATTCCGGGGGTTGAATAATAGACGGGAGACGTCATTATAAGTTGCATTTTCAGTTGAATTTGGGGAAACCACTTGAAGCATTTGTTGTGTTGAGCTATTTCAGATACGTTTGTTTGATATTTTCATTGAAAAGAGCTGAAAATCTGTACATTTTGACAATATACCTGATTTTCAGTGGGGGTTGAATAATTTTGATTATAACTGCAGGAAACAAGAGAAACATGTAATTATAACAAAACATATACGCCAGACAAGAACAGTATGTTAAGAGGGCACTGCACTAACAAGCTTACACTCTATGAACAAGTCAGTGATATCCACATAAGTCCATCCCTGCAAGCGCGCTGTCTTGGCGTCATACTTGACTCTGGTCTCACCTTCGAGTCTCACATCCAGTTTGTTGCCAAGTCCTGTAGGTTCCAACTCAAAAACATAGCCCGCATTCTCCCCTTTCTTACGCAAGATGCTACCAAGGAGCTTGTCCATGCTCTAGTAATTTCCCGCATGGATTACTGTAACCCTCTCCTGATTGGTCTCCCCAAAAGCCGTATTGCCCGCTACAGTCTGTAATGAATGCTGCAGCTAGACTGATTTTCCTCTCTAGTCGGTCCTCTCACACCTCACCCCTCTGCCGGTCCTTACATTGGCTCCCTGTATGCTATAGGAGTCAATTCAAAGTGCTAACCCATACATTTAAAGCACTGAACAGTTCTAGCCCCGCTTATATCTCTTCACTGATCCATAAATATGCCCCTCCACGTACCCTCCGCTCTGCCCGTGACCACCTCCTGACCGCTGCTCGCACCCGTACGGCCAACTCGCGCTTGCAGGACCTCTCGCGGGCGGCTCCTCTCCTATGGAATAGCTTGCCTACTGCCATCAGACTCTCCCCTAGTCTTCAATCATTTAAGAAGGGCCTTAAAACCCATCTCTTCAGGAAAGCTTATGGCCTCCCAGAGTAACCTCTACCTTACATACCTGTCTCCTGCTCTCTCCTATGGGACAGTGCTTTGCTCTCTCCTCCAGCTCTGCTTCACTCCTACCTGATATTTATTGTCCTAATGTTTCAAATACCCCACCTCCAATAGTCTGTAAGCTCGTTTGAGCAGGGTCCTCTTCAACCTATTGTTCCTGTAAGTTTTCTTGTAATTGTCCTATTTATTGTTACACCCCCCCTCTCAAAATATTGTAAAGCGCTACGGAATCCGTTGGCGCTATTTAAATGGCAATAATAATAATAATAATAATGAATGTCCTATATCCCATGCACTTGTCTAAGGAGAGGGAGGGTTTATCAAATCAAAACAGGGGCTATTCTGGATGCAAAGTGCTAAATGCTGAGAGACCTTCTATTGGATTTCATGGTGATTGATCCTCATTGTGCACTTTGTCCCATATTAGCAACTGTTTGATCTTGGCAGGTTTCCCCCTTTCCCCCATATTTATCAAATCAGAAACAAATTGTACACTTATGCAAAGAGCTAAAGAGTGATAAATCTCCCCCTATACCTCAACATTTAGCATTTTGCCACACAATAGCACACAATTTTGCACTTTAAAAAAAAAATAAATATGGCTCCAAATGCCATCCTTGTTTAACTTATACTAAATGCAAAAATACTATATAAATTGATGTATTATGCATGGATATATCATTTCTGGAAGAATAAATGTATGTGTATATTATTCTTATACTTCACAAATCATATGACAGGTTAAATCACTCGAAAACACAAAATACAGCCAAACAATACAATATTAAATAGCAAAACAATAACTCAGAATTATTAAATATGTGAATATGTGAAGATCTCTTCACTTGGAATTGCAAAGGATTTTTTTTTGTTTAGGCTGAAAGAATCTGGCACCAAACAAAACAAATTCCTAAATATTGACTAGTTTTCGTTGGTAGAGATGCATGTGATGCACTTGTCATTTATCTGGCAAAGAAAAACCCATTAAGAATATTTCTGTAAGTTCACATGAATGCAAAAAATAGCCAAGTTTACTAAGTGGTCTCTTTCAAGTCGTAAGAAAAAAGGTCATGTGTTTTAGCTTAACTGATACAATCTATTGAAATGACTTTCAAAGGATTAAACCAAATAAATAACCTTTTTTTTCTTCAAATAATCATTTTAGATAGAGTTTATTTTACTATTTACAGTGTATTTTTAGTTTTATAATCCAACTTATTATTTAGATCGCTCTCCTTTTAGTCAAGTTTCCAGTTTGGGCAAAAAAAAAAAAAGTATTAAGTCATGAATAAAATAATTAGAATCTTTGTAGAAACAATGTAAAATAAGCTACATATTCTTAGTGTAAATACAGACGTGATATTATTTGAAATATTTTTCACTGAATCAATTGCAAATTTTATTTTATTATTTGCCCATTATATATAAATCTTGATAAGTATTTTAAGAATCTAAAACACTACATAAGATTCTTCTTGGATTGGACATTGGTCATTTTCTGTAGACTTAAGTCATTTGATATTTTCAGACATTTTCAAGTCCATTGATGACCAATCTAATCTTGCACAATCAGTGTCTTGGACAATATATGCTAAAACATGTTTTTATTTTTTCACTTGCACTTTACATTCAGTGCAGTTAAGGTGTAGAATGCATTGCTACAAACATGGAATTATAGAGAATAGTGTGAGAATGTCATAATATTTCTTATTCTTTACTGATCACTTGGTATTGAATGAGTACAATTTGGCTGCTCAAGCTGTCCATTCTCGTTGATTCAAATTACACAAGCATGCTAATTTCAGTTCTTGATTTGCAGTGTCATTCCTAGCACAATAAAAAAGGGAATGAAATGGAGAAGTGCATTTTTATTGTTTTTTTTTTTTTTTGTGGGTGCAAATGAGCAGCTTAGTTTGTCATGATGAATTAGAGGCCTGATAGATAGATAGATAGATAGATAGATAGATAGTGATCAGCACTCTCAGACTTTGGAAGATTAAAACATACAGTTTATTAATAATCCATTAAAAATGAGATTGACGTTTCAGTCCCAGTATGGACTTTCATCAGGATCAGGCATAGATAATATAGTAAAACAGTGCATTTATATAGAGAAAACATAAATGGAATTAGTGGAAAATTAATTACCACTGGTGCTGAGAATAGTGGGAGTGATGCCCATAGCGTCCCCCAATGTCCCATGTGCATGCGTGGACAAAGCCACGCCCCCACGTGCTGTGATGACGTCACACGTTGCCGTGACAACGAAAAAAATCACGTGGTGCTAGAATCAGGAAATAGCATGCATGTGAACGAAGTGTATACCCGGTTGTTATAGCAACCTGTATACATAAATAAAATCATGCAAAACATAGTGAAAAAAATATCTATGAATCTATTTCCACAACCATTAAAAGTGCTTCAATATAGACATATAGAAAAAATGGAGAAAAAAACTGGAAAGAACAGGATTGGAAATTAAAATAAATGGTACATATATATATTTAATAACATAAGTTGTGGCTAACCTACCTCCACTGTAGTGTATAATATAGTAGATGGAAATTTCATTGTGTCAAGTAAGATTTAAGTTTCTACTGATAAGGGGTCTTAAAGTGGACCAAATATGCTTAAATTAAAGTGCTTGCTTAGTTGTGGTAAAGTGCTATATGAATTAATAAAGTGATTGTTGTGCTCTAGAGTGTATCACTCCTACTTATTAAAGTGTTACCATTATAGGAAGTGCTATATATTAAAGTGATACTGCCATATTATAAAGTGCTATAGTTCCAAATATAAAGTGCTAAATACAAATATTCTGTGAATATTAAAGTGAAACACATGCAACATGGTATTAGAACAATATTTACAACAACCATCTACTTATGTACATGAAGACAATGTTAGTACTGAACTGATGTACCAAATGTTAATATCTAAAAACCATTAAAAACATTATTCTTTTTGCAGAGGGGTTCAACTTTTAGAGAAATAAGTGATAGATCGTCTCATCAAGTCCTTTGGGTGCAATCGTATTTAACTGGAAAATCCACTGTGTCTCTCTATTGAGAAGAAGTTTGCCATGGTCTCCACCTCGAGAGTGCTGATCACTATCTATATATATATTTGAATTTTCCTGGATTTCAAGCACCCGGCAAACAGTCTACTAAAGCGTGAGTGCAAGGACTTTCTACATTTTGAGATATATATATATATATATATATATGTATGTGTGTGTATATATATATATATATATATATATATATATATATATATTAATTATAGATGGTTAGTGGACAGCAAGTAAATGTTGATTCTATTCACAGACCAGGCAACTTCAATACAGAATTGTTCCAGACACCATCACCAAGATCAACACCATCTCTACTGGCACCATCAACATTTCCACTAGCACTAATCAACCAAGTAAAACATATATTTTAGTCCCCCTGCAGGCATCTCCATCGTCTGCTATTGCAGACTCAATCACATGGCCGCAGGGCTTTCAAAGAGCCCAGGCGCTGCAGGGGGTCTTCCTGGACTGTCGGGCAGTCCCCCAGAACAGGATTGCGCAGCAGGTTAGTATTAAAGCCGCAGGGGAGGGGGGCAAACCGCTGGGTGTTCTATGTTGCCCTGCTGTGTTTAAACCCTGCTTTTGCAGGACAGCATAGAACACCCTCGGGCACGAATCAAACAAAACAACTAAATCAATCTCTTACTGTGAAACTGGTAAAAGCTGAAATGTCAATTGGAATTGTTAGCACTTACCTTAATCTTCCACACACCTAAATGTTATTTTTATTTAGAGTTGCTAACTGTTGTATTTTCTCTCATTGAAATGAAAAGTAATGTGTGTTTTCCATGGCAGAAGAAAGTCTTATTTTATTTGTTGGATACCGTCACTAAAGTTACACATTAGACTTGGAGATACGTTTTCCGTCCATACTGCAATTTGGCCTGATCCGGTGATATCCTGAACTCAAAGACGAAATGTACCAGAATCACAAATCAACCAAATCGCACAATTGCTGAGCATGTTTGTTTAGGTT
This sequence comes from Pelobates cultripes, assembly GCA_933207985.1. Lineage (NCBI taxonomy): Eukaryota > Metazoa > Chordata > Amphibia > Anura > Pelobatidae > Pelobates > Pelobates cultripes. The sequence continues at coordinate 195,889,278 of OW240915.1, forward strand.
AGTGATTCTAGGTTCCAACCAGTAAATGTTGATTGTATTTACAGATCAAGTGAGAAGTGAGTAACAGCTTAAAAAAGCAGTAGTAGTAAAAAAAAAAAAATCTATATTTATACATTATATATTTAATAAATATATAATATATAAATATACAATTTTTTTTACTGATTTCTTTTCATCTATGGTTACTATTTCTCACTTGATCTGTGAATCAAGTGACAGTAATATGCTGTTATCAGTGTTCTGCAAAAAAAAAATAAAAAAATATATATATATATAATATTATATTACATATATATTTTGCAGTGCACTGGTCAATTTATTTTGTATAACTTCTATCAGGAGAAATGGTTTGGCCAAGCCAAATTTTCTCAGTGTTTCTCAAAGTTTACTTTCCCTTCAGTGTGTGTGTATATATATTAGTCGTTATCACATAAAGCCAGGGTGAATAGCGTTTTCACAACTATGATGTCAGGAATACATGTTTGTATTCCTGACACTATAGTGTTCCTTTAAGCAAATTAAAGGAACATTCTGGTCACCATAACAACTTCATCTAAATGAAAATGTTATGATGCCAGGAAGCCCCTGGGTGCTCTCTTTCCTTTAAGGGGTTAAACCATTCTCAAATGGTTTAACCCCAAAGGTTTTCTCCAGCTCCAGATATCCAGGTTGCTCAATGGTATTACGGAGTGTCAGGAAGTGCAGATTGACGACAGGCATGGGTGCTGCAGATTGGCTAGAGTGATCAGTTGACTCTCTAAGACAGGCTTCCCCAAACTCAGGCCCTCCAGATATTGATGAACTGTCTCCCCATCCCTAACTTAGCTGATCTATAGGCTGCCTCCCCCCCATCCCTCACTTAACTGATCTATAGGCTCCCTCTACCCAATCCCTCACTTACCTGATCTATAGGCTGTCTCCCCCATCCCTCACTTACCTGATCTGTATGCTGCACCCTTCCCCCATCTCTCACTTCCCTGATCTGTAGGCTGCCCCCCATCCCTCACTTTCCTGATCTGTAGGCTGCCCCCCATCCCTCACTTACCTGATCTATAGGCTCCCTCCACCCAATCCCTCACTTACCTGATCTATAGGCTGTCTCCCCCATCCCTCACTTACCCGATCTGTATACTGCACCCTCCCCCATCTCTCACTTCCCTGATCTGTAGGCTGCCCCCCATGTCTCACTTTCCTGATCTGTAGGCTGCCCCCTCATGCCTCACTTCCCTGATCTGTGCCCCTCTTTGCCCCCCTCTGTGGACGCCCATGGTGGCTGTCATTTTGGAATATTTCTTTCATAAAGATTTAATCATAGGCGTCTGCAGGTGGGTAAGGGGGGGCACATCCCCCCCCCTGGATTTTTCAGCTTGTGCCGGTATTTTTCTTTTCAGGTTGAGAATATACTGCAATACCGGCGCCGGTGTGTGGTGAAAGGCAGGGATAGGAAGCTACATCTTATCCCTGCTTCTCTCTCCTGACTAAATCCACAGGGGAGCAGCACAGAGTGCAGCCAGCAACTCCCAGACTGCAGAGGCAGCCTACAGATCAGGTAAGTGAGCTATGGGGGTGCAGCCTACAGATCAGGTAAGTGAGGTATGGGGGGGAGTAGCCTACAAATTAGGTAAGTGAGGGATGGGGAGGGGATGGGGAAACCTACAGATTAGGTAAGTGAGGGATGGGTGGGTGGAGATAGGGGGGACAGCCTACAGATCAGGTAAGTGAGAGATAGAGGGGGCAGCCTACAGATCAGATAAGTGAGAGATAGGGGGACAGCCTAAAGATCAGGTAAGTGAGAGATAGGGGGACAGCCTACAGATCAGGTAAGTGAGAGATAAGGGGGACAGCCTACAGATCAGGTAAGTGAGAGATAGGGGGACAGCCTACAGATCAGGTAAGTGAGAGATAGGGGGACAGCCTACAGATCAGGTAAGTGAGAGATAGGGGGCAGCCTACAGATCAGGTAAGTGAGAGATAGAGGGGGCAGCCTACAGATCAGGTAAGTGAGAGATAGGGGGACAGCCTAAAGATCAGGTAAGTGAGAGATAGAGGGGACAGCCTACAGATCAGTTAAGTGAGAGATAAGGGGGGGCAGCCTACAGATCAGGTAAGTGAGAGATAGAGGGGGCAGCCTACAGATCAGGTAAGTGAGAGATAGAGGGGGCAGCCTACAGATCAGGTAAGTGAGAGATAGGGGGACAGCCTAAAGATCAGGTAAGTGAGAGATAGGGGGACAGCCTACAGATCAGGTAAGTGAGAGATAAGGGGGGCAGCCTACAGATCAGGTAAGTGAGAGATAGGGGGGACAGCCTAGAGATCAGGTAAGTGAGAGATAGGGGGACAGCCTACAGATCAGGTAAGTGAGAGATAGTGGGCAGCCTACAGATCTGGTAAGTGAGAGATTGGAGGGAGGACAGCCTACAGATCAGGTAAGTGAGAGATGGGAGGGGGACAGCCTACAGATCAGGTAAGTGAGAGATGGGGGGACAGCCTACAGATCAGGTAAGTGAGAGATAGGGGGCAGCCTACAGATCAGGTAAGTGAGAGATTGGAGGGAGGACAGCCTACAGATCAGGTAAGTGAGAGATGGGAGGGGGACAGCCTACAGATCAGGTAAGTGAGAGATGGGGGTAGAGCCTATATATCAGGTAAGTGAGAGATGGGGAGGGAGGTGGCAGCCTATAGATCAAGTAAGTGGGGGATGGGGGCAGCCTACAGGAAGGGTCAGGGAGGAGCAGAAAGGTTAACTAAGAGAAGGAGCAGAAATGAGCAGGAAGGGACATCAATGAGCAGGAAGGGACATCAAGGAGCAGCAAGGGGCAGGAAGGGGCAGCAAGGAGCAGGAAGGGGCAGCAAGAAGCAGGAAGGGGCAGCAAGGAGAAGGAAGGGGCAGCAAGGGGCAGGAGGGGTAGACAAGGATCAGGAAGGGTCAGCAAGGATCAGGAAGGGTCAGGAAGGATCAGGAAGGGGCAGGAAGGGTCAGCAAGGAGTAGGAAGGGTCAGCGAGGAGATTGAAATAGCAGCAAGGAGCAGGAATGGACAGAATGAACTTAAAGCTAATGTAGGAGAATGAGCAGAAAGGAGAAGGAACAGAAATGAGCAGGAAGGGACATCAAGGAGCAGAAAGGGTCAGCAATGAGCTGGAAGGGGCAGAAGGAGCACAAACGTAAAGTAGGAGAAGGAGCAGAAATGAGCAGGAAGGGGCAGATAGTAGCAGGAAGGGTCTGCAAAAAGCGCAAAGGTAAAGTAGGAGAAGGAGCAGAAAGGAATATAAATGAGCAGGAAGGGTCAGCAAGAAGCAGAAAGGGTCTAAAAGGAGCAGAAAGGGGCAGCAGGAACAGGAAAAGACAGAAGGAGCACAAAGGTGAAGGAGCAGAAAGAATCAGAAGGAGCACAGAGCTAAAGTAGGAAAAGGAGCAGAAAGAAACAGGAAGGGACAGCAAGGAGCAGAAAGGGAAAGCAAGGAGCTGGAAGGGGCAGATGGAGCACAATCGCCGAATGCCAAGATTACTGCCAAGATTCGGCACACCAGTGGGCCCCAAAGATGGCCCCGGAACCCAACGCACCTGCGGCATCAGTGAACAGTGATACGCACATAATGGTGAGGGTGGTCCACCCCCACGGTAAACACCCTTCCCATAGGGATAATCCAGGATGCAAGTTGCAGCTTACCCAAGATCAACTGCAGTTGTCGCAATTAAATCTTCCTGAAGGGGACCCGGCGGCAGAAACCAAGCCACACAGTTTCAAAATCTTATCCTCTGGCAAATGAAATTCCCCTGCAACCAAATCAATCTCAATCTCCAAGAAGCTCAAACAAGTGGAAGGGCCCACTGTCTTGTCCAGGGCAAGCGGACCCCGATGAACCGAGTGACCGATTCCAGTGTTCAGAGAAAGTGTGAACACACATTCGAACCAGCAGGACCAACGCACAAGAAGTCATCCAAATAATGCAACAGCGAGTTACACACTGCCTCTTCCTGCACCACCCATTCCAGGAATGTACTAAAGCATTTGAAATAGAAGCAGGAAATCGAACAACCCATGGGCAAGCACAGGTCCACATAATAACAGTCCTGGAAGGAACAACCCAATAGGTGATTGCAATCAGGGTGGACTGGAAGCCGAAAGGCAGCCTCTGTATCAGCTTTCTCCAAAAGAGCCCCTGAGCCTTCCACCTTAACCAGCCGAACCACCGCGTCAATTGACGTGTACGACACCCTACATCAATATCACAGCTCCTCATCAATATCACTATTCACCGACAAATGGTAAATCAGCCGAAACTTACCCAGCTCCTTCTTAGGCCCCACCCCTAATGGGGAGACACGTAGGTTAGGGAGTGGCGGGGCCAAGAACAGGCCAGCCATTTGTTCAAGAGACAGCTCCTTATGGAGCTTCGCAGCCACCACCTCGGGGTGATCCCAAACCGACTTGAGGTTCAGACAAATCCCAGAAGAATCCCTCACCAAATGGCGAGTCCAAAACTCATCACAGAAACCCCTGAGGAGCAGCTTTGCTGCCCTGCGATGCCTATAATGGCTTAGCCACGAGAGCATTGAACCGACGTCCACCAGCGTCCTCGCCTTTCGAGATTATGGTATCCCCTCGCTCACCGACTTTACCCCACTTGAGAACCCCCACACCCGAAGCATTCATGCCTAAACTTGCAACTGCTCCCCATTTACACTGATTTTCATTGTATTGCCAGTAGTAACCAGTGCGCCTGGGTAAGGTCGACGCAGAGGAGTGTTCCACCGCGCCACTTACCCATAATCAACAGCCACAAACCAATATCCATTTGATCCCAACCAACAGTATGCTATCCTGAGGAAAGTCCTGACCTGGTACTGAAATGTTGACGATTTATGGCACTTGTATCTACTTTTTAATGTAAGAAATAAAAGTTACATTTTAATTGGAGCCTGTGAGTGCGGATCATCTATTGGAATACATATGAATGACTTGAATCTGGCACCCAGCATCTAACCTATTTGTACTTACATATTACATAGCTGAAAAGAGACTTGTGTCCATCAAGTTCAGCCTTCCTCACATTTGTTTTTTGCTGTTGATCCAAAAGAAGGCAAAAAACCCAGTTTGAAGCACTTCCAATTTTGCAACAAGCTAGGAAAAAAATTCCTTCTTGACCCCAGAATGGCAGTCAGATTTATCCTTGGATCAAACAGTTATCACCCTACATTGAAAGAGTATATCCTTGAATTTTCTGTTTTTGCAAGTATGCATCTAGTAGCTGTTTGAACATCTGTATGATATGATAAAACCACTTATTCAGGCAGAGAATTACACATCCTTATTGTTCTTACAGTAAAAAAAACCTTTGCCTTAGATGAAATCTTCCTTCTTCAAGTCTAAACGCATGACCTCGTGTCCTTCAGCCTGCAGTGTGTGTGTGTGTGTGTATGTATAATAATAATAATAATAATAATAATAATAATGTGTGTATGTGTGTATGTATGTGTGTATGTATGTGTATATATGTATGTATGTATGTATGTATATGTAGGGAAGCCTGATTGAGACATCTGGTTCCAGAGTTTTTAAAAGGAATACCCAGTTCATTTCATTTTTGCCTAAAAGTTTTTTAAATCTCCACCTCTCCATGGGTTTTTAACATTTTTTAAAAAACAATGAGTTTTAAGTATTTTGGATTTTTGTTGTGTGTAATAAAGTGTTTTGATACAGAATGGTTGAGAAATCCTTTGCTGATGTTCTGCTAGTATTATTTTTAGGCATCTGGATGTCATACCCACAAATTGGAGACCACATGGGCACTCTAGGAGGTATATGACGTTTTTAGTATTTTAGTATTCAATATATGAAATCTTTAATAGGATAGGTGGTATTAGTATTGTTTGAAGTGAAGTGTGTGGTTTTGGATTTGATTTTTAGATTTGTTGTCCTACATACTATACATTTGTTGCCTTTATAGAATGCCATCCACTTGCGAAACTGCTCATCATAGCGCTACCAGCTTAACCCCCCATATACCTGACATGCAGTCCAGACCGTATCCTGATAAAAAAAAATAGGGCTGAACATTTTTCAGGCACCTTTCCCCTTATAATACTGGCCAGGATCGAAAAGGCCCTGATCCAATTCCCAAACGTTTTGGGGATCTTCCAATAACGGAACTTGTCCTTGTTCTTGTCGGAGTCTTTAGACTCCTTATCAGCAGGGGGAAAGTCCTCCAAGGGTAGCAGGGAGAAAATCTCTACAACCCCCCCCTTTTAAATCTTGTCCCGCACCTCCTGGTGCAAATGCAGCCCCAGGGGGCCTGACCAGCACATATAGGCTAGCCACCGTGGGCGCGGTAGATTCCGGGAAGAAGGACTCCGGCTCCTGCTGCATGGGGCTGAAGACAGGGATGATAAGGGGCTATGGACAGCAGCAGACTGCCCCGCTGCCCGGGTAGTGACAGAAGCCTGCAAGGGATGTGAAGCACGCCTCGCGGCCGCAGACCACAAAAACCGAGAGGCCAGGCCTGCACTCCTGAGACCATGAGGTCTCGTAGCTTCCCCTTGAGGGACGAAATGTTCTGGTTGCCGGGCTTGCCTCCAGGAACCTCCGGTACTGACGGGAGGGGAGACGTCAACAGCCGCAGAGGCCTGAAGACGAGCCAGCTGAGCCTCAGCCCTGAGGGAAGAGAGGACAGCTTTAATATCCATAATCTGGAAAGCAGGTAGAACGAGTGTAACAACCAGCAATTACCATGCTGTTACCAACTGATAATTAAGATGGCTGCTATCCTGTAAGATGGCAACCTATATATACTATCCCACCCATCTACCCCTTACTACTCCACCTACTGTTCCAGGACCACTTTACCACATTCCTCTGTATACACTACCCTCACACCTACATGTCCCTGTTCTGCCTAGGCCTTGCCTGACTCCTCCTGGTCTTTTCTGTGGTGATATTTTTTTTTCTATGGCTGTTATATTTGCAAGACAAACATATAAAATTATAAAATCATTCCACATTGACATTTTATTTTGTGACCTGTAGTATGAAAGATAAACTGAAATTATAGACATAAAAAGTGTTCTGCAAATCAGGGCAAATAAAGAAATACATTTAATTTGAATTACATTTCTTAAGCTGCACTAATTATGCACACAGTGTGATTGCCAAACTCTAAAAAAAATGTTTTTTCCTTTTTGTAATAAATGAGAATTTATATACGTAAATATCACATCAAATTAAAGTCTGTGTTTCCCTTGGGAATAAGAAAAATGGGATATAATATGTGTTGGTACAATAAATGAGAAAGATGGAAATTGTGGTTTAACACACACACAGCAAAAATACAAATATCACTTGTGTTCTTAAGTACAAAACAATCAAACTGCAGCTGTGTCCTTAATGAGTTATTTTGTGGGTGTACTGCAGTGCCAAAAATGGAGGAACTTTGGGAATCTGTGAAAATGACCTACGGTTTACAAATTGACAGCATTCAGCACTTTACACATTTTGCACATCAAGCCCATTAAGTGGTGAAGGCAGCTTTTTGTAAAGCACAGTTCTGGAAATAGAGCAGATTTCCACAGATTCCCTGAAGGTTGTTAATTTCTGGCACCTCTATGCACCCAAAATAACATTAATAAACACAATTTAAACACAGACAGACAGACAGAGACAGATAGACAGATGGGTAGATAGGTAAGATTTTAGGGTCCTGTCCAGTCATCCTGATTTTCTTTCCTGGTGTCTCATTTTTGGATCATTCAATGCACTTGGAGTGCTGAAACAGTTATCCCTGCATGGTCCAAAATATCAATATATAAAGTACTATGTATAGACATATGCTTTCCCATACTAAAATGCATGCATATATGTGGGTGTGCATTTACACTACTTGTATATATGTATACATGCACGTGTATGCCCTATATATGCCTTCCTGAATATTCTGAACTCTTGCATGTGAATTCATGCATTCATAAGCTAAGTAATACATTTGTTAACTCTCCCTTTCTAGCACCATCTTTTGTACTGTTTGTTTTCCACATAGATCCTTAGACGGGGATTGTTCCGTCCATGCGAATTATGGTAGAGCTCGTAGTCAGCTCTATCAAATGTGAGTGTATATTGCTATAATCCATTCCAAAACTTCACCAATTTACCAAATCATATTGCACTATTGTGTTTCCTCTCTGTTTTTATCTTTGAGGTTATATGCGAATTATTTGAAAAGCTTTTGTGTACTTACATTATTTTATAATTACTATTTGGGGCGCGGTTCCTTTTATTTTTCTGTATGAAAATTACTGAAACACACATTCACTGACACACACACACACACACACTCACTGACAGACACACACTAATTTGACACACACTGACAGAAACACTCACTGACACACACCCTCACTGATTTGACACATATTGACAGACACTGACACACAAATATACTGATTTGACACACATTGACATGCACATTCACTGACAGACACACGGTCACTGAAGGACACATGCACATTCTTCACACACACTCATACATTATTATTATTTTATAATTTTATTTAAGTCCACTTGGTCTCCCTACCTCTGGGAGAGCTGGAGTGAATCCTTTATATGGCGCTTAGTGGGGGTCCTTCCCCTGGGATCCATTAGTGCCCCTTTCCCCAGGGGTCCAGTGTAATCCAGTTAGCTTGTGTAATCTTCATGCTCTTCCAGCAGTGCTCCCTCGCACGTGCCTGGGCCGGAGTGTCTTTACCCGTCATCACTGCACAGAACGCAGGGAGCAGTGCTGGAAGAGCACGAAGAGTACAACTTCCACCTCCATTCTCCCGCAGCCTTCTGCCTCTTAGGGGTGCTAAGGTGGTCAGCTGGCCACCTGTTCGAGTACACCCTGTCTGTGGTTTGTATACCCCTTGAGGTACACATACCACTGGTTCAGAAACTAGGCTGTACAGGAACCAAATTTGTCTTGTTTGTCGGTTTTGGTATTATGACACAGCTTTGTCCTCTGTTTAACCTCTCTTCTATACTCTTTCACTTCAGTTGTTTTCTTGTGTGTCCAGTTTCTCAATTCCTGACTGCAGCATGTTCTTTGACTAGTCTACTTCTCACTAATTAACATTGATGGCAAATTTTAAGTCTGGCCATTCTAAGGAGCAGTAATACAGACTATATTGTATTATCCTATATTCACTCTTGCATCATTCTAGGATTCAAGCTCTGCATACTAAGTGCACTACCCACCCATGAAATTTAGGATGCACATCTGTATTGTAATAATTGATATTATTATTGCAATTATCATTATTATTAGCAGTAGTAACATCAGGGCCAGCCTTAGAGGTGTGCGAGCTGTGCTACTACACAAACTACGTAAACTGCACATCACATCCCTATCCCACACTGTCTTCCCTACACACTTAATAACCTACACACATATTCACTACAACCCTATACCATACCAGACTATATTGCTGATCTGCTGCATTACCTACACACATACACCCTACATTCCTATCGCACCCCAACACTAAGTTCCATACCCACCCTGAATTACCAACACATATACACACTACAACCCTATCCCACCCTAACACTAAGTTCCCTACACACACTGCATTACCTACACACATACACACTAGAGCCCCTATGCACATCAGGTAGACATTACCCTAAACCCCCCCACCTTGCATTAAATATGACATTTATCACAGAGACATACTGTGTATTTTTTTAAACTGTTTAGATATATCCTCATCTCGACCTCATCTGTCAATTCTTTAGCACAGTAGTCTATATGAAGATTTAATTGACAGGTGGGAGAAAGATCAATTTTTAAAGAAGCACTCTAGGCACCAGAGCCACTACAATTTAATGTATTTGTCCTGTAGCAAAGAGATTGACCTTGTAGGTTCAGCAGTTTCTCGGAAAAGGCAGTGTTTACATTGCTGCCTAATGCCACCAGTATAACTTCCTAGATGAGTCATGCAAAGATTGCAGGACCAGTGTTCAGCGTGTACACACTCTGCATGGAGATGCCGAACGCTCCCCAAAGAGATGCATTGGGCCAGTTGTGTGTACTACAACAAGTACAGTTTAATGTAATTTCTGAAAGTAGAATGTTTAAGTACATGAATATTAACATGTGTGTATTATTGATATTTGTATTATTATGCCTATAATATTTACACATGTATTAATATACATGTGTATGTGCATAATATTCCCAGAAATAACATTGATACCTAAATCTATATAATGGAGGCTAAGCACTTTTTACAAGGTGGAAAGGGTGTGGCCAGGGAAGGGCGCTGAGAAGGTTTTTTCATGCAGATCGTCTATAGGCTTTAGGCTGTCCCTGGGTAACGACAACATTTATAAAAAATTAGTCAAAATTCACATATATCTTTATTCATTTTACTAACTGTAACTGAATTTAAATGTTCTAAAATTACCAGTTAAACTTGAAAAAAACAAAACAAATTTAAGGCACAAGACACCAACAAGGTTATTCACTGAACTGCAAATTTTTGTGAATGAGATCCGAGTGGAAAAACTGAGGCAAAAATAGACGATCTTGAAAACGTTTTCAACCCAGCCATTGCCTCTTCTAAACTAGTTTTGCCTCATGTTTGTAATTTGGATTTAATTAGAAAAAAGTCACAGTTTAGTCAGTGAAAACCCTGCACAGTTCTGCGCTTCTGATAAGCAGTTATATAAAAAGACAGACAAATGTTCACAAACTATATCTTCAATCAGATAATAAATAACCTAAATTAAATCAAAAGAGCAGACAGAGCTCTAGGAGGATCAAAGAACACAACCTAAAATGTCTCCATGAAGACTGTAGTATTATGTTTACAAGCCGTAATGCTGTAATTATCACGACTACCATTATAAACAAGATTGCTGTAAAAAAAAAGTAGTTCTAACTTTTCGTGAAAGGAATGGGCAAGATAAACATTTCCTGATACATGGAAATAAATATCACTCTAATTCAGATTAATAATCTCAGTGCTAGTTTGTGTCATTATTCTCTATTTTACTTTATGTGGATATAAAAATTAAACCATGTAATAATTAATCCTTTTTTTGCAGTGATATTTTAAGTATGCTCTTAATATACATTGATTTCAGACTACTCACAAAAGTGGGAACATGACATTTTGACATGCAGTCGGCAAAATGATAAATGTAGCATTAAGTGAATAGTTAGCAGTAAGATAAAGGTCTGCCTAGTCATCAGTGAGAACTGGAACCTAAGCGTGGAACTTGCTTCTCGCTGTTACAGGGAATGTTATGTAATTAGCCTGGGTCAAATTTGGTAGATTTTACATTGCCTGGGGCTCTAAAAAAAATAAATGATATGGCCAAAGACTTGCTACAGTCTTTATGTGTGTTGTCTTTTATATTTCTACACCTCTACAAACCAGCCTCAATGTCTCGATTAAAAATGTATTTAAGATTGAAATTAGTAAGATCGTTTTTATCAAAATCTATTGCATAGCAAGGACATTTTGTATTTTAGTGAGATTTGTTTTTTTCTGCATATCTTTATTAAGAAGTAGGTTATGTGTTTGTGTGTGTGTGTATACATACATATATATATATATATATATATGTGTGTGTGTGTTTTTATATATGTACACACATACATACCTACTTCTTAATAAAGAAATGCAGAAACAAAAGAATAAACAAATCTCACTAAAGCATATATAATTTTCACAAATAGGTTTTGTTTCATTCTAAGTACATATAAGGTAACTGTATCATGGAAAAAAAATATCTGTGAAATTGGTCTCAGAACTGTTTGTGATAATTGACCAATTACGTGTAATAGTAATGGTAAAAAGACTGGTAAATGAGAACAATGCATTGCAAAAGCTTCAGAAGTAAAGGGATGTTTATGGGCCATTTTGTTTGTGGAAATTTTATGTTATTGTTTTAAACCAGTAACTTTTAAATGGAAACAGCTTGTCCAAAATCTGTCATCAAATGTAAAACCTTTACATTCTGTATTCTTTTTTATTTGGCTTTTAACATTGTTACAGTACAGGGCACAATGCAGGTACTATTATAAAGAAAGCTATAATGATGCCATGTTATTATGAATACAGTACTATTACAGTAACATGATAGTGGTGCTTAACCCCTTAAGGACCGAGGACGGTTCAGGACCGTCATCGGCATTTTTGCGTTGCCGACCGATGACGGTCCTGAACCGTCCTAACGGTCTGAGTTACTTACCTGATCGCCGTCGTTCCCCCGGCGGCGATCAGCGTGACTCCGGTTGTGGGGAGACTGCCTGCAGCCCAGACAGTCTCCCCACACTGATTTAGGACCCCTGTGGCCATGTGATCGCTTAACACAGCGATCACATGGTCACAATAGGTGTCCATGTGTCTGCCTGCAGGGGGACTGTCTGTGCTGACAGGCAGTCTCCCTGCATGTGTAAAATCAAAAAAAAAATTAAAGTTAGTGTTAATAAAAAAAATAAAAATAATTATATATGTGTATATATGATATATAGACATATATTATATCTATATAATATATGTCTATATATCATATATATAATGCCATACTAAGTGTATTTTTATATTAATATGTACTTATATTAATATAAAAATACACTTATTAAATTACACACGTGTATATATAATATATATAATAACTATATATATATTGTGTGTGTGTGTGTGTGTGTATATATATATATATATATATATATTATTATAAAATATAAATAATTAATTTAAATTAAATACATTTTTTTAAAATAATAATAAAAAATGTAAAAAAAATTATAGCTATATGAAATTTTATTCTAACTGTATTTTAAAATTAATATATATATATTTATATCAAAATACACTTAGAATGAATTTGTATATATATCTATGTATATAAAAATAAATAAAAATAATAGAAATATACATACGTCCATATACAAAATTACATAAATAATTATATAAATATACACGTAGACTTCAAATATATAAATATGCATATATATTTAAATTCTACGTGCGTATTTATGTAATATTTTTACATAATTAAGTAATTTTATTGATTGCAATTTGAGGAACCTGCCTGCCAACCCAGGCCGAAAGTCCAGAGAATTTAATTTGCTAGCACTGTATTTTACCCTGTAACGTTCTACGACACCCTAAAACCTGTACATGGGGGGTACTGTTTTACTCGGGAGACTTCGCTGAACACAAATATTATTGATTCAAAACAGTAAAACATATCACAGCGATGATATTGTCAGTGAAAGTTACTTTTTTTGCATTTTTCACACACAAACAGCGGTTTTACTGATGATATAATTGTTGTGATACGTTTTCCAGTTTTTAAACACTAATATTTGTGTTCAGCGATGTCTCCCGAGTAAAACAGTACCCCCCATGTACAGGTTTTATAGCATTTTTGAAAGTTACAAGGTCAAATATATGGGTCAAATATTTTTACATTGAAAATGGCCAGGTTGGTTACGTTGCCTTTGAGAGCGTATGGTAGCCCAGGAATGAGAATTACCCCCATGATGGCATACCATTTGCAAAAGAAGACAACCCAAGGTATTGCAAATGGGGTATGTCCAGTCTTTTTAGTAACCACTTGGTCACAAACACTGGCCAAAATTAGCGTTCAATTTAGTTTTTTTACTTTTTTCACACACAAACAAATATGAATGCTTACTTTGGCCAGTGTTTTCGACTAAGTGGCTACTAAAAAAGACTGGACATACCCCATATTGAATACCCTGGGTTGTCTACTTTAAAAAAATATGTACATGTGGGGTGTTATTCAGAGATTTATGACAGATAATAGTGTTACAATGTCACTATTGATAAATTTTAAAAATGTATGTTTTGAAACCGCAATATCCTACTTGTACCTATAGCCCTATAACATGCAAAAAAAAGCAAAAAAGCACGTAAACACTGGGTATTTTTAAACTCAGGACAAAATTTGGAATCTATTTAGCAGTTTTTTTTCATTCGCTTTTGTAGATGAGTAAAAGATTTTTCAAGTAAAAGTCAAAAAACATGTATTTTTTTCAATTTTTCATCAGATTTTTGTATTTTTTTTAAATTAAAATACATGAGATTATATAAATAATGGTATGTAAAGAAAGCCCCTTTTGTCCTGAAAAAAACAATATATAATTTGTATGGGAACAGTAAATGAGAAAGCGGAAAATTACAGCCAAACACAAACACCACAAAAGTGTAAAAATATGCCTGGTCGCAAATGTACAACATCGCAAAAACAGTCCAGTCCTTAAGGGGTTAATATATTGAAGTACATTTTTAAAGTGATTTCAAACACAAAATATAATCTGAGATGGAATATTAAGTATTAATGACTGGGAAATATGGAAAAAAAAGAAAATTCAAAATGCAGTAAATAATGTCTTGATATTTAAATTTGTGAAAGAAAAAAATAATCAAATGAAAAAATAAAAGTATATCAAGTTCAAATTATATAGAAAACCCATAACAAAATATGATGCACGTGATAATTATGAAGAATAAAGGAAATATGGAGCTCTAAACAATGTAATAAAATAATGCAAATATTGAGTTGACAGTTTATGAGGTAAAAAAGAAAAAAACATTTAATTCATTCGTTCTCTTTCTTTCTTTCTTTCTTTCTTTTTTCTCTTTCTTACTTTCTTTCCCAAATGATTGAACATGACTGAGATATAACCTGTATATAACAACTGAATTTGTTTTCCTGTTTGATGGAGTTTGTTTCCCTCCTTCTAGAATGGTACAAATGGTCTTTGTGCTTTCATTGAATTTTGTTATATTACTTTGACCCAAAACCATCAATCTGCCTCAACTGGATAATGATCTGTAATCACTTTCTTTGAGGGGAGTCCTATTCTTCTCTGAAGTACTCCTTATGTTCATTGCCATTTGGTCACATAGTCTACTCTTTTTGTTCAATCACTAAGTAGCCAGGCACATGGTCCATTCTGTGCAGAATCACCCGACTGCACTGTGTTGAATTGTCATGCTCTGGTCTTTTAAATGAAGTATTCCATGCCAAACTCAGAGGGGTGCCAGAATAAGCCATACCAAATGAGAAGCAACCACTTTTCATTAAGTGTGACCATTTTATAGTTGTTTTGAGCTGTGTCTTGTAATCCATGAGCTTACTACATACAGCAAATAAAAAGGATTCCAGACAAAGGATTTGTTTTTAAGAGAAGGATATGTAACACAATTAAGGGAAAGACAGCACCATAAGAGATTATTGAATACTACCAGCAGAGTTCTAAGGAGTTTGGGATTAGAAGTCCTGGAGTTTACCGATGTCCTTCTGTTATTTGTCTGTGCTATAAAGGTAAATAATGTTAAATACCATAATAAATAGCTGGCTAGCAGCTAAATATGTAATAGAGTAAACAGATATACTGCAAGGTGTGTACCAATATATAAAAAAATATGTTAACTAATATTTTGTTTGGCACTTTTAATCATAACTACTTTTATTTTGTGCTTAATACTAGAAATCACATATTAATAAAAACAAAATTCATATTTAGTCACATTCACAAAATGAAAATTTTTCTGCTGACAGAGATCACAATAAAATACAGTCACATGTTCTTTTAATGTACTATTTCACACAAATGATGATATTTTTTGTGTGCATATTTATTAAATATAATCTATCTCTTACCTATATAAATAAATGGTACTCAATATTTGGTTTACTTTGATTTTTGTTTATGTTGGTGTTTTTCCCTACCTTTTTTTAACGCTGAGATTCAATCACTAAATTGAGTTGCAGTTTTTATGTTGATGCTGCACTGTTACTTCAAAATATAGTTTACAAGCTGGCTAAAGGATGCAACAAAAGTAAAGATTAAACTATCAGAACTGAAGCTATCGGCCCAAGAGTTGCCGTATTCCCAAGCCTGCCTGATGTTGCCCTGAAGTACTGGGTATCATAATTATAGCACGTGGTCAGTAAAGAATAAAGGTATATAATGGCTAAGCATCATGGGAAACATTATACATATAACCTAAAGTACCAAATGTAGCTCTACGACTGTATATACTAATGTGTGCCCTGATTAACAACTGGAGGGGCACAAATGTGCACTAGGCCCAGCACACATAGGACCCGCCTAACTCTTCTTCAAGCTTATTGAACACAGACCTTCTGTGCACAATTATCCATAAGATGGATTCATTGTGCCCTTTGAACTATAGGATGGCCAGCGACTGCTTGTACTCCTGTTTTCTTCAGTGAATTTCTCTGTGGTTCAGCCTTCCTATGATGATACATTTTATATGCTTGAACTATTCAGAATATAAATGCATGCAAAGATGGTTTTATGGCTGTGAAGACCACTTGCACAAGGTGGTTCGGCAAATGAGACTAGAAACATTGAAAATGTTGTATTTAGGTCAGGTAAATAGCATAAATGAGCTCTGTCCAGAACAAAATCGCTCTGTACCAAACAAGAGAAACTACAACGCCATGCTAATTAGCTTGATAGTGTTGCGGTTTCTTAGGTGTCATAAAGTCGATTTTCTGGTATAAATCATAAAGTAAACAAAAGATGATGATGGGTACTAGACCACAATAATCACCAAGATGGTCTATACATATACCTCCTCTTCTAAAAACCCTATGTGTAGGGTGTTCTACATTCTGAGTTATAAGTCTAAGTGTTCTGTTTGAAAAGTGGTTTAAAGTACTAGACGTGGCCAAATCACAATGGCAACCAGTGGAGACAGCAGGCACATTCCATTGGTGACTTGTCCCCTATTTTATGTTTGCACCGCTTTTCAGAACAGAACGTTTTTCCCAATGTTTTGACTGAAGATTTTAAAATAAACTGATCATAAAAAATCAAAGAACATTCTCTGTTGGTTCAATATAAAGCTAAGTGAAAATATAATGATATTACTTTATTGATATATCAGTTAGAATTATTAATATGTTAAGTTGCCAAGGGCGTATAGAGATTGTGATAATGACTGGATATGTCAATGGTGAGGAAACTTGATAATACCCTTCATATAATATTAGGGTACAGGTCAAAGTAGTAGCAATCCATTGTTTTGAGAGGAACCTTTATATCTTTAGGCTTTCAACTCATTATGTATAAGAGTGTGATAAGAGGGTCCACACATTTCCTTTATTTGACATTAGGAACATTTTGGCTGCTCTGACTAACCATGATCAATAATTGTGCCAGCTAGGTTATCCTTTCTTGGTCTTTTTTCATGCCCTGGTAATTTGTGTATTCTTTGATCTCTGTGCGTTTTATTGGCAGAAGTTACAGACCTCCAATTTGTACAGAGTGTATATATTTGTGGGAGGGAAGACATAGATGATGACATCTCATAATATTTGTTTAGGCTTCTTGGTACCTAGTAATTGTTCTGACAAGTTTTTCTTAATTCCATATTGGACCATCATAGGATGCCACACAATACATGAGCATTTCAGACACCGTGTCATGTGGATGGTGTCAGCAATCACCCAGTGATGCACATGAATGCAAATTAATGGTATTCAGGTGGGTAATTTTTTTTAGGGTTTGGTGCATATATACAACTCTCTATCCTGACTCATAACACTCCTGGCAGTGATCCTGCGCTCTTCTCCTCTCTTCTTTTACAATATATATATATATATATATATATATATATATAGAGAGAGAGAGAGAGAGAGAGAGAGAGAGAGAGAGAGAGAGAGAGAGAGAGAGAGAGAGAGAATATCAATGATGATTCACCAAACAATACAGGAATGAATAAAGTTATCTTGATATGAAAAAGAGGAAAATACTTATCTGTCTGACTTAGTGATTGGGACTCAGAACACAAGCAGTTTAAATGGATATGTACAGTTGTAATCACAACTATTCAGCCCCCATTGAAAATAAGGTTTATTGTCAAAATGTACTGACTTCCAGGTGTTTGCAATAAACAAATAAAACAAAAGCAATTGAAATAACTTAACACAGTGAATGCTTCAAGTGGTTTCCCCAAATTCAACTGAAAATACACCTTATAATGACTTCTCAAAATGATTCAACCCCCTGAATAGAATCCCTCATAACAGCACAAATATGCAAAACAGGTGTTGTATTAAGCACATCTGATACAACTAATCAAAGGCTTCATTAGTTGCACCAGGTGTACTTGAACTGGAACACTTGAAATACCTAAACTGACTAGGTGTTTGTTGAGTGACACATTTGACTGCATGTTAGAAAAATGGCTCAGTCAAAAGAAAGGTCCACAAAGTTAGTAGAAGAGATCTTAAAAAACAAGGAGCAATTAATCCAAATGGATCAGTGGTATGTCTGGAGGAAGAAGAATTAAGCATACACTAAATAGAACTCTCTGCCTATAGTTAAGCATGGTGGTAGCTTGGTGATGTTCTGGGGCTGGAAACCTGCAGCATGTGAAGGCAAGATGGATTAATTGAAGTACCAAGAAATCCTAGGAGAAAACATCATGCCGTCTGTGAGGAAGCTGAAGCTTTGGCATCATTGGACCTTTAACAAGACAATGATCCCAAGAATACCTCTAATTTCACCAAGGCTTGGTTGCAGATAAAGTCCTGGAAAATTCATTATACAGTGGCCATTACAGTCACCCGAACCCCATAGAAAATTTCTGGTGAATATGATGAATGTAGTTGCGGCACGCAAACTCAAGAATATTACTGAACTGAAGAGCATTGCACATGAGCAATGGGATAGGATTCTTCAGGAGCGCTGCCAGAAGCTGGTGTCTAGCTATGTATCCAATTTGCAGCAGGTCAAAACACTAAATGGGTGCTCTACTAAGTACTAAAGATGCTTGCCATGAAGGGGTTGACTAATTTTGAGACTGCAGAAATCATTATAAGTTGCATTTTCAGTTGAATTTGGGGAAACCACTTGAAGCGTTCATGTGTTGAGCTATTTCAATTGCTTTTGTTTCATTTGTTCCTTGCAAACAGCTGAAAGTCTGTACATTTTGACAATAAACCTGATTTTCAATGGGGGTTGAATGGCTTTGATTTCAAATGTAAATGTAAACCTTAGTTAAATGTTTCCAGTGCTTTATTTAAGCCATAAAGGACCAATGAGGAATTAAATGAGGAAATAATTCAGTTATAACAAACCAGTATTTAAAGAACTCACATCGTAATTGAATATTCCACTCATTTATCTACAGCATATATGTATAGAACTGCAATTTCTAAATTAACAGGGTATTCCATAATGTTATTGGCTCTTTCTAAACCAGATTGTGATGATGGCACAGTCATTAAGAGATTAATTGTATATAAAATACATAAAATAGAAAAAGTTAAAGACACACAGAGATATTCACATATGCTTAGAAAACATACAGGGGTGATATAAATACAAGGCATGACTGATACCTTTAGATACACTGCCAGATATTTAGTTATTACATTTACTAATTTCTAAAACATGCATAACATGGAACATATAATGTTGATTTTTTTTTGTGACAAACCTTTATGTTAATAGAGTATTGTTGTCATGGTTTTAGATCATTTTCTCTGAAGTCATTGTAAAGCTATTCATTAAGCAGCTTCATGTACTACATGTACAGATGGCAGGCCAGTGTGTGGTTGCCCTGGCCTGCATGTGTGAACAAAGAACCAATGGAAAAATTTGAACATTTGAAAAGAGAATGAGCCAGCACTGCAGACAGCACAATAACTTACTGTCAGAAGTGTTCCTAAAGAGTTGTTAATTGTACTTTGCCACATCTAACCGCAATAAGCAGCACGAGTTGAAAGTTTAGGAAACATTTGCTTAACTCTTAATGTGAATGAGAAGTAAGAAATAGAACACTTGTGGAATTATTGATCATCATTAATGAATCAATTATTAAACTAGTATTTCATATATTGATTGACTTTTTTAAACTGTATTATTAATTTGTATACTTTGTGATACATAGACGTGTGAGTACTTGGATTTTAATGCAAAAAAAATATTTTTTATTAACAGTATATATTGCCTGGGATGACTTTATTTTATTCTCACCCAGACATCTGGGCTGCCTGAGTCTTATGTGCCAGGGGTGACACTAGCTTCTGGCATAAAAGTGCAAATATCTCAGTATGTGCAATGTGTCAATCAGAAATGCTGCACTTACAGATTCCTACCACCACAACTACTTCTAAAATAAGAAGTTATCATGGTGATTGGAGTAACCTTTTAAGATGGTTGTCCCTATGAGTAAGTGTGCTTGTATGTACAAAACTCAGTAGGCGGCTATGAATATATATATTTGTGGTAGTAACATATGGTAGTAACATAAATTGTATATGGAAATAGAGGAAAGTGAGAAAGTTGGGTAGGCTATATAAAGAGGGTCTGTATAAAGAGGGCCCACCAGGGATAATGTGATAATAAGATAGTAGAGGGAGTGTTGGGTCCGGTCACTTGAACAGGAAACGGCGTAGGTATGTAGAGGGGGGTTGAGTTATAAATAATAAAATAATAATATAGGGAAAACTCCTCCCACAAAATCAGGCCTATGGCCTTTTACTTGTGGTCGGATCTTAATTCGTATATGAAAATAGAGGAAGGGGAGAAAGTTGGTAGTGTTGTGCTGAAACCAACGTACGAGTAGGCCTGTATAAAGAGGGCCAAAAAAGGTATCGGTGAAGAACAGTCTTCCCTTAGCTCTATTCATGAAGCAGAATCTAAGAACTGAATACAGGAAAGCTATCTATTCGATTTAAGGATGTAGACTGGGCTGAGTAGATGCCTGTGAAGTGACTGCAACAAAGTTAGGTGGAAGCTGTTTCGTATGGGTATTAACATGGGCCAGTTGTTGCCTGTCAGGAATAGTGATATTGTGGTTAGATGGTTGATCTGGTTAATTTGTAAATCCTTAAGGGTGAGAATGTGAAGGTCGATGTGCATGATAAGGTCGGAGTTGACTTCATATGGTGTACCACTGTGATTTTTCTGGGCCTCGAGAAACAGTGGAAGGCAATATAATTGTTACTTGAAAACCGTGTTATCTTTACTATTCAATGGTTTGGTATCCGATAAATCGGATAGGCTCCTGACTATATGTTCAGTTATGAGTAGTCTAATGGGGAAAGAGAATGGTCTGTTTGTGATGCTTTAAGAGATTGTTGTAATGGGATATAAGGAAAGAAAGGGAGTATGATTGAGAAAAGTAGTGAGGTCGTGATGTAATATTCCTGGAAGGTATGAATTAATGATGTTATGTGTTATTTGTAAATGGTAGAAAGGCCAAAAAGTAATCATGGTCTTGATGTAGTGATTACCTGTAGAGGGCCGCTCCTTAACCTACCAAAAACTGTAATGTCCTGACATAAATTGTTTGGTGTGCATAGAACGAGTGTGATGAAATAGTGACCGTTCGAGTAGCATAAAGCCATGACCAGCTTCTGGAAATGCCAGGATTTTGGTGGGTGTATGTTGGATGTATGCAAGTTGAACATTGTTGAAATTGAGATCGGGATAGTATGACTGCTGTGAGGTTATCCCCCCCCCCTCCCCCCAGACCAGTGCCTGAACCTAAAGGTTAGTTCTCTGTCCCCGTATGAGGGTTTGAAACATATCATATGTAACCGTAAAAGTTACCGTACTTATCTTGGTAACCAAGATGGTCTCTATGAGAGAACCTGGAAAGTACACCCTACAGAGATAGGACAACCAGATTACTATGAAGCGTACATAGATAATAGGGAAAGTGGAAGGAAGAAAGTAGCTCCACTTACCCTTAGTAATAGATGGTGCGTGTATTTGACTGTTAGGTTAAAGCCTGACTGTGACCTATGAGTAATATATGTAAATCTGATATCTATAAACAGAGGAACAATGTACGAGATTACAGTATACCTGTGAACAGGGCCGCCATCAGGGGGTGACAACCATGACGGTTGTCACAGGCCCGTCGGACCGGGCCCCACGTGTATCAGCGGAACTGCCGCCGGTGCATCTGCCCATCAGGTGGCCCAAGCATTTAGGGCCACCCTATGGGCCCTATCATCTTCAGGGGCCCGGTCAGTGCTGTAATAGCGCAACCGGGCCCCCTCAAAAAAGTGACGTCCAGTCACTTCCTCCCAGTTTACTCCGCGTGGGAAGGAGGAGAGAAAGCATGAAGGCCGCGAGGAGAGGCAGTCGACTCACATCATCCCCAGCCACCCTCCTGCGACTAAATGGTAAGGAAGAGGAGGGTGGCTGAAAATGAGATGTGTGTGTATATTTGTATGTGAGTATGTGTATGTATGTATGTATGCCAGTGTAAGTATGTATGTATGTATGTATGACAGCGTATGTATGTATGTATGCCAGTGTACGTATGTATGCCAGTGTATGTATGTATGTATGTATGCCAGTGCATGCATGTATGTATGTATGCCAGTGTACGTTTGTATGCCAGTGTACGTACGTATGTATGTATGTATGCCAGTGTATGTATGTATGCCAGTGTATGTAGGTATGCCAGTGTATGTATGTATGTATGCCAGTGTGTGTATGTATGCCAGTGTATGTATGTATGTATGTATACCAGTGTATGTGTGTATGTATGTATAATAGTGTATGTATGTATGCATGTCAGTGTATGTATGTATGCCAGTGTGTGTATGTATGTATGTATGTATTCCAGTGTATGTATGTATGTATGCCAGTGTCTGTATGTATGTATGCCAGTGTCTGTATGTATGTATGCCAGTGTGTATGTATGTATGCCAGTGTGTATGTATGTATGCCAGTGTGTGTCTGTATGTATGTATGCCAGTATGTGTATGTATGAATGCCTGTATGTATGTATGTCAGTATGTATATATGTATATATCAGTATGCAGTATATGTATGTATGTTTGTCAGTATGCAGTATATGTATGTATGTTTGTCAGTATGTATGTCTGCATGTACCTATGCATGTGTGTATGTCTGTTTCAGTATTTGTATCTGTTAGTGTGTGTATTCCTGTGGGCGGGATTAGGAGGTGGGCCCTGTGGGCGGGCTTGAAGGGGGGCCCAGACCTTGAGCTGTGTTAGGGGCCCCAAAATTTCTGATGGCGGCCCTGCCTGTGAAGGTTAGGGAGAACAAGTGAGGTACTTCTATACAAACAGAACAGCCAGCGTGAGAGAAGTCGATTCCCTTTAGACAGAAAACGTTGAGAAAGAATGTAAATGAGCATGAAACATAAGTTGATTAAAATGGTAGAATGTATATGAAGGGTTGACCATGCTTGGGTCAACTATAAAGAGCCAAGCCTCTGGACTTCATGAGTATAAGGGGTTTTTGCTTACCCGATAGGAGTGATAAGGCTGAGTGATACTTGATCGATGGAACTTAACCTGTCAAGATAAGCATAGATGCAATGAAGGACCACTTACCTGTAACATGGATAGTATTGAATGGCGAGACAGTGAACTATAGGTGACCACTAAAGGTCCAAATTGAAATACCTTATAAAAAGCAGGAGGTGTACATTGTACATTGAGAAACTAGAGTCTGCCAGACACGTGCGCCATACGGGCCCTACAGTAAAATTGTTGTAAATATATGATTGACAAACCAACAAATACATTGCAAACAATTTAAGGATCAATAAAGTAGTCAACTGGGGTAATACTGTTGAAAAAGGAAGACTAGAAGACTATAAGTGACTAGAATTAACCAGGTGTCATGCATATGGTTAACAGCATATAACAAGAGATTAAACCATACCGCATTATGTCATAAAATAAAATTCTAATAATGGTTAAACTTTACATTGTGTGTGAATTGTGAATCTGTAACGAGGCCATACTTGTTTGCAGGTAGTTGCCCGATACATAGGCCCGTGTCGGTGTAATATAAATTGGGCTAGCTTGGAAACGGATAAGTGATGTACATATCAAGTGATGAACCTTGCAAGGTCAACTTGTACATGGAAAATTTAACGGAGAGTGAAATAGGTTAAGAACTGGGAGAGTAGTGATATTGTTGAAGACAGAAATTTTAGGTAATTAAAATGATGTCAATCAGAACATATGATGAAAGCCTTTACGTGGAATGTAAAATGTGTACCGATAATTTCGGCAGTATTGTAAACGTGCTAAAAATGTATTGGAAGTAAACCAATACCAACAACCCTTAAGTAAAAATTAACTAAATCTAAAGCAAAACTTGATTTTGGAGAAAAAGCCCTATGTAGGGTTGACGTTAAATGTGTATGGTGAACGTTTATACCAGTAAAAGTTTATGTCGTTTAACCAAGTGTATAGACCCAAGTTTGAGCCTGACATGATTTTATACAATCGGTTGCGACACCTAGCCATATAGGGGACTAAATAGAATTGCGTATGATAAAAGTCAAAATGGCTTAAAAAGGACCTAATATCGTATGTGGAAAGAGGCATCACTGTCATGCAATAAATTACTGAAAAAGGCTGATTACTATAGTGAGTTAACGACCAGCTTGCTCGGGGTATATGCAGCCTTTCCAGCTGTGGCCGGCAAGATGGTGCCTCCATGACTTTAGCTCAACTGCCAAATTTAAGCAAGGTCCAGACCTCAGGACTTTGGGAGTAGCGGGGACAGGAGATTCAGCGGGGCACCTGGGATGATGGGTTTGGAGTGTCTTTTAGAGATAGAACATTACATGGAACTATTTCTTGCAGCATCCTACAAGGAAATTAATAATGAGTTAACCATGCGAAACTTTGAAGCAAATTGATAATATCCCTTATGTAGAGCAGGCTTGCTAACTAGTGCCGATAGGTGAAGATATAAACAACAACCCAGTGACTGGTGAGGCCCTGTTAGTTGCCAAGTGGCTGTGAGAGGCTCTACCTATGATATGGGCAGTGTGGGCTCATAGCTATGATGCGTTGAGTGGGGTGTTGCCTCTCGGTGACGGTAAAAGAGTCAATATATGTGGCTGTGACATGTGAGGCCCTGACTATGACCCTGCAGAGAAGTATGCGAGGCACTATGAGTTGGACTGTTGGGCGAAACCTCAGTGTTGAGGTAGGGAGTTGGCTTCACGGGACCGATATGTTAAATTTCTTAGACTAAGATCAGCTCCTATCCCTAAAATCCAGTTCTCTTTCCCTAGGCGGGGCTTGTCTCTTTTGTGAATGAGTGTGAACGTAAACATTAGTGCGTGAACAAACTGAATAGAATCAGAGAGAGAAGGACTGGAAAATACAATGACTAACAGAAGGGAAAAATGTGCTCTTTATGAGCGGAACATGAAGAGAAGAGTCTGATTGTGGCTTAAACTTAAAGATGATGTGTGTCGGTATGATAAATACATTATAATCATTTACCTGATAGGCTTGGGAGCACAAATTTTTTGTATCCAAAGATGCCTATTGATGTAAAGCTTCTATATGGAAAAA
Source organism: Pelobates cultripes (assembly GCA_933207985.1). NCBI lineage: Eukaryota > Metazoa > Chordata > Amphibia > Anura > Pelobatidae > Pelobates > Pelobates cultripes. Next base: position 195,914,652 of record OW240915.1, read on the forward strand.
CAGATCCTTATGAACATCATGTATGGGAAGAAGGAGATTTTTTGGTCACCGTCTATGTAAGTTCACTATATACCATAATTTCCCATGAATGTGGCTGTGAAGCAACAAGGTTCTTTCTGGAGAAGTTTGAAGAATATCATAAGGACCAAGTAGACTTTATCAGTAAGGAAATCCAGTGGATCCTAACTAACAATTATTTTTGGTTTAGGGGAGATTTTTTCCTTCAGGTATGTGTGACGGCGATGGGCACCTGGTTCGCTCCCAGTTATGCCAATCTCTTTATGTCATCATGGGAGCATTCAGAAGTATATGCCAGGCGTGACTGGGGTGCAAACCTGGTGCTCTATCGCCGTTACATAGACAACATTTTTTTTGATTTGGAGAGGGGATGAACCCTCCCTAAACTTTTTTTATCAGAACTTAACAACAATACGTGGGGGATCAAATTAGAAAGTCACTACAGTCAGAACTCTGTTGAGTTTTTAGATCTTCAAATATATGTAGAAGACGGTTCCATAGAGACTAAAACACACTTCGAACAAGTGGACGTCAGTAGCTACATTGAACAAACTAGCTGCCACTTCTCCCCGTGGCTTAATAACGCTCCGAAAGCACAGCTTGTGAGAATTAGGAGAAACTGTACCGATGCCGACACCTTTGAGACACAATCACAGACTATTATCAATGATTTTAAGCAGAAAGGTTATAATACCCAATCATTAGAACAGGCAAAGCACAAAGTTACTTTAAAGGATTGGAATTCCCTATTATAATATAAATCACAAAGAAACCCAAAGGAGGAAAGGAGTCTTGCTTTTATATGTGATTTTAACTGTCAAAGCTATAAATTGAAGAAGATTTTTAACAAATACTGGCCCATCTTACAGGTTGACCTCCTTTTAAATAAAATGTTACCCACTATTAACCTATAGGAGGGTGCCCAGTTTAAAGGATAATCTAGTAAGAAATCATAGTAAGGACCCGATAGGAAACACTAATGTTTTTAACCAAAATAATGTTTTTTATGGATGTGTTGTTTGTGGTGCCTGTAGAAATAGTGGCTCAAATAAAAGATATGTAACTTCCTTCGCCAACCCCCAAAATCACAATGATAAGAACTTTCAGATAAAACAGTTAATTACATGTTTTTCCCAAAAAGTTGTTTACTTAATTATTTGCAAATGCGGCATGGGATATGTGGGTAGAACCACCAGAGCACTACAAATACGGATACAGGAACATATCCGTAACATTAAAAAGGGGTTTGAGAAACATAGTCTGTCAGCTCATTTTTAAACGTTATCACAATTGAGATCTGACTCAATTAATATTTGTAGGCATTCAACTGGTGCACACCAATTGGAGAGGGGAAGATCCAATTAGAAAAATGGGGCAAGAAGAGATGAAGTGAATCTTCAATCTAAACACTATGTCCCCTGTAGGGCTTAACAATGACTTTGAAATATGCCACTTTTTATGAATCTATTTATTTTATCTTGGTTTTGGAAGTAAGAATTTAATATATTTTTATAGTACTGTACCTTTTAAATATTTTATGAATTTGATTTGGATACACCTCCTACAATAAGGTATTACTCTTTTATGGAGTATTAACATATATGGGGCTCTGTGTTAAAAAAGTGATCATTGGTATAATACTTTCTGTTCAACACACTATTATATGTAACAACTCTTATTTCCTGTTTTTTCTTTCATATGGTGTTGATAATCTATATTTATTCACTTATGAGGAAAACTATTTATGATATCACTCAAAGGATTATTGAATTCCGAGCAAATAGACCGCATATTTAAACCCAGAAATCAAGACGGAGCAGAATACCGATTGAAAAAGCCCTCAAGTAGGGCGAAACGCGTCTCAGGAGAGGATTCTTTGAACATTATCTTATATTTGTTATTTTAACCTTTGGTAATTGTTTTTATTTACTTCAATAAATTTGGAACTTTACTCAAGTCCATTCCTGAACCTCTGCTTCTGCTCTAAGAAGGGTGGTGTCCCCTTTACAGACACCCAGGCCAATTTTACCCAGAGCCTGGTACTAGGGCTCTGGACAAGGTGAGCAAGTCTTTTAAAGGTATATACATGTGGAAGATATTATTTTAATATACTACATTAGATTGTCCCCGATTGTGTCACCTTTTTGTCTCCTTATATTGAGGAAGAAACTCTATATCCACTCAAAGGGATAGTGCCACCAGACGGCACATATGCGAATGTGATCTGAGCCTATCCCATACAGGGCTCTTATACATGTGAGTGGAAAATCTTCCCAGTGCCTTTCCTTTTTTTAAACAGAACTATACAGTGCTACACTATTGTTTATCTTTTCTGTATTTTTTTATGTATATACGTACCTTAATTGAACGTACTACATGCAATTTTGTTAGGACAGCATCAAGTCACCCGTCAATGGGTAGGTGTCTAACAAATTTACTGAACGCTCCACTCTTAAGGTGAACTGATGTTGGTATTTCTCCCTTTCTCTTCTACTATACAATTTTGTGGTGGGTGAGAGGGACTCCCACCAGAGTGTTGTAGCGTTTTGCAATTTACCATAATCACTACCTAAGTGCCTGTAACACACAGCTCTTTGTTCACTTTTAGAAAAACAGATAGCATGACAGAAAGTCAATATTCCAATGAATATCTTGCAACATAAAGTAACATATTAAAACATATTTAATGTTAAATTGTGTAACGAATGATTGAATGGATACGGAGGACCTTGTGAAGGTCAGGCATGCAGAGACAAGCCCCTAGTAAATGTTAAGGGTTTGCATTATATTCGGTGGTCGTAATGAAGGCAGAATGAGGCCTTGACATTTGATATGAAACATGTGGGAAACTCGAGTTTGCCTTATCTTTTAGTAGACATGCTAATGGCTTTAACATGAATTGCATTTGTAGTGATTGACCTAGACGTGTTTGATTGGTAGCCAGTAGTGATGTCGAACGGCGAACGCGAACTTCCGCAAATGTTCGCGAACCGGCGAACCGCCCGAACCGCCATTGACTTCAATGGGCAGGCGAATTTTAAAACACACAGGGACTCTTTCTGGCCACAATAGTGATGGAAAAGTTGTTTCAAGGGGACTAACACCTGGACTGTGGCATGCCGGAGGGGGATCCATGGCAAAATTCCCATGGAAAATTACACAGTTGATACAGAGTCTGGTTTTAATCCATAAAGGGCAGAAATCACCTAACATTCCTAAATCACAATCAATATGGATTGACACCTGACATATGACATATTGACACCTTGACATATGGATTGACACCTGTCCTCAGAGCCCCTGATGCACACGGACACAGAGTAGAATAGAGACTGGTCCCCCTACATAGGGTCACTTGGCAGATATGGATTGACACCTGTCCTAAGGATCCCTGATACACACTGACACAGAGCAGAATAGGGACTGTTCCCCCTACATCGGGTCACTTGGCAGATATGGATTGACACCTGTCCTAAGGTTCCTGATACACACTGACACAGAGCAGAATAG
>OW240915.1:195918279-195929615 GCA_933207985.1 Pelobates cultripes
ATCTAGACATTTGGTAGACTTCATCATCACTGGTCTATCACAAGGATTCCATACTGGTCTCATACACATGCCTTCAGGAATCCTTGAATGTCCTAATTTACAATCTGCACAACAAAACCCTACAGCGGTTAGCACACTCATAGCCAAAGAAGTGGCAGAGGGCTCCCTATTGGGACCCTTTCAGTCCCCTCCTTTTTCCTCATGGCGGACAAACCCCATCGGTATTGTCACAGGGAAATCTTCCCACAAACAAAGACTTATCATCGATCTGTCTGCACCTCACACCTCTGCCTCACCTAGTCTGAACTCCCTTATCCCCTCTGAGGAATTTTCACTTCAATACTCCACCATAGATCACGCCATTACAGCTATCATGCAGGCAGGGGTCGGGGCATGGCTCAGCAAGACTGACATTACAAATGCCTTCAAATTATTGCCTATCCACCCTACACTATGGCACCTGCATGGCATTAAGTGGGCCGGGCACTACTACTTTTTCTCACGCCTAACGTTTGGTTCAAAAAGTAGTCCGGCCATTTTCGACGTATTCGCTGAAACATTATGCTGGTTATTATTAAATGTAGCCAGATGCCTTACAGTTATACACTACCTGGATGATTTCTTACTGATCGAAGAGAACACTTCCCCTCCCAGTAGCCTCATAGAAACCATCAGTCTTTTTAAACAGGTGGGTGTTCCAGTCTCCCCCACCAAAACTGAAGGACCAGATACAGTCATCACCTTTCTGGGAATCATGCTAGACTCAGCCACCATGCAAGCCAGCCTGCCACGCACCAAGATAGAGAACATTCTCACCAACATTAACCTCTACATACACCTCGGTGCTTGCAATCGCAAAGAATTGCAGTCTCTACTTGGGTCACTGAACTTTGCCATGCGCATTATACCTCAAGGCCGGGCTTTCATCTCACGGCTCCTAACCATGTTCCCACTGTTTAGACATGATGCACACAGGTTACCACTGGATACCCACGCCACGGCAGACCTACTTATGTGGAGAAACTTTTTGACCACCTGGAATGGGAAAAGCATGTTTCTCCCTAAATTGTCTGACTCCTCACCTACCATCTGGTCAGACGCGGCGTCTACCACAGGTTTTGCAGCAATTTACAGGAATGAATGGCTTTGGGGTAGCTGGCCTCCAGAGGTACAGGACCTGGAAGGGTTTTCCACTACCTCAGCTCTATTTGAGATGTATCCCATTGTGGCAGCTGCCGTGACATGGGGGCATCTATGGGCAGGTTCGTCAGTACGTTGCCACTCAGACAACCAAGCTACCTGCCACATCATAAACAAATGCCGATCCAAGTCACTGACCATTATGAGGTTCTTGAGGAAACTCACCTGGCTGGCTGCATGCCATAATTTCTTCTTGTTTTGTGTCCATGTCCCAGGTGTTTGTAACACGGCTGCTGACAATTTGTCTCGTTTCAATTTTCAGGCTTTTTGGCAAATACTTCCGTCAGCCGCACGTACAGCCACGACCACTCCACCTTTCCACCAGCTAGTCATGGACTAGAAGCTATTATGCAACATAGCAGGACATTGGCACAATTAGCACTGTCCACCAATACCCAGAGAACATATGACAGGGCTTTCCTTCTATTTAAAAGATTCCTGTCACTGCACAACGTCACACAACCTTTCATCATGACATCTTTGTTAGGTTTTGCTTCTTTTTGCCACCTCAAACTTAAATTATCTTACAAAACAATCAAGCTATATCTGACAGGCATACAACATCACATGCTAACATTACAACCAAACAACACAAGTTTCATGTCCTCCTACCAGATAAAAAACATCCTTAGAGGTATCCAGAGATCCGAACCCCCACGTACCGCGCAAAGGCTACCTATAGACTTCAATATCTTCAAGGATTTATCCAGCCTACTAGATTCAAAACCCTTTGCGAACAACACAAACCTTGGTATAAAAACCGCCATATACGTAGCTTTTTATGGTTTCTTGAGACCAAGAGAATTTACCGCCATCAACACATCCCAGTCCACTCACATTCTGCTTCATTCACACTTAACGAAACACATGGATTACTATATTTTAACTCTGCATCACTCCAAAACCAATCAACACGCACCCCCGGTAGAGGTTAGATACTATCCTACCCACAGCGTGTGGTGCCCCGTCACATTACTGGACACCTATACTCAGCATTTCAAAGCATCACCATCTCAACCACTTTTCTGTCTACAAGGTTCGGTACTCACTACCACCACCTTCATGACCCACGTCAGGTCCCTACTTACACAACTAGGCCTAAAATCAGCTAACTATTCGGGCCACTCCTTCCGCATAGGGGCGGCCTTCACAGCGTCCAGTGCAAACATTCCAGTACATGTTATCAAGTCACTAGGGCGCTGGAAGTCTTCTGCATACTCTAGATACATACCTAACCCGGTACAAGAAGTTAGAAATGCCTTTCAAGATATGTCTGGTTGAAGTATGTATACTGCTCGTTTCGTAATAAAGTATATTTTCTACTTTTGCCCTCTTTATTTGCAGGCCTACCTCATCGTCAGTTCCGGCACACCACAACCGACTTGCTCTTTCACACTATCCCACACTTATCAGTGTTTGTATCTTCTGTACTATCATGAGCCCTTAACACAAGTATTAAGGCCTTTTTGCCTGTAATTGTGGGAGGGGCGTATGACTCACCTTCTCCCTACTTAAGGGACACCCCTTACCTGGCTCCATACCGTTCGAGGTCAGCGCTGCATCACCCTCCCACCCACTCCTCTTTTATTTAACTCCTTTTTCTCATACATTTCTTATTGGTGGGCCCTCTTTATTTGCAGGCCTACCTCATCGTCGGTTCCGGCACACCACAACCGACTTGCTCTTTCACACTATCCCACACTTATCAGTGTTTGTATCTTCTGTACTATCATGAGCCCTTAACACAAATATATATATATATATATATGTATGTGTTTATATATGTATATATCTATATAATTTTTTTAAATATTTTTATTTATATATAGCTATATATATAGTGATATATACATATATATTTATGTATATAGATATATATATATTATTTCATTCTACGTGTATTTTGATATATATATATATATATATATATATATATATATATATATATATTAATTTCACAATACAGTTAGAACGAAATAACACACATCTATATATTTTTAATTATTTATTTTTAATTATTTTTATAATTTTATTTTTTAACGTATTTACATTTTAATTTTTTTTATAATATATATAAATATATATATAACAATAATTATATATATATTTAATCAGTATCAGTCTACGTGTAATTTGATATTAATATATATATATAATTATATATATATTAATAGTAAAATACACCTAGACGGTGTACGTGTGTGTATGTATATGTGTATATATATATACTTAGATATGATATATATATATGATCTAAGTATATATTATTATTTTTTTTACACTATTTATTTTATTTTTATTTTCAGCCAGCAGGGGGACCACCTGTCATTACAGGCAGTCCCCCTGCTGGCAATGCTGCAGCCAGCTACCCCCGGCCATGTGATTGTGGGGTCCTCGCAAGGACCCCACTCTCACACGGCCGGGGGACTTCAAGGAGGACGGACGTGCCGCGGGGGGCTCCCTGGGAGTCCCCCCCACCGCGATCGCCGGCGTGGGATCGCCGGCGACCGGGTAAGTACCGAAAGACCGGAGGGCGTACTATAACGCCCGGCGGCGTTTAGAGCCGCTTAGAATAGGGCGTAATAGTATGCCCTTTGGTCTTAAGGGGTTAAATAAAAATGCTCAAAGTAGAGCTGGATTGTATCCATAGACCTGTAACAAAAACAAAAACAGGTATTTGTTTTTGTTTTTCAAAATGTAAACAAAACCTGAAATTTGCGTTATATGTCTGTTCAGGCGTAATTCACCTCTTTCATATTATGTGCACCCACACTTATTATATATCATTGTATTCAGGGGAAACAGGGCTTTCATTTAACATCAAATATTTAGGTATGAAACATAATTTAATATGAATAAAATATAAAAAAATGGGAGAAAATAAGAATTTTTAAAACATTTTTAGTTCTACGTGACATTTTAACTGTGAATGTCATAATACTGTTTGCTTTTACTGCAATAAAATACATATATTTATATTCAGCAATGTCTCATGTGTAAAACAGCACCCCCTATGTACAGGTTTTATGGGGTTTTGAGAAGTTACAGGGTCAAATAAAGCATGTTACATTTTTCAGTTTTTTCACATTGAAATTCACCAGATTGGTTACGTTGCCTTTGAGACCGTATGGTAGCCCAGGAATGAGAATTACCCCCATGATGGCATACCATTTGCAATAGTAGACAACTCAAGGTATTGTAAATGGGGTATGTCCAGTCTTTTTTAGTAGCCACTTGGTAACAAACTCTGGCCAAAGTGTTAATATTTGTTTGTGTGTGAAAAATGTGAAAAACTAATTTGATCAATTAACACGTAATAAAGATTATGTATGTGAAGGGAAATTTCAATGATTATAATGTGCCAACATATCTTTCAATATAGCTGGGGAAGTAACAATAATATATGACACCAGATTTAGAAGGTATTTTAAATTTCTGTTTGACAAATGCCAGCTGACCAAATGTAATGTCTCTCTCCCCTTCATGTAGGAAAAGAACACACGTATAGAAATACAGTAACAAACTCAGATTAAAAACATCTATATTCTTAATTCAACTCCGGTCTCTATGTCTACTTATTATACTCATAAACAGGAGTAGAATAATATGACATCTATATGACATGTTTGTTTTTTGTCTATGCAGTGTGTTGCAATGACAGATACCAAGGAAGGGAGGATTCTGACTGAAAAAAGTTTAAGCTGAGACACTCTCATTGTTCTGGACTGTTATTAAATGTATTGTCTAAGTCCTTAATGCCATTGTGCATTGTATATTGATGTGAGTTAGAGATGTTTTTTTTTTTCTCTCTGAAGCTGGACCCCATGCTGTAAGATACTTCCTATCCTAAGAAAACACGCCTTCCATCCTCCTCAATGGTACAGCCTTAACAAGCCCTGTGATGACCAGGACAGACGTAACATAGAATGGATGCCAAAAAATTGTATAGAAAAGGGTTTTGAGGGGTTTCAAGAAAGCAAAACCTGGAACACAGTGGTTGGTCTTTCGGTTCCACTTCTCACACAATTCCCAACCTAATGATCTGCTCTTGGTGAGTAAAGCATGCATCTTCGTTCTCACTGATTTGGCCTCATCCCTGTACGCAGGGCCAGATTAAGAGCCCAGTGGGCCTGGTGCTGACAATTATAACGGGCCTAATTACAGAATCATATCGCCCAAAAACAGTAAAACACTCCCAAGCGTCATGTATCTGATGGAGATGGTGCTGGAGAGATAGAAAGCAGCAGCTATAAGAAAACACATACCCTAGGCTTATCTCTCTCTAATTTATGTTTTCATCTTTCAAGTAAATCCATAACCCCTTAAAAGCAGTGTCCAGTCAAGCAGGAAGGTGAAAGGGTGTGCAATTGACACAAATCACGTAACCTGCCAAAAGGGGCGAACATGCCCAAAAAGAGGACATGTCTGCCCAAAGAATTAGAAGGCCAGCCTGGCATGAATGCATGTCAGGCTGCCTGCCAATCATGCAGCTGGCCAACTAAGGGCATACCATGCAGACAGCACCCTGAGCTTGGCATAAATGCATATAATGATGCGCTCACTCAACGCTTTCTAAGGACTGTCCCCTAGCACTCGCTGGTCCACTTGTCTCCTTACCTTCTTACTAGCAGGCAGAAGCTCCTGGTATATAGTCTGGGACAGAGTAAAGCTGTATGTAGTGAGTGTAGAAGAAAGGGTCGCTATAGGGTCAGATACACAAACATGAATTCATGACCCTATAGTGTTAACACTACCATCTAGCCCCTCTGGGCCCCTCTGGGCCCCTCATGCCTCCATAAATATAGCACAATCTTACTATATTCAAGCCTGAAGCTGTAACTCTGCATGCTGTTAGACTCATAAAAACAAGCAGTCTGCTGACATCATTAGAAGTGGTGGCCTGATCCAATCACAGTTCTTCCCCATAGGATTGGCTGACACTGACAAAGAGGCAGATCAGGGTCAGAGCCAGCATGATTCAAACACAGCCCTGGCCAATCAGCATCTCCTTATAGAGATGAATTGAATTAATGAATCTCTATGAGGAAAGTTCAGTGTCTGCATGCAGAGGGAAGAGACACTGAATGTTTGGATGCATTTTAGGCAGCCATGACCCAGGAAGGATCTCTAACAGCCATCTAAGAAGTGGCCAATTAAGTTATCACTAGGCTGTAATGTAAAGACTGCATTTTCTCTGAAAAGACCGTGTTTACAGCAAAAGCCTGACGGTAATGATTCTACTCACCAGAACAAATTCAATAAGCTGTGGTTGTTCTGGTGACTATAGTGTCCCTTTAACTATATTCATTGTCAGCCAGTCCACACATGTTTTGTTCCCATACATCCCTCTTAAGTTTCCATACTTAAGTAAGAGTATGTGAAAAGTAGTTGGGGTTGCCACCTTTCTTGGAAAAACATACCGGCCTTACTAATTTGCATAATTAAATATGTATGGGTGACATCACATGATGTAAATCACAAGGAGTGACATAAGAGAAAATGCTGTAAAATCACCAAAAACTACTTAGTTTGATTCTGCTGTATAGATGGATTCCTCCCAGTGCCCCCATGTCTCCCAGTGCCCTCATGACTCAGTGCCCCCATGTGTCGATTACTCCAGGTCTCAGTGTTCCTATGTATCAGTGTCTCAGTGTCCCATGTCTCCCAGTGTCCTCTAGTGTCATGTCCCCAGGTCTCCCAGTGATCCTATGTATCACAGTGTCTCAGTGGCCCATGTCTCCTTGTGTCCCCATGTATCCCAGGGTCCCCATGTCACTACGACACTAGGAAGACGAGGAGACCTGGGGACACGGGGAGACCTAGGGACACCAGTGACACTGGGAGACTAGGGGACTCTGGCTGGGACACATGGGGACAAAGGGAAAATAGGGGACACTTGAAGACATGGGCACACAGACTCAAGGGACAGACACTAGAGACACTGGCTGGGGGACATGGGGACATTGAGACATGGGGGGACTGGGAGACATAGGGACACTGAGACACCAGGGCCACAGACACTAGGGACACTAGCTTGGAGACATGGGGACATTGTGACACTTGCGGCACTGAGAGACATGGAGGCACTAGGAGACATGGGGACAGTGAGACACTGGCAGACTGGGGGCACTGTGAGACTAGGGGGCACTGAGACACCAGGGACACTGGCTGGGAGACATGGGGACACTGTGTCCCCATGTGTCTGTCTCCCAATGTCCCTTATTGTCTCAGTGTATGTCTCCTTGCAGCCTTTCCCCCATCCCTTACTTCCCTGAGCTGTAGGCTGTCTCTGCAGGGTGGAAGTTGCTGTCTGGACTCTCTGTAGCTGCACCCCTGCAGATCAGTGAGTATAGATAGGCAGGGAGGGATATGCTGGAACTTCCTATCCCTGCCTCTCTCCATACACAGTGACCCCTACTGGCCAGTGCTGGTATTGCAAAGTAATCTCTTGTTTATACTGAGAAAAACACCAGCATTTGTATTGCCAGTATCACTGCAATATTGGCACCAGCCAGGCAGCCTCAAATACTGGCTGTGCCAATAAAATAAAAGTCAGGTGGCATCCCTAAGAGTAGTGTGTGAAAAACAAAATGTAAAAAAAAAAAAAAAAAAATTATTTTTTTTTTAAATCAGTGGGCCTATTCCATGGGCCTGGACCTGGAGCTGCAGCTCCATCAGCCCCTATGTTAATCCGGCCCTGCCTGTACGTACAAAATAGAGGAGAGACTTATAATATTTATGCTGTGCTCACAGCCCTTTAGTTAGACAGCTAGATAACAAGCAGACAGAAATAGTTGTGTCTTAACCAAGACTGAGTTTATTCCTATGGTTAGCGTGAGCATACTTCAATATATAAGATTCCTGTTTTTTGGGGGTTTTTCAGTTGGGATTGCAGCAGATGTGTTTGGATCACTTGAAGTTCAGGATCTGAGTAGTGACGGAGGCATCACACCTAGGTCTTGGGGATGATCTGGTGTTATGTTGAAGTGGGGGTGGAGGGAGTTATTTCCACCTTAGTCATATTCTAATTTTCTCATTTTAGGATGGGTTGCTTGGTTGCTTGGCCACTCCTACATCTATTGGGTGCAAAAGAGAGCAGCAGTTCAGAGACATGTACTACAGCTGGGCTTTCCTTGGGAAATGATTTCTCTACTGTGGTTGGGTTTTCAGGGTTTAGATTGGCAGAACGTAGTGGTGAGATTTTTCAGGAGGTGGCATTGGGGCACTCTCTGGATGCCCTCTTGATCCATGCTGGGGGAAACAGTCTCGGCCAGAGGGAGTTAGTCAGGTTTATGAAGAGGAATGTAGACCACATGTAGGAACTTGTTCCTGGAGTGGTTGTTTTGTGGTCTAAAATGGTTTCATGATTGCAATGAAGACATGCTAGAGACCTCACTGCTGTGGTGCCGCAGTATTTTAATGGGGAGTTTAATTGGTGTAGGTACGGGTTATTATTATTGCCATTTATATAGCGCCAACAGATTCCGTAGCGCTTTACAATATTATGAGAGGGGGGATGTAACTATAAATAGGACAATTACAAGAAAACTTACAGGAACAATAGGTTGAAGAGGACCCTGCTCAAATGAGCTTACAGACTATAGGAGGTGGGGTATTAGAAACGTTAGGACAGGAAATATCAAATAGGGTGGGAGTGAAGCAGAGCTGGATGAGAGAGTAAAGCACTGTCCTATAGGAGAGAGCAAGAGACAGGTATGTAAGGTAATGATTACTCTGGGTGGCCATAAGCTTTCCTGAAGAGATGGCTTTTAAGGCCCTTCTTAAATGATTGAAGACTAGGGGAGAGTCTGATGGCAGCAGGCAGGCTATTCCATAGGAAAGGAGCCGCCCGCGAGAGGTCCTGCAAGCACGAGTTGGCCGTACGGGTGCGAGCAACGGTCAGGAGGTGGTCACGGGCAGAGCGGAGGGAACAAAGAGGGGCATACCTATGGATCAGTGAAGAGATATAAGAGGGGCTAGACTTGTTCAGTGCTTTAAATGTATGGGTTAGGACTTTGAATTGACTCCTATAGGATACAGGGAGCCAATGTAAGGACTGTCAGATGGGTGAGGTGTGAGAGGACCGACTAGAGAGGAAAATCAGTCTAGCTGCAGCATTCATTACAGACTGTAGCGGGGCAATACGGCTTTTGGGGAGACCAATCAGGAGAGGGTTACAGTAATCCATGCGGAAATTACTAGAGCATGGACAATCCTTGGTAGCATCTTGTAAGAAAGGCGGCGAGGCTATGTTTTTGAGTTGGAACTTTACAGGACTTGGCAACAAACTGGATGTGAGACTCAAAAGGTGAGACCAGAGTCAAGTATGACCCCCAAGACAGCGCGCTTGCAGGATGTGGACTTTATTGAATATCACTGGCAGAAGGGAGAAGCGAGAGGAGGATCAGTATTAGGAGGAAAAGGCAATGAAGTTCAGTTTTTTAAGAGATTGAGTTTCAAAGCGTGGGAGACATCAAATTGGTGAAGAGCAAGCTTATTGACACGTTGCAGGTAGCAGAGAATAGGTATATACAAGGTAATGCATCAAGCGTACAGGTGGTAGTGGAATCCAAAAGAGGCAATAAGTTTACCAAGAGAGGCAGTATAAAGAGAAAATAGAAGGGGACCAAGGACAGAGTCTTGGGGAACTCCAACTGAGACAGGACGAGGGGAGGAGGTATCCTTTGAAAAGGAGTCACTGAATGAGCGTTGGGAGAGATAGGAGGAAAACCAAGAGAGGACAGAGTCACAGAGACCGAGCAGTTTAAGAGTTTGAAGGAGGGGAGCATGATCAACGGTGTCAAAGGCAGCAGAGAGGGAAAAGATAATTAATATGCACTAGTGACCTTTGGATTTAGCGGAGATTAGGTCATTAGTAACTTTGATAAGAGCAGTCTCAGTAGAGTGGAGAGGGCGGAAGCTAGACTGAAGAGGGTCAAGGAGAGAGTTGGAATTAAGGAAGCGAGACACACGGGTATAGACAAGTCTTTCCAAAAGCTTTAAAGAGAAAGGGTGCAGGGATATGGGACGATAGTTAGAGGGGGAGGATGGGTCAAGAGATGTTTTTTTCAGGATAGGTACTACAGTGGCATGTTTAAGGTCAGCAGGAACAGTGCCCGAAGAGAGAGAGAGCAGTTAAATATGTGTGTTAGGGTAGGCACAAGACAAGGGGAGAGAGATCTGATGAGGTGAGATGGGACAGGATCGAGTGGGCAAGTGGTGGGGTGAGAGGAATGGAGAAGCGCAGCCACCTCTTGTTCAGTGGCCGGGGAGAAAGTCTGGAGGGTAGGGAAAGCATGATTTACGTGTGGTTGAGAAAGAGAACAGCAAGGAGGGGAGAATTGTTTCCTCAGCTGTTCAATCTTGTCGGTGAAGTAGCATACAAAGCTATCAGCTGTAAGGTTAGTTTGGGGGATGGCCACAGCAGGATGGAGAAGGGAATTAAAGGTGTCAAAGAGACGCCTGGGATTGTGGGAGCATGAACTAATGAGAGAGGAAAAGTATGACTGTTTGGCGAGGGCAAGGGCTGCGCTGTATGAAAGCAAGATGAATCTATAATGGAGAAAGTCTGCCTGGGTGCGGGACTTCCTCCAGGAGTGTTCAGCACAACAGGAGAAACTCTGCAGATAGCGTGTTGGTCAGTGGCGGATCCAGAGCCTGATCTCGGGAGGGGCACTTGTAGATTATTTAAAGAAATAATCCAGACACAATAACAACTACAGCTCAGTGTAGTGGTTATGGTGTCAATAGTGCCGGGACCCCCTCGCAGAGTAAGTAGTCAAACCGTTTAAGAACAGTTTGACAACTTACCTGAGGTCTTCTGGGAAATGGGGCAGTAGTAGGGCATAGGAGCAGTGGTGTGTGTGAGTGGTGCAGTGTGTGCGCAGTGTGTGTGTGAGGGCAGCAGTGTATGTGTGGGACAGTATGTGTGTGTAACAGTTGCAGTGTGTGTGTGAGTATTGCAGTGTATGTGTGTGTATGGGGCAGCAGTGTATGGGGGCAGTGTGTGTGTATCGGGTAGTGTATGTGTGTAGAGTGTGTGTAGGGGGGCAGTGTGTGTGCAGGGGGGGCAGTGTATGTGTGTAGAGTGTGTGTATGGGGGACAGTGTGTGTATCGGGTAGTGTATGTGTGTAGA